>CM032446.1:114259644-114367144 GCA_019049505.1 Pachyrhynchus sulphureomaculatus | reverse complement strand
ATTTAAATTATTATTATATTTAAAGTAATATATATAAAATAGGTCAATACATTTAATTCTATTTTTCTTTTTGTTTTGAATTCGTATGAAATATATTATTTTGTTTTGCTAGTTCTGCATGGAGGGGATATAGGATTAGTAATAACACAATATATAGGATTAATGGGATCACTACAGTGGGGAATGCGCCAATGGAGTGAACTCGAAAACCAAATGACTTCAGTAGAGAGAGTTTTAGAATATACAAAACTTGAAAGTGAGCCAGAAAGAGAAGAAAAGACACCCATTCCTGTGGAATGGCCGCAAAAAGGAGAAGTCAAATTTAAGGATGTCAGATTACGATACAATTCAAACGATTCATACGTGCTGAAAAATCTTACATTTACAGTTGAACCAAAGGAAAAAATTGGAATTGTAGGTCGAACTGGTGCAGGAAAATCTTCGACAATATCAGCACTATTCCAATTATACGATATTGAAGGTAGTATAGTAATTGATGGTTTGGATACTACTGAATTACCTCTGGATAAAGTAAGGTCTAAGATATCTATTATCCCTCAAGAACCTGTACTATTTTCTGGTAAGTATCTTTAACAAAACAAGTTTATTCATATAGCAAAATAGTAATATTGTGACCTACTCTACTTTTTTCTATTTATGTCTTTATGGTTTCATAAAATTTTTATATAAAAATTAATTTAAGATTTGTTTTTACTTGGATAACATGGAATGAATGCTTAATTTTTGTCGTTTTCGAATATATCTTTTTTAAGACTTTGATGCCGTTACTCATTTATCATTTGACTTTTTGTTTAATTCCGTGGTTAATATAAATAATTCTCCCAATTATGAAATTAATTGCAAAAAGAAATTTTAAAAAGGGTTTCTATAATGGTGATGTCTTTAGCAAGATCAGGGACGTTCTTTGCCAAAGGTTTTTTAGTAACTAATAAAATTTGTTCCCTACAGGTTAGATAAAAGACCAACCTTAATGTTGGCATTTCTTGTTTAACTATAGATTATTATATGTGCTGCATGAATTCTGCAAATCACCCTATATAAAAGGATATCTAGAAAATCTCGTGGGATTGATTACATTATTATGATTAATTAGTTTGAAATTATAAACCTGTTTCCCCTAAAGTTTCCTATTCTCTTACGTGTCAAAGCGTAAAAAATGACAATTAATTTGTTACGTTTAAATTACATGGAAGCGATCGAATAAGAATATCCCAACAAATACAGGACCAAAGGCATCTGTCCAAAAAGGACGTTCACTAATTAAGTTATTTCCTTTATGAAACATCATAAATTTTTGAAAATTTTTAGTTCTTCCGAATGGGAAGTCGTTCTACCTTCTATTAGGTCGTCAGTTCGCGATTTTCAAATAATCTGTTTTTGTGCCCAATTTGATAAAATTTGGCTACAGACTTTTCTTGTAATTGTGTATCAAAAAAGACATATAGACATCATTCCTTAGAACGTTTGAAATATCAACAAACAGTTTATCTCACAAATAAAATTACACTATTATGACTACGGGTAATAAAATATTGTGGATGATTGGGAACTAAAGAAATAATTTTTATTTCAATAAAATCGTTATACTCGTATGTTCTATTTTATTTTAGGTACAATGCGTAAAAATTTGGATCCCTTTGAGGAATACAGTGATAATGTTTTGTGGGACGCACTGGAACAAGTAGAACTAAAAGAAGTAATTGCAGAAATGCCAGCAGGTCTCAACACCAACGTTTCGGAAGGTGGGTCAAACTTCAGTGTTGGTCAGAGACAATTGGTTTGTCTTGCACGAGCATTAATAAGAAGTAATAAAATTTTGGTTCTCGATGAAGCAACAGCTAATGTAGATCCTCATACAGATGCTTTAATTCAGAATACAATTAGAAATAAATTTGCTGATTTTACCGTCTTTACTATTGCCCATAGGTAAGATAAAAAAATTTATATTTTACGAAATTTAGTGATAATACTAATGATATATATATATATATATATATATATATATATATATATATATATATATATATATATATATATATATATATATAGAGAGAGAGAGAGAGAGAGAGAGAGAGAGAGAGGCTCGTTTTTGAGGCAAGTACCGATTTAATATTAAAAACAGTAGTTAACACAACAGTTTTATTTTTATATAAACGCCTGGACTTTTCAACACAATTTCCACCCATATTAAGGTATTTGTCGTATCGCAAGACTAGCTCTGTATTCCATCCCCATGAAAATCTGTCGCCTGGTTTGCTAACTACAATAGCACGGCCATTTTGGCGTCATCGTCGGTGTCGTAGCGCTGACCGCTAAGGTACTTCTTTAAGTGCAGGAACAAATGGTAGTCACCTGACGCTAGATCGGGGCTAAACGGGGGGTGACCAAGTTATTCCCAGCCATATGATATGATGGGTTCGATGAGCCACGTCGGGACGTAAATTGTCGCTCGTAACGTTTTCACCATACATTTACTGCCGATAGTCTATAAATTCTGGCTGCTTAAGTAACAAATTACAGCGGGTATTTCACAATCCGCGGAATTTTTAATTTTAAACATTTTGTAGTGTTTACTAGGAAAATACTGGATAAATCACTTTACTAATTTTTATTTTCAATTTTGGTAAAATTTTGGAAAATAAAAGTATTTAAATATCAAGGTTAACTAAAAACTCTCATTGGAAAAAAATAGAAAAAATGTAAAAAAATCATTAAGCCAGGCTGGTGTCAGTAAGTCTATATTTACTTACTAGAGAAGTTCGAATAACCGTTAAATTTTGGTTCTGAATAGCTCCTTGCTTTCCAAGACACTGGCTTTTTGGAATAGAAAATATGATTTATTTAATTTATTTACCACTATTAAATTTGTAGGGACACTGACATGTTAAAAATGTGTCACCTCCAAAAATTTGACTTTGCCATGGTATAAGTATACAGTGGCGAACAAAAGTATGGAAATATTTTCCTAATCAAAAATATAAAATAATATCTTTTAGGAATAAAAAAAGTAGTCTTGTTTTGTCGACAATTTCTTTATAGAATTTTATTATTGACTATAAAAACTTTGTTTACATTTTCTGGTAGATAAGATTTTTAAGAAACGCGTTTAGTCCTTATCGAAAGCATTGAAATAATTTTATCATTCTAGTACGTTATTGTTGATACGAAGTAATTTAGTAGCATTGTTTAAGAGTGCGGTTTTTGCCAAAATGTCAAAATGCAAATTTACAGTTCAGATCTGAAACATAAAATTATTTCTCTGTATCAAAGTGGAAAGAAGCAAATTGAAATAGCAAAATCTTTAAATATGCATAGGGGCACTATCAGCAAAATTGTTAAGAAGTTCTCGAGATGGGGCACTGTTGATCCGGCATTTAAAAGTGGTAGACCTCGAAAAATAAGTAAGAGAGTAGACAAAATTATAATTCGAAAAGCGAAAAATGATCCCAAGAAAACTGCTGTTGATATTAATAAAGAACTAAGGCAGGGATATCAGGGTGTATTGGTGTCAGACATGACTATTAGGTGCCGTCTGTTATCTGAAAATCTTCATGGCAGGCGTGCTGTTAAAAAGCCACTCCTTACAAAGCGTTACAGAAAAGAGAGATTGAAATTTTCTAAGGAACATAAAGACTGGACTCAAAATTAGAGTAATCTTTAGTGATGAAAGTAGGTTCAGTCTCTTTGGCAGTGATTCTACTGGTCTAAGATATGATCCAAAGTACCTTGTACCTACTGTCAAACATGGCGGTGGAAATATCATATATAGATAAATGGCAGAATGAATGCTCAAATGTATCTTGAGATATTGGAAAATAATTTGATTCCTTATGAAGAAGATTTGCCACTGTCATGGATTTTTCAACAAGACAATCACCCAAAACACACATCTCGCTTGGCCAAGAATTGGTTTTCTGAACAAAGGATTTGGGTGATGCGCTGGCCTTCACAATCACCTGATTTGAACCCGATCGAGAATCTTTGGCACTATCTGGATAAACAAATTAGGAAAGGAAATATAAAAAACCGGGACGAACTTTGGATCTCATTAAAATAAGAATGGGAAAAAATACCACCCGATTTTCGTGCTAGGCTTATTGACTCTTTGGGCAGAGGATGTCAAGCAGTGATTGGCGCAAAATGATATCCCACTAAATATTAAATATTTTCGACATCTTAGTCGTCTTAGTGGAATTTTTATTTTATAACAAAAATGTTTCCATACTTTTGTTTATGCATAATTTTGTTACGTTAAAAACTAAGCACATTTCTATTAAACAATAACTATTTTAGTCTTCAATATGTTCGTTAGCATGTAAACCATTAATAAATAAATATTGTAATTTTAAACCGTTTAAATGTTAAGACTAGAGATGGGAATTTAAATGTTTCCATGCTTTTGTTCGCCCCTGTATATATATATATATATATATATATATATATATATATATATATATATATATATATATATATATATATATATATATATATATATATATATATATATATATATATATATATCTATCAGGTGTGCAAGTATGAAATGCGGATTTTTTTTCTAAAAAAACATGTTAAATTCGGAAGAATGATAAAAAGTGCTTTATTCAAAGTATGCTCCATCGCTTGTTATACATTTTTCCCATCTTTCGGGCAATTTGTGAATACCACGCTAGTAAAAATCTTCCCCTCTTGCTGCGAACCATTCATCGAGCCATTTTTTCACATCTTCGTACGAACCAAAGCGCTGCTTAGCAAATGCGTGACCCATCGATGCAAACAAGTGGTAATCGGAAGGAGCCATGCCTGGTGAGTAAGACGCATGGGGTAGAACTTCCCGGCTGAGAGTTTCCAACGTGTCGCGAACTGGTTTTGCCGTATGTGATGGAGCATTGTCATGAAGAAAAATGACTTTGTGTTGCCTCTTTCGGTATTCTGGCCTTTTTTCAAGCAGGGAACGGTTTAAATCGGTCAATTGTTGTTGGCAACGTTTAGTATTAACCGTTTTCCCAGGTTTTAACAGCTCATAATAGACCATGTCCCTCTGGTCCCCCAAACACAGAGCAACGTCTTTCTACCAAAGCGATTCGGTCGATGAGGATGGTGCGCCTGGGTCTACTCATGATTTTTTGCGCTTGGGATTCTCAAAATAAATCCACTTTTCATCCCCTGTAACTATACGATGCAAAAATGACTTTATTTTGTACCGAGCGAGCAAAATGTCACACGTGTTTTTTCGCTTTTTCCATTTGCCTGTCGTTCAACTCATGTGGTACCCATCTACCGGTTTTCTGAATCTTTCCCATCTCTCATAGCCGATTGGAAACAGCTTGTTGACTAACTCCTAATTGCTCGGCGAGTTGTTTTTATGTTTGCGAATCATCTTCGTCCGACAATGCTTGCAATTCCACATCTTCGTATTTTTTTGGCGGTTTTCCACGTTCCTTGTCTGCAACATCAAAGTCCCCACTTTTGAAACGCCGAAACCATCGTTCACATGTATCTTGCGATGGAGCATGTTCATCATAAGCTTCTCGAAGTAATCGGTATGATTCAACAGCAGTTTTCTTTAAATAAAAACAAAAAAACTAATGCTGTCCACGAATGCTCTTTGCTCGGTATAAATTTCGACATATTGAACACAACCCTTTGCACACACTTTTCCAATTTATCACTCGTGTGCGTCTGACACTTGTTGATGACACAACAAAATGGCCCAGTGTCAAATCTTTTTAGCACAAACTGCATTGGTGCACATGGACTACCTGGTATTCAGGGTTTAATGATACATTACTCTGGGAATATTCATTAAGTGGATATTCAGATATGAATGAAAAGTAATGAAACCAGTACAGAAAGTATATAGATAAAATGCTAGTAAATTAGGACTAATGTTTAAAAAACATACAAACGAAAAAAACATTCAAAAAAAACGATGTACTTAATTTGTCTCACAAAATTTTAAACGATTTTTTGAGCTTTTTAACGAGTGTAAAAATGTTTGTGCTGTTTGAGACATTCCATAATTAAAATATTTAACTCGTTTCGTAGAAAATCATTTACTCCTTTCGATACTGTAAGGATTAGGGATTTCGGCCTTAAAAATTAGCAAAGTAGTTGTTTGGTTTTGAACCTGTTTTAGAATTGACAGAAGTGCCGCATATTTCTAAAAAGATTATGAAAAAAAAATAATGTGACATGTCTATAAACAGTTTAATTTTCGTGTAGTTTAGAAAGTGAAATAGGGAAATGTCTGCTCATAGACCACTTGCTCAGGATTTGCTGATTGGAACTATGGAGGAGCTTCGTCAAGAAAGCACAAGGAATGGAACGTTGAGCTCCTTGATAAATAACATATTTGTTTGCGGTCTAACAAAATTCAGGCTGTATCTAGTTTTTGCAATATTTAATTCAAATAGCCTCTTATATATTATAATTACCGATGAAATGTATTTTTTATTTCAGATTGCACACGGTTATGGATTCCGATAAAATATTGGTAATGAATGCAGGAAGAGTAGAGGAATTTGATCACCCCTATATTTTACTACAAAAAGAAAATGGATTTTTAAAGAAATTAGTGGATGATACTGGCAAAAACACAGCAAAGACTCTTGAAAATATTGCCAGACAAAATTATTTACAAAAGAAAGGTGGAACGGTTTAAATACAAACACCTATATATACAAGAAAAGAGACGAAAGAACCTGCCAGAATCTGTGATTACTTTAACTTTATTTTCAGTATTTTAGCCATAGTACTTACTTACTATTTTATTTACAAATATAGTATTGTAAGCTACCTAAATTTTTATAAACTGTAAAAAATACTTAATTTTCGACTTTTTTATGTTTTTAAAAGTCGTTTCTATTATTTTTCAAAATTTACTTTTATATTATGTATTAAACATAATAATTTTATGTTCTTGGTTTCTTATTTTTTAAAATAAACTTTATTCCATTCACAAACGATGTTTTTATGTTACAGTTATGAAATTCATTACCAACGCAAATTTACCATGAGGTTTTTATGCAGTATAGGTAACACTTTTAAATAGCTATTATGGTTTTATGCTATTTTATAAATATAATCTCTAATTAATAAATATCAGCCAAGCACTTTTTTCGTTGCACAAGTTGCACACACTGAAAAATTTTATTGGCGTGTCTCCGTAATATAGATACTATGTCATCTTACGTCTCTCACTTACCCCAACAACTAATGTTTTTAAGATTGTTGAAATTTTCTCTTTAATATTGTATGCATTCTACTTTGAAATCCAAGTAAAGCAGACTTTCTAAACCTGAAAAGGTTATTAAGTAAGACATAAATATCCTAAAAACAATATAAAAAATAATACTTATACTATAGGCCTATATAGGAACGGGAGACCTATGTCCGACACTGGATGGAAGAAGGCTTATTAGATAGATAGACAGATGGAATATTCTTCATTTATAACAAATTTCTTTCGGATTTTGTGATCCTATACTTTCGAAATTCCGACAGCCACAGCCGAGTGAAAAAAAAAAACTCCAAATAAAACCTATATTTGTTTTTCTTTGTTTTAAATTCAAAATATTTTTTTAATTTCAAATATCTTTAAAAATCAATAATGCGCTATTGTAGCCAGACAACGTGACGTTACAACGGTGTTACTGAAACTGATATTGTTACTTTGATTTACTATATCAACAAAACTGTATCGCGAATAGTTATGTTAATACTCGTAATTATCATATTTTGTTAGGAGTAAAAGTGAATACATCATGGTTCTTCAGATTAGACCTTATTAAATTGTGACCTACAATTATACAAAGCAAAATTTCCAAAATACTCTTGGAAATTAGAACAATAAATCAGTTTGAAGAGAGACAAGCCAAGTAATTATACACAATTAGAAAACACTAGACCAAAAAAAAAACTAAACTAACCTAAACAAGCCAAACTAATTCAATAAGAGATGGAAAGGATCATAAGACACGTACTGCTACCCTAACTAAATAGTTTATAATAGTTTATAACCTCAAAGAAATTCATTAAAAAAATTAAATCACTACGAATTAGTACTGACTGTTCCAGCAGGCAAAGAAGATGAAAGACTAATCATGGATTAGGACGAGCATGTAGGGAAGACTAATAAACTGTTAACTGACAATACCTACTTAATCAATATCTTTCGCCCAATGTCTGAATTAAAGGAATCCATTAAACTAGCCAACTCGAAGAACTCTTGACTATAAAGGCTTCTAAGAATTTTCAAGTCCAACGTATCAGTGCATTAAATCGTCCGTGTTCCCGTTTAAATTGTTCTTCATTTTTACTCATTTGCTTTGGTGACAGCGGTGCGAGTCTTATTTTCCCGACCGGTGGGGTTTGTTTCTAGATTAATGGCGTTAGTGATTCATATCAGATGCAGCTGACGTTTATTGGCTTTAGATATACACTTCTTAAATTTTGCCCCTGTTGGGTTGGTTTTGTTGCGATTCTCTCCTCACTTACGCTAGTTGATGAACTCTTGAATGGAGCCTCCGGGTATATTTTTGCACTTTTAATGTAAGAGCAAAACAAGTCAATATCTATTTTTCAAATGTAGTTCGAAAAACGTAAAAATATTTCGTGTCAGCATGGCAGCCAAATTTCAGGTAAAAAATATGTTTCTACAAAAAATACTTGCTAAAATTGAAACCATAGAAATATTTAATTCATAGACTCAAATGTCAGTATCATAAATAAAGTTATTTGACTTGCATTTCCGCGGCCTTAAATCTGCGGTTTTATAAAAGTGAATTCAAATTTTATCAGATCATGTTTTTTTTTTATTTCTTGGGCATATGCAGCAATTTTTTTAAGACCAAAGAAGATTTTCTTATTGCACCAATTTTTAAGGGATAATAATTTCTTGAAAAATTTTAAATAAAAAGTTTCGCAATTGTTACACATTTTCGTAGCCATTCTATTTATTTTTAGTCCCTCAAATCTTATAGTATATTCAAGTACTTTTACTGACTAGCAAAATCACCACTGTGAAACTCACTAGCTGAACTACGTTAATATGTAAACTTATATATGAATTATTTGGTCATTTTTCCGTACGGTACACTTATAAGATCACTTCGGTGTCCGTCGGTCTGTCTGTCTGTCACACCCGATTTTATCCGAAACTATTTGATTTAATATAGGAATTGATGGCCTCATCAGAGCTCAGGGTGTCAAATAAAAGCTTGTAAAAATATATATAATGTAATACTTGCGTACGCTTCTTTTTGTACTATTTTTAAAAAAGTGCGAGAAATCGCTGTCCTCCCATTATCTCGAAGAGTACTAAACAAAAAATTTTGAAAAAATGCTGGAATATTCTCGACTCGATTGAACGAAAATTATCACGAGTGCTTGACTTTAATAATTTATCTGGCATATAAAAAAGTTTTCAGTAAAGGCCGGAAAAAAACTTTGTTGAAAACTCATTTAGGATGTGTTTTGTTAAGTTACTGATCATTTTTTACTTCGGTAACAAAAATTTTTATTTTAAATGCAACAACATGTGGAACACTAATTGTGCAAGTCCAACTTGCACTTGACCGGTTATTTTTAATGATTAATATTGAAATATATCAGAATTTTAACTTTATAAATTTGATTTATAAGTAATTAAGTGAAAAGATGTGTGTTCCACTTACTGTAATTTTTATTGTTGAACCCTAATCAAGCATCCGAGCTTCCAAGTTGTCGTTGAGCAGTCGTAAACAATTTGGAAGGTTTAATATTTTCCTATTTTATAGGACCCTATTAATTGATATTCTGTTACTTTTTTATTGACTTATTATTATCTAAGAAATTATGAATTATAGTAAAGTCTACTCTGCCGTCCACAGATAAGCTTCAAAATAATATTCTTTGGTGAATACTTTTGTTAAATAATACTGAAATCGATTCGAAAATAAAATAGTGTGTAGTTTAAAAAGTATTAATTTTAGAAACAGTAGTTGTACTAATTATCAGGCTTCTATAAAATAAAACAAAAATTGATACGTTATAAAATACTTAAATTTATTTTTACTTAAAACATTTTGGTTTGCCATGGTATAAAAGGTGAAGTGCCCAGATTTCGCTCACTTGTTTGGAAGCTTGGTAGGGTTAGTAAATTGTATGGTCATACAACTTTATGTAACAACAAAAAAGAGCAAATGTAAATAAAACTTTCGTAAGTCATTTTGGCGGATGAGTTCAAATACAGCGGCTAAAGAACGATAATATCGATTTTGGCCATAGCATAATTTCTCGATTAGCCTAAACGATTTATAGATCAGCTACAAATTAATTTTTTTTCCTTGTAACATAAATTTATTTTATGCTATTTTTGCAAATGAAATTACCCTCGTTTCTTCTCTTAAATAGTAAAAAATTTAATTCATAGAGTAATCACATACACTAAACTAATGAATACAAAATACTTGCTTTAAAGTAGTCTACGAGTTGAATTTGTCATTTATTACCTATTATTAATAAAAATTTAATTTCCTTAATTCTATAGTACTATAAAGATAAAATATTTATAAACCATACTATTCAAATTAACTTTATCAATCTAATAAAAGTATTGTAAAATTTCTATTAATATAATAAATACAGGAAGCATAACAGTTTTAACAAACCACGGGTGCAAAATTTTTACAAAATTAAACTATTTAAAGAAATATTTAATCAGGTGACATACCTACCTATAAAAATTTTTTAAAGTTTGCTTGAATATACTCTCAACTTTTTTGTGGATTATCTTTTTGATTGGTAATTCGATTTAGAGATACCGATATAAGGGTAATTTGTAATTACATATAACAAATAAACAGTTGTTGAGAAATATCTTGTAAAATTGGTTCTTTTTGTCAAATAAACAGAGTTCTTTTTCTAATTCATAAATTTTATCTTGCAATGATAATAAATTGCAAGAAATAAGCATTGTTAGTCAATGATTAATTTTTCTTCACTTTAAAAATTCGTATTTTCAATTAATTTGAGAAGCGTATATCTTTAGAATTTGTTAGACATTTGAAATAGACAAAACAAATAAAGGCTGTAACTAAATATTGCTTTGTAAATAATAATGTCAATGCTAAATTTTACCAAATATGGATATATTTAAAAAAATTTTCTCTTATTGTTGATCTACACCGGTAATTAAGATCGGTAGATTGGTAATATATTTTTCTTTTTGTATCTTCCAATATTATTTGGAAACAACAAAAAAAAAACACTTTAGTAATATCCTGAGATATGTTGTAATTTTAGCTTGAAGTACGTTTTTTAGCTAAGTAGATTAAACTTTGAACATTTAACAAAAAAGGTTGGATACCTGTGTCACGTAATTGGGGAAAGGTCAATCATAATAGTTATTTTTGAATAGGAATATTCGCAGATAACAAACTATTCTTATTTCATACCCTGAATATACTTTTTAACTTCCGAGGACATAGAAATGAACATCATAGGTATATTCAGCAAATCAAATCAATCAAATACCTAATTCTATTTTTTATGAGGACGTATATTCTCAAAATATTCATTTAAACCATTATGTGACATATGTTATGTATAATTCTAGAGAATCTGTTAAAGTTAATACAATATATAGGTTTGTACACATTCATTATACATATTACTTAACAGGTTGGTTTCAACTTACATTTTAAATTATACAATAAATCATATAATTAGCTTTTATCTACCCTACTTTTGTTACTATATCTATATTCTATTTTTGAAAGTCCACCTGAACTTAATAAATCAGAAAATAGTTACAAAATCACGCGATAAAACTTTTCATGGTTTTAATTAAAAATTTGAACTGGCATCTTAGATGTTAAATTTAAAAGGTATATTTTCTATTTTTTTTAACATATCATGAATGTTTTAGGGATATTGTTTATGGAAATAGAGACTCTTAGATTTATGAACATGTTAAGACAAAATATAACTTGAATATATATCATGCAAGCGATATCATATTCTAAAGATATTTATATCATTAATAACAACTTGAATATTCTTTGTATACAGTATTTCCATTGCAACCTACATGTCCATACGAAGAATATTAGAGATTTATTTGTCAGATAAATGTATTCTAAAGGATTTTATTGATGTAATTTATAAATATTCAAAATATTATTTGTAGTTATTTATATCCATGAAATATCAAATGCTACCTGGGTTGTTTCAAGAATAATTATTAAGCGTCGGTTTCCCCATCTGAGTCTTCAGCTTGTTCTTCTGGTGTTCTCAAATCAATTGCTAACCTCTTTGGTTGTTTCCCTGTTTCCTTAGATTCTTCTTTAACTTTTCTTCCATAATCTTGGAATGTGGCTGCTAGCGCATAAGTTATTCGTCTCGCTTGATCACGCGAGTCACATACAAAACTGTGGCATATAAAGGGTGATGCTAAAAAAGTGCAGGTTTATTATTTATTTACGTGTAAGGTTAGAGAAGTACATATTTATAGGACGAGCAAATCGTAGAAGAAATCCTGAAAATGTAAGGCTTGAGATATATATATATATATATATATATATATATATATATATATATATATATATATATATATATATATATATATATATATATATATATATATATATATATATATATATATATATATATATATATATATATATATATATATATATATATATATTAAAAATTTTAACATTTCGGAAATTTGTGACCTAAATTAAATGCGGTTTTCAAATATTAAAAAGTTTTTATTGACTCTTAATAGCTTATTAATAATACTTCCTGGCAAGTCTTTATATTCCTGTTATTCAGAGGGAAATAGCTTATTTTATTTTAAATTAATGAGCTTCCTTATTCTAAGAAGTAGGTAAAACTAGACTATAATATTCCTTTAATATTCACTGGCCGTTACCTTCAGGATTGACTATAAGTTTTTTGTCGGCTAGGTGTGCAAAATCTTATAGTTGCTCTAAATCATTACTTTTTTATTTTACTTGCAAAAAGAAAATTTAGTAGTTCGTTAATTTTCTATGCTTATACCTGAGGCTTACAATGGGATGCAAAGTTATTAACAGTATTACACAATATTCAATGATCAAAAAGGCTTATTTAATTACCTTATATTTTTAAGTTTAATATACAATTCTTTTGTGAGTGCTGTAGACAAATTTCGAAATCAATAACAAGTATCAAGTGCGCGGAAATAGCAATTCTTGTTGGTTTTGAATAGGTGTAAGTTGCACTCGCTGGCAAATTTAATTCTAGGCGGTTTATTCGACAGGAATGAGTTTCTCCATATGAAAATTTCTTGATTCAAGACGAGAAGTAATAAGATATACCTTATACGGATGTGATATACGAGGCATGTTTTTTAAGTAAGTACCGTTTTGGAATTAAAAAAAGACGTGCAAAAATATCGCTATAATTTTATTTTTACATGAAAGCCTGTACCTTAATCGACTTTTCTACATAATTTCCGTGAATATTGAGGCACTTGTCATAACGTGGCACCAGTTTTTGAATACCCTCCTCATAAAATTCTGCCGCCTGACTTGTTAACCACTGTATCACAAATGCTATACAAAACACTACGAGAATATTGAGGAAAGCAGTCGCACAATGATGAAATTGTAAAGCGTCTGTTTTCTCTCACCTTTTCGTCCACTTTCTGCACCAAATCTTCATTAACGACCGAAGGACGCCCACTCCGTTCTTCATCATGCACATTTGTGCGGCCATCTTTAAATGCTCTCACCCATTTCCTTACCATTCCATCACTCATAATGTTTTGTCCGTAAACTTCACAGATCTCACGATGAATATCGATCGGTTTTACGCCTTTAGCACTAAGAAATCGTATAACGGCCCGTACTTCACAATCGGCGGGACTCACGATTGTCGGAGGCATCTTAAACACTCAGTAAACAACGTATACAATGAAGAATCAGACTGTAATGGCGTCAGTGCGTAGACATGAGATGTAGGTTACCAGCGCGCATGCGCGGAACGCCGACCGTATCGCTGCGGCGGCGGAATCGCAAAACGGTACTTACTTAAAAAACATGCCTCGTATTAGCGTTCTCGGAGGAACTAAGTGCCTATATCTATCGAACACTTCCTATGAAAATTATGTATGAAATAAATTTATGTTATCAACTCTACTCACGAATCAAGGTTTTTAATGACTTTTAAGGTCGACAATCAGGTAAATAGTTTTCTTGTGGGTAGAATCTAATAAATGCAGTGTATGTTTGGGGGCTGATTCCCAAACATTAGAGCAGTATTTTTGTAGATGGTAGAATTTGACCTTCGTACAGGATAAAGGTGGTTAAAGTGTAAATATTTTTAGTGCGAAATGTTATTCCCAAATTTTGAAAAACTTCTCGGCTGTGTATGCAATATGTTCATGCCAAGATAAATTTGTTCTCAAGTTAACGCCCAGCAAGTTGAGGGACCATGCCGGTGGAATTGAGTCATATCATATCGTAAGACACACATGTCGAGTTCCACAACTTTAATTGTATATAACAACTGTTACTTGAGGTTTTGTAGAGTTAAATTCTGCTTAGTTACTGTCACCTTAAGATTATACAGGTTTCTATTGTCTGTGGACATTTGCGGTTACAGACGGCGTTCGAGATAAATGAAGAAACAAGCGTACCGTCCTCAGCAAAGCTACATATTGGATTTTTGGTCTATTCCAGAGAATAGTTATTGTTGACAAAGAAAAGTATAGAAAACAATATGGAGCCCTAGGCCACATTAGTGTTAATAGTATAGGTAACGGAATGAAATTCATCAACTATCACTCTTAAAAACGATTTCTATGTATTTCTATGAAAACTTGAGAGCCATAAATAAAATCTTTCTGACATATCATCAGAGTGCAGATTAGCCAATAATCCATTATACCGAACATGGTCGAATGACATAAGTATCAAGTGTAAGGTTGGAAGATCAGTTTATCATTTTTTGTGGAAGCCATAATGGTGGTCGCTAATATTATTCAATGTTACCAGATAAGTTTTTCGATAATCTTCGATATTACTGAATAGAATGCATTTAGTTGATAGTTATTTGACATGACCTTTTTGCCTTTTGAAAATAAGCTAACCTCGAGTGGATTTCCAGTAGGAAGGATATATTTCTTTTCTGCAAGATAAATTGAAAAATTATAAAAAACTAGTGTTTGTTTGCTTGAGCATTTTTTAGTGCGATGACAGATATCAGCACTAGAAGCTTTTTTGGTGTCTAGTTTCATTAAAATAGATTTTACGACACGTGGTTCTAAATTAATATAGGTCACTTTTAACTACAAGTTTGACATAGTTGGTGATGGTTATCCCCATAAGTTGGCCGTATGCTGTGAAGGAAAGAGCTCAGATAACAAGTAATCTTTTTCAACAGATGTTGTTGCAATAGTCTTGTATGATCGTCTATGTGGTGGTATAGTTGACTTGGTGAACTCTTGACCAATAGCCTTAGCAAACAACTAAAATAACTTTGAATTGATGGGACAGGCAAGAAATTCAGTTATTTTTCTTTGATTATGTGCCTCCTTGATTGCGTCCGTTGCGAACTAACAAGGATGTTTAGAAGCAATAGCTTCTTTGCATCTTTCATGAGACGAAGGCTAATGGTAAAAAGGATATATTTTCCAAAAAATGATGTAAGCTTTTACGGTAGCCAAAATGACATCAACCAAGGGAAAATTCTACCATCTAGCAGATTTGCAGAGCAATTTTCTGTATTTTATCTCCTTCTTTAGCACTAATTGATATAACACTAGAGTTTGAAATGAGTTTATGGTAGAAAAAAAACCACACAGCGGTCAGAAAGAGGTCATGACGACTAGAGAACTCCCATCATGATGCATAAAATAACAATTTCCGTATTTTGTATTATAAATAATGAAAAGACTTTACCTTCTCTAGTTTGAAAAAGGTACTAATAATGTATAACAAGCTAGATTTGAATTTTACTGTTTTAAAAGCAGTTTTTCACTAACTAGGGCTTCACACACAAACGCTCAAAGTCTATCAAAAATTTATATTTTGCTTACGTCTAATTTTTACACTTTCGTAACAATACATCAGCACAATGTGAAAAGATTAAAGTTTCATTTTTTGTATTCCGTACACACTTAGGGGATCACTTCGGTGTGTGTCTGTTAAACCCGATATTCTTCGAAACTGTTTGACACAGAAAGTTAAAATTTGGCACAAATATAGGAATTGATGGCCCTTTTAGAACCGTGAAGTTTTGAACGTTAAATTTTCACTTAAGAGTTAGGGGGTGTCAAATGAAAGCTTGTGAAAATTCGAGTTCCAAAATATATATGATGTAATACTCGCGCAACTTTTCTTTTTATCATTATAAAAAAATTGTGAAAAGTCGCTGTCTCTATCTCCAAGAATACCGATCAAAAAATTTGTATGTAGTGTAGATTGAGCGAAAATTATCACGAGTGCGTTACGTTTGATAAATTATCTGGTCTAAAAAAACTATTTGACCTGACAATATGCTTGTGATTTTTTTCGTGAAAAGTTGTGAATTTAACCGGGACTAAGGGTTATGAAATATCAGTACGTATTCGGTGCAATCAGTAATATATTCGTATACTTTTTAATACATTACTGCTTTAAAAATTTGACTGGTGACCAACGAATAGGTGCTGAGACAAAATAATTTTATTTTATTTGTTTATATTAAAAAAAAATATTTAGGGAGTAAATATTTGTTTTAAACTTTTACTACAAGGATATCTCGCTTTTTATATATTCTGGATAATTTTTATATTGAAGATGAATGTGTGACTGAATTTCATAGAATACTTTAGCAATCACGGTAAGGAACACTTGTGCAAATCCGACTTGCACTTCACCAGTTTTTTTGTAATGATCCTAAATCCTAAGATTCAGAATGAAGATTGAAAAACATCCAACAAAACATGAAAACGGTCTAAACTATGATAAACCTAAAATAAAAATAGTTTTCATACGAAAAAAAGGTTTATAAACTGATCAAACTTGTAGCTATTTATGTCGCAGAAAATTTCAAGAATAACTCGCGTTCGGCCTCAACATTTAAAGAACTATCAATCAAGATTCTCTAGTCAGCTGCAGCGACCTAGGTAGTATCTAAACAAATAGAACATGAGTATTATATAACACGTAGGCTGAAAATTTTTTGATCTGACACATAGATTCCAAAAATCCATATGATTTTTAGGAAGTACCAACCTTCAAACGATATGTGTCAAAATTTCATGACATTTCGACGATTGGTTTACAAGTTATAGTGGTTTTACTGACGCTACTACGTTGATATTTTCAAAACAATGGAAAAAATCGAATTTCGTGTGTTGATTAAACACTGTTTTTTAATGGGAAAAAATACCGTTCAGTGTTACGGGTACTCTACCCCTGGAAAATCATTCATCATTTACTGGTATGCTAAATTTAAACGCGGTCGTACAGATACAAATGATGCTGAACGCTCTGGACGCCCAAATGAGATGGTTACATCGGAAAACATCAAAAAATTCACAAAATTGTTTTGGATGATCGTAAAGTGATATTGCGTGAGGTAGTTGACACCCTAAATATATTAAAAGAACGTACTGGTCATATTTTGCATGAACATTTGGGCATGAGAGAGCTCTGTTCGAGATGGGTACCGCCTTTGCTCACAGTGGACCAAAAACAACAACGTGTTGATGATTTCATGCGTTGTTCGGACCTGTTTAAGCTCAATAAAAAGGATTTTTTCATGCAATATCTGACGTGGATACACCACTACACACCAGAATCAAATTAACAGTCAGCTGAATGGACAGCAGCCGCTGAAAGCCGCCCGAAGCCACTAAAGACACAACAGTCGGCTGGGAAGGTTTTGGCCTCTGTCTTTTGGGATGCGCATAGAATAAGTTTCATCGACTATGCTGAGAAGGGAAAAACCATCAATAGCGAATATTATATAAAGTTATTG
The DNA here is from genome assembly GCA_019049505.1 of Pachyrhynchus sulphureomaculatus. Taxonomy (NCBI): domain Eukaryota; kingdom Metazoa; phylum Arthropoda; class Insecta; order Coleoptera; family Curculionidae; genus Pachyrhynchus; species Pachyrhynchus sulphureomaculatus. The sequence continues at coordinate 114,349,126 of CM032446.1, read as the reverse complement.
GTGCATTTGAAGACAGAAATGGCAAAGAAACGGCCCTAAATGAGCAAGAAAAAAGTGCTCTTTCATTACGAAAATGCACCGTGTCACAAGTCAATGGTTACGACGGCAAAATTGCATTCTACAGGTTTGGCCCCTAGCGACTATTATCTATTTGCAGACCTCCAAAAAATGCTAGCGGGAAAGAGATTTGGCTCCAATGAAAAAGTTATTGCCGAAGCTGAGGCCTATTTTGAAGGCAACGACAAATCCTTCTACAAGAAAAGTAGCCAAATATTAGAAAAGCGTTGAACTAATTGTATCGCTCTTGAAGGAGATTATATTGATGAATAAAGTAGGATTTTGCAAAAAAAATATATTTTATGTAGCTAGATCAAAAACTTTTTAGCCTATATGTTATACTTTGGTTGTTAGAACTTGTTTTATTTAGCAAAATAAATCAAATCATATTAAATTTAAAATATTAGTACCAAAGTATTAACATTTTTTTACGATTCTCAACTTTTGGGCAAAATTAGATATCAGGTTCAAATTTGACTCACGTATAATACTTAAAATGGAAATGAAAAGTATATGTCGCTACAGGAGAAGGGAATAAAAGAGGCAGGAACCGATAAATGTTGTAAAGTTTTGATAGTGCTGTGAGAATTTGTGGTTGGTATATTAGACATACTTCAAATAAAATTATTTATATTTGAATATATAAGGGGTTAAATGAATAAATGAAATGGCGTTGGAGGGGTGGTTTCAAATATATCTCGTCTCATGTCCTTTTTAGAGTTTTTATGGTCAAACAATCTGAAAATGATATTCTACTTATATATTCCTAGTTTTAACAGAAGTAAAGTATAAAGGGATGTGATGATAGAGTAATTTCAAGAAATAATCTGGTGGTACCTAGTAAATAAATATTCAGTTGTTTTACAATTGAATTCAGAGTAATTTTTTTCATATCGTTTGGAAAGTGCTAGTGTTGTAGCAGGACTCGCCTACATCACTATTCCTAAAACGATAACAAATTTTTTGGTAGCTTCTGTTTGAGCTTCAACATCAACGTTTCATTAAAAATCGAGTAATTCGGTTACTAATGGACCTGCCAAAAGTGTTGTGCCGGCGAGTAAACCGACACCCACCAAGGCGGGAAAGTCAAGGCAACGCATGAGTTATACTACAGGAACAAACGAACACACCATGCGTTGCTTTGATAAAAGCAATTTACAGCGATTCAAGAACAACGTGAATCGCTTTTTCCGCACTCGTGCCGCTCCTGGAGCGTTTTAGGGACTTCCCTGCAGCACGTGTGCTAGACCAATAAAAAAAAAAAAAAAAAAAAAAAAAAAAAACTAATCATAAAAAAAAAAATGTCCTAGAAAGGCTGAACTGACTAAAAATTCCCACAAATGATTCTGTTACTAAAGAAATATATCTGTCTCCTGAGAAAGTTCTCAGTAAAAAAAATCAAAGAAGGTTAACTTAATTGTAAATTCTACAGATAAAAATAAAACCACATATGTATATATTGTTAATAAACTTCAAGGTAAGGAATATAGCAAAAATAAATTGAAATATATTGGAATATACCATATTTTTATATATATATATATATATATATATATATATATATATATATATATATATATATATATATATATATATATATGTATATATATAAAATCATAGTTTAATTAAAAACTTTAACAAGATTGCCTCCATTTTTGGCAATGGCTTTTTTTCATCTAAACGTAAAATTTCAGTAAAAAATTGATAGTTTTAAATTAGAACTTTACGATCAAAATATAGATACTTCTCAGGGTAGCATTTTATACTGCTCATATTTATTTTATTTGTGAATTACCCATTCGAGTATATAATTTTTAGTAAAGTATTCTTGTACGCGGGTGATACTACTGTCGTGGTTTCGGACCATGATATCGCTAATTTAAAATATAAGGCAGATACCGTTTTAGATCAATTTTGTCCTTGATGTCGTGCTAATAAACTGGTGATAAATGAAACTAAAACTGTTAACATGGAAATAAAAACAGTACGTTGTGAGAGCTTCTTTTATGCTAACCGGCCGCTCTATGTTGTAGAGAATGGGCTCTAGCTCTAAAGACGATACCTTTTTATATAAAGCAACTGTATTTTTCTAGCATAGAAACAAAAAAAAATACGTCCTATAAAAGTTAAAATAAGCCAAATTGACGTGTGGCTAAAGTGACAATAAAAAAAAAGAAATTGAAATAAAATAAAACATAAATTTATTTTTACATATTTACTTATTATACTTTGTAATTCCGTATAGTGCTGAAAAAAATATTACAATATCTGTAATCTAGAAGACAGTGTATATATATTTAAACTACTATTTGGGACTAAATAAAAAAAATGTTTTTGGATATATAAAATATTACTGGCCGTAAAGAAATTCTTTCTTCTGTGTTGATGAAAGTATTCTTCTTCTTGGGGTAGTGGGATGACGTCTTGGTAATAAGTTTTCAAAAAGGGCTGGCTGAGAAATCGAAAAAAAAAAAAAAAAAAAATCGGAGAGACCAAGAAAGTGGTAATAAAACAATATTTCAAAGCTCTTGATAGAGAAAACTATAGTCGGAGTGGGAATTGGTGGTAAGAATTGTTAAAAATAGGTAATAAAACTTTTATCGTCTCTGCTACATGTGACCAAAGGTATTTTGGAGGAATGCGGTACGGCAAAATTTTCTAATCCAAAACGACATAGATAATTTCGCTTTTGGGATGCAGCGTTTGAGGTTATTGGGTATTGCTTACATCTGACTAACGTGGTAAATTTTCGGATAGTTTCTGTTGATAGTAATTTATCTTGGGAACAACCGTCTAACCTTTGCACTAAAGTCAATAAAAGTTGTTACCACAAATTCCTTTGAAAATAATGTACGACGTAATATTATATTAAATGAGTACTATTCTTCTGTATATTCTGCGCTAGCATATAATGTTGTTGGAGGTCGGGTTGCTAATATCGAAAGAGTCGACACTAGAAATAAGTGTGACGTTTTGCATCTTATAGAATTTTATAAAAGATCGCCTATAGGCTCAGGTAGTAAAATATTTAATTTTTTGCCTTTAATAACAAAAAACTATTACATTTACATATGAATTTAAAAAAGAGCTTAAGAAAATTTTAACAGGAAACTCATTTTATTTCGTAGAGGAATTTAATATAAATTTAAAAAATTTAAATCAAACCCTTTTCACAAATGCTTTCGTTTTCTTCAGCGTTATATCGTTATTGTACAGACTAATTCTAATCATCTCTATGTTGTAATGTTGTTATTGTTTTTCTTTTATGTAGTATACCTCGCTATTGCGTAATTGCTTATATTACGTAGGACCACAAAAAAAAAAAGTGTTGTAGTTGAAAGGTGAGATACCATACCATTTGTTTCTTGGTGTGCTGAAGGCGAATCCGAGATTAGAAATAACTCATAACCAAGAATTTTTAAACAACCTCAGAAACACCTCGAAAATGACCAAAAATACATTCACAAATAAATTTAAAATGTAGATGAGCAAACCATCATATCTATATGTACTTTGGGGTGCTGAAATCGAATCCAAGGTTAGAATTCATCCATTACATGAACATTTTGATATAACCTTAAAAAGCACTTCAAAAATGGTCAGAAATACGTCTGTAAATAAATTAAAAAATTAAAAGAACAGACCACCATATCTATACGTATTTTGGGGTGGTTAAACTGAATATGCCAAAAGAATTGACCTTAAATCAAGATTTTGAAATAATTTTAAAAGGTCCAGTCCTTTCATTCACAGGTTGCTGGATTAAGGTGAGTCCCTTCACTTATCGCGAGGATGCTTTAATAAAGTGACCCCCCTCCCCCCGATGCTGAGTGGCGAGGGGACTCACTTGAATAAAGCACCCCGATGATAAGAGGCGAGGGGACTCACTTAAATAAAGCACCCTGAGGGTGAGAGGTGAGGGGAATTACCATAATAAGGCACATCGTGGGTGAGAGGCGATGGGACTCACTTTAATAAAGCATTCGAGGGCGAGCGATGAAAACTCACCATAATCCAGCATCCTGTGAATGTTTTTTGATATATTTGCTTTCAGCGACCCAAAATATGTATAGATATGGTGGTCTGCTCGATTTTTTGCATTAGGTTATGTTATGGTTATAGTTTAACATTCTTGATGTAAGTTTCTTCTGTTAGGTTATGTTAGGTTTAGAGGGCTTGGTGTAAAGTTCTTAGTGTAAGATACTTGCATTAGCTTATGTTAGATTCTTGGTGTAAAGTTCTTGGTGTAAATTTTTTCATTAGGCTGTTAGGTTTAGAGTTCTTGGTGTAAAGATTTTGGTGTACGTTACTTGCATTAGTCTATGTTAAATTTAGCGTGCTTGGTGTAAGTTACTTGCATTAAGCTGTGTTAGGTTTAGAGTTCCTGGTGTAAAGTTCTTGGTATAAGTGTCTTTCATTAGCCTATATTCAGTTTAGAATTCTTGGTGTAAAGCTCTTGGTGTAAGTTTTTTTGCATTATGCTATGTTAGGTTTAGACTCTTTGGTATATAGTTCTTGCATTAGATTATGTAAGTTTAAAATTCTGGTCGTAAAGTTCTTTCATTAGGGTGAGAGGCGAGGGGACTCACCTTAATGGTTGAGATTATTTCAAGATCTTGCCTTACGGTATATATATATATATATATATATATATATATATATATATATATATATATATATATATATATATATATATATATATATATATATGGTGGTCAGTTTATTTAATTTTTTAATTTACTTACAGATGTATTTCTGACCATTTTTGAGGTTATGTCCAAATACTGACGTGATGGGTGAATTCTGACCTTGGATTTGCTTTCAGCATCCCAAGATGGATGTAGATATGCTGGTTTATTCCATTGCATTTTTAATTTATTTGTAGCATTTTCGAGGTGTTTTTTGAGGTTATTTTAAAATTCTTGGGTGATGAGTCAATTCTGACCTTGGATTCGAGTTCAGCACGCACAAAAAAACATATGGTATGGTATCTCACTTTTCAACTACAAAACTTTTTTTATGGTCCTGTGTTATTATTAGGAATTAAGTGTGAGGTACTTTTCAATGTATATTTGTATTTCCATGTGTCATTCTACATTGTAGTTTTCGAAATGTAATATAATTCAGTTCTTTTGTCATGTTAAAATATCTACTATAACGATTCATTATCCAAAAAAGTAAAACTATGTATTGTTTTGGATGTCCAATAATGATATTCTTGTGATGCAGAATAATTCGCGCTGGTGGCTTGAGCCTCATAGCTATAAATTTTAGGAACAGTTTGTGTTAGATTCGCTGTTTTAGATATATTACAAACTTTAATTCGATTTCAATTTTAATTTACAGTTGTGCATTACACTTACCACTTTTAAGACTTTCATCTGCTACAATAATCATACTAAATACTCTAGTATACACCAAATCTTGCACTCCATATGATATTACTTCCACAGTAAACTTCTTCCTGTCAGAAATTGTTTTTTTCCCAACTATTTCTGTAAACGAAAATCCGTCCTTCGACACTTCTACGTGAACAATGGGTAGAATTTTTCCTGGTTGCAAATTTTTGGCTTGAGATACTAAATAATCTACAGGTTTTCTTGTGTGTTTGATTCCCCATAACCCTTTAGCAGGATAACTTCCTAAAATAACAATACTATTACTAATATCTCGTCAAAAACCAGTAATTTTGTATATAATATAAACATGAAACAGACGTCAACAAAAGTCAATCAAAACAGTCAACAAGTTATGTTCAACATATTGAGACCATATTGGATTTGACGTATTGGACCCAATTTCTATTTAAAAACTACGTCAAATGCTTAATAAAACTTTAATTATTGTTATTTATTAATTATAAATAATTAGTTACTGCATATCAGTCTTTCATAGACAATAAATTTTGAACAGTGCACATGATAACATCAGTTATAAGCAGATAAAGTAATAATGGAAAAACCAATTATAAAATGATTATGATTCATTTATATGGAGTGCTAATAAAAATGATTTTGAAGAATTATCTTCATTATTTATAAGCATATATTAGAATATTTTATTTAATAATTAATTAAAATTAATATGATATTTCAGACTTTCTAAAACATTCAAAATTTTTGTTATATGCAGATGATTTAAAGATATATAGAATAGTGGAATCAATGGAATATTGTTATAAATTACAACTAGATTTGAAAAGTTTAAAGGACTGGTGTTAATTAAATAATATGATTCTTAATATAGAGAAATGTCAAGTTATGCAGTTTTATAGAAAGAAGAATTTTTTAATGTTTAATTATAAGATCGATAACGGTATTCTGAAGAGGAGTGATGTTATGAGGGATCTTGGGGTGTATTTCGATAAAAAAGTTAATTTTAATTTTCACATTGTATTTATGACAAATAAGGCTATGAAAATGTTAAGTTTTATTAAAAGATCATTGTCTGATTTTACCGATATTAAGTGTTTAAGGTTTTATATTGTTCATTTGTTAGATCAGTACTAGAGTATGCTTGTCCAGTATGGTCACCATGCTACAAGACATATGTAGATTTAATTGAGCGTGTGCAAAAAAAGTTCCTGAGATTCATGGGGTATAAAATGGGAATAACAGTGGAAAATATTGTATATGAGCAAATAATGAATTTGTTAAATTTACCTAGCCTTGAAGACAGGAGAAGGATAACCGATATTTGCACGCTACATAAAGTTGTAAATTCTGCAATTGACTGCCCCGAACTTCTGGAGAGGATTGGACTTAATACTCCTCAAAGACCACTACGTATAACAAATTTGTTTCATTTACCATTTCACCGAAACCGATAACATTCAAACCACAAAAAATAAAACTAGACAGGTTTTGTGATGGTGCTTCGGATGAGGAAACTCTTATTATGTTTTTAGTAGTATGTAAATGTTATGTTTTTCTTTTTATTTCCTTTACCTGTAAATGGCTGATCCGTTAATAAATTATTTATTTATTTATTTAAAATACTTTTAATAATTACATTCAAGTTTTTAGGTTGCTAATGTAAAATTTAAATATATAAGCGTAAATATTAGACTAGGGGAAAACTATAAAATAATGTTTACCATTATGATACCGGGACAGAACCTTCATATTTTTGCCCTATGCCAAAATACGGCTAGTACATATCTTTATAGTTGTGATTATACGACATCATCACCACGATGAGTTTTATTTAAATAAGAGTGAGGATTATTTAATCAATTATTACATTAAAATTATTATTAAGTTTGTGATATGAATTTTAATACGGATTTAATAAAATAATAATAAGACATCGATAAAGCGTTTTAGATAGTCTTTCACTTGCAAGTACGTAGTTCTAACATAAGTACTTAATTTGACCTCCTTACACAGAGGAATAAAGCACTACGTCAATATTTTAAGTAATAGGTAACTTATGTTAAGATATTAATAACAAAGAAAGTACAGCAGATGAAAGGTTCTACTTACGATTTCCGTTAAAATTGAAAGTAGCGAAAAGATAAGAAAATATTTGGATTTGTCCGCTTCATGATTTCTGAAAAGATGTAGAATACGATATAGTTGAAGTATCCCCCACCACCCCATTAACTCCTTGTATGAATAGACATAAATAATTGAATATAATTATAGAATAAAATAATTTTTAAATTCTTTGACACTAAAAACTCTGAAAAAGGGTGTATACCATGATATACTTCTTTAGTTTAGCAATAAATATTAAAAAGATAATAGAAAAAAATAACAGAATTTTCAAATTCCTCGACTTTAAGAACTCTGAAAATAACGTATATCACAATATATACGAACAGACCCTTTCCTATCTCATTAACACTTTCTATATTTGACCACAAGCACATGAAAATAATGAAAAAGTAATATTATCTTCAGTTTCTTCGATCCCAAAAAGAGCGTATAACGCAATATATGCAAACTAGCCTCCTTAATACACATTTAAAAATGAATACCCACACTTTTACTCCAGCGGTATTACCTAAAAATTATAGATTGAGTTTCTACTATTATATGTGTTTAAGAAACTATGATACTAACAGACAGAAGAACAGATAAACTGATATACTGGCAGACTGACTGAAACGGAGTGCTATTTTTCGTATTCTAAAGAACGTAACGAAATTCTAAAATTTCGGAGGATGATATTGTTACAAATGCTTCTCTTTAGCAAGGGACACATCAGAAAGGTTCACGTGTGCTGGTAATGAATGACGAATTACTATTATTTAAATATTCAATGTAATGAGGTCACTTACAAACGTCCCAACATTTCTTTATATTGCTAACTAGCTATGTGGATACTACAGATATTAGTTTGATATTTAGTAAATACGTACACAAAGTTTGGTGGCCCAGATGTTATTATGCTATTTATAGTGAACTTTTGAAGAAGATCTGACCAACAAACATTTTGAATTTAGTAAAATCGAATATCGATCTGTGATAAAATAACTTTATTGGAAAGAACTGTCCGCTAAAGACATTTACGACAGTATACTTCATACATGAACACTGTTCTTCCTATACCACTACCAAAAAATGGGTTTGCGGATTTCAAGGGGGAAAGAACCGACATCTGTACATTTCTATCTCTACCGGAGAGAATGTTCCAGGAAATGATTTTGGAAAATCGACGCATTAGGCTGAAACGCATAGTAGACTCTCAACATTTCATACGAACGTGCATTTCACATTGTTCATTCTGATTTGGGTATGGATCCCTAAATATCTGAACGCAGACCAAAAATGACTGAGATTCACAATACTCGAGTTGGTCCGTAGGCGTTTGGAAAAGGATTGATCTAACTTCTTGAATCAAATGGTAATTGTGAATGCATGCATGCAGAGACAAAGAAACAATCGAAGGAACGAAACCATGCTGGTTCACCTCGTCCCAAGAAGTTTAGTTTAACAAAAATCAGCAGGAAACTTGTTTCCTTTTTTTTGGAATGGATGGAGCAAAATAGTGACTGGGAAATATATTAACTAAACTTTGCCAAAAATTCGGAAAAACGCCGCAAGAAAATACACTAGCTCAGAAATAGCTGTTAGTTTTGTAAAAATTATGAGTTGGACTGATTGCTCATCCCCCTAATATTCCCGATTGAGCTCTCTCGGAATAGTACCTATTTCCAAAATTAAAACACCTCTGATAAGACACAAATTTCATTTAAGTAAGTAATCATTGTTATTCAAGACTAGTTTGCAAACCAACACCAACATTTTTCTAGAGTTAGTTTATAACCGTTGCACCAAGTGGAGATTAAATTGAATAAACAATTTTTGTTTTTGAGATTTGCGTGTTCTTTCTATTTATTAATACGCCCTCGTAGCTAGTACTCATAGCTATAACTGTAGAAGTAGTGTTTGCAGAGATGTAGTAACGTCCGTGGCAGCTCTACTGCGTTGTTTGAAAAGGTGCCGTGAAATAGAAATGTATGTTTCGGCACTTGGACGACGTTGATGGATTTTATGTCATTCGTCGCCTTCATCCATCCAAAAGGGGTACTTCTTATTCAGCTGGAAAGGTGTTGGATAAAAAATTAAAAGTGTTGTACTTCAATATTTTAAGCAGTTGCTGTGAATTAAGTATTTAAGTCGAGATTCTCTAGTAGTAATGGGATTACTCATCTAAACAGCCGCTTGAGTATTCATAGATTTAAATAGCCCATGCAATTCGATTATCAAATTAATGAGTTACTTTATTTTATACACCTTACTCCGGTTAGGATGAATTATACCAACCGCTGCAATCGGCTAATTGGTTCGCTATTGTCTTGATAAAGTATTGTAATATATTTTTCTACTAACAATAACAAGATATCGGGTATTTCCACGTTCTTATGGCCAAAAATTAACGGAGGGGACGAACAAATTCGATCTTCAAGTGAATTTTAATTTCGGGTAAAAATCAATCACTAATCGAAATATATTACAAGTAGTGACAACAATTAATACGATCTTCATCACTTTTTACTTAAATTAGGATTAAATCTCTCGGGTACTCGAACAATCACTTGAATCATTCACATAGAGATGACTCGACCACTGAAATTTGTTGGTTTATCCCCAGTGGCAAATCTAGTCTTTGCGGGTATGTTATTAGAAGAAGAATTTGTCAAAACGTAAATTACAACAAAAAAGCATTGAAATTTACAGCATTTTTAATTTTCTCCAAAGCCGTTTCGAGCCTAACACCAAAACTACAAGTATATTTTACCTGTAAAAAGTAAAATATATTATGTCTATGAAATTTCTAACTTCTCTTTAGGAAAAAGTAAAAATCATTATAATTTTAAGAAGGTTACAACAAGCCGTGATATGTACAAAATCAATCTAAACGTTTCATTGATTTAATTTTGAAAATACGGCTTACTTCCAAAAATATTACAAATTAACTTTTGAAAAAAATATTATTCATATTTGTAACTGATGGTCGTAATTTAATGGAAGTTGCACTTTAATACGACTTTTAAAACCTTCGCTTATATACTTTATGATTGTTCTCCTATCTATTTACGTATATTGTATGGATATATTTCTACTTTCTATTCAAACGTCAAAGGTAGATTTAAAGCCAACAATAATTCATTATTATTTATATTTATTTACCTTGTGACGCTACTAGAAATTGGTAGTTTTGACCAACCCTGGACATGGTTGTTCAGTTGGGACATAAACTATATATAGATCTTTGTCATACATACAAAAATTATTTCACGTCAAAAAAATTAAGAAAAGAAAGAAAAATTGCCTACATTGCCGGCACTTGGATACACAAATACCGGCAAGAATTATGTTCTCTTATATATACTTGTAACTCAAATGGCCGCTTCTAAACCTCTAAATAAAAACTTCTAGAAGGCGCGGGAACAGGAAAGGTGCCAATTTTAGTAGCATATCTTCTGTCAAATTCTATATATACGTGTATTCATTATATCGTATACCTACCACCTTTGTTATTAATGTTCACACAGGGATGCTTCTGCTACCCCCGGCGGCCCACTAATTGATTTCCAAAATTTACATTGTGTTACGTGGTCTTTTAACAAGTCTTCAGTCTATGGTACTAGGTATTTATAAGAATTTATTACGTCATTCACACCAACATTTAATATGCGTTGATATTAAACAGTAACAGCTATACTGGTACGAGCTGTAAAACATTATTTTATGTTTTTTTCCTTTGCCTATATTTAGGCGTGTAGTTTTAAAATTTGAATTTACAAGTAAGAAAAGTAATTATTGAAAAAGATCTTTAATGAAATATTTTAATCTGGTATATGCTTGAACCACTATTATATCTTTTACAATCGGTTTTTCCGTTATTCTTATCTGTTTACAACTCATGTTATTATTAAAAGAGAATTTTATCATGTGCCCTTTCCAAAATTTATTGTTTATAAAACACTTATATGCAGAAACTACTTATTATTAACAACCAATTAAATATATTTTTTAACTAATTTAAATTTTATTAAATTTATTGGTGCAATTTACACGGCATATTAAATAACCGGCCAAGTGCAAATCGAACTTGCGCAATTAATATTACGTACGTGGATTGCTTTTAAAATAAAAAAAAAATTGTTATGGAGGTATAAAAATGATCAATGACTTCACAAAACACACTCCAAATGAGTTCTCAACAAAATTTTTCTCTAATTTTTACTAAAAACAGATGACCTTGATTTTTTTTATATACTAGATAAATTATTAAAGGCAATGCACTCGTGAGAATTTTCGTTCAATCTACACCCTGTGGAGAGGAATAAGGCGGCTTTTCGCAATTTTTTAAAAATAGTACAAAGAAAAGTGTGCGCAAATATTACATTATTTATATTTTTGAACTCGTGTTTTTACAAGCTTTCATTTGACACCCCACTTGATGACTTGGTAATTTTTTTTTCACTTCTGATGTTACCCCTCAAACTAACCCCTTAAGTCAAAATTTAACTTTTAAAACTACATGACTCTGATGATATTCCTATATTAGGGTCAAATTTCAACTTTCTATGTCAAATAGTTTCGGAGAAAATCGGGTGTGACAGACAGATGGATGAACGGACAGATACCGAAGTGATCTTATAAGTGTTCCGTAAGCTCAAGAACAGCCCTCAAATATTTGAGGCATAGACATGTTTATATTTTACTTCTAATCATTAAACTTATCGTTGAAGTGGATAATAATAACTGTTTTAACATTCCACACCTTACATTTAAAAAGAAACAAACTATTTTAAATTATATACAAAGACAACCTAAATGAATCACATGTGGTACAATTAGTAGAAGAGTCAAGAGGGTATATGCCCTTTGGTTGTAGAAAATAACGCCATTTTTTATTAAGGGATCTAAGCTCTTAAAGGTGTTGTAACGTGTTAACTTGCCCGCACTTTGTGGCGTCATTTTTTGTACCCTGTGAAAAGTTTTTTGTCCCACGCTTGAGCGCAATTTTCTTGCAGCCCCTTTTTAAATTTCTGAGAATGAATTGAGTGAATAAAGATTTTAAAAGAACTAAAGAAATTAAACAAACACTAGCTCAGTTTTCCTTGGTAGAGAAATATGGGTAAGAGATAATTGTTGTACGTCTTTTTGGAATTATTTTTTTATGGTTAAAAACTTTAGTTGTACTATTTTTTGGGCACCATTCATTTTAAAATAGATAAAAGAATCAGTCTGGTACAACCCTTCTTATCCTGAAAAGAAAGATAGGTGTACAGTGAAACACTAGCTTTAATCAACAAAAAGAAAATTTATTAATGATTTAAAATAAAAGTTCCAACCCTTGCAGTTTTAAGAATTACAAAAATTCTAGCCTAAAAAGTAGTTATTAAAAGTAGAGTTCCTAAATCAGACATTTTACTTCTAAAACTTTACTACACCCGAAATCGAAGAGTCGTGATATTCACTTCACGATTTATCAGTTCAAATTGATGTTAAAACACTTATTTGCGGGAAATAGATCTACTGATGTATGTTCTGGTGACTTACGGTTTTCCTACGGGCTTCTAGGCCTTAAATTGAACACAAAACCGCTTTCACACATTCCATCACTTATGAGAAGAGCCTACTTTGGCTACTCCATGTAGAAAACACACAAAGCCCACTACGGCTTTACGTTAAAAAACTCGTGCTTAACTTGGCTCTCGTAAATATTGCCAGAAGCCTCTACTGCGGCTTGATGGGCAAAGCCTGGCTGCGGCTTGATGAGAATAAGCCTTCTCGGCGGCTCGATGGAAAAAGGCCACTCGGCGGCTAGGTGGAAAAAAGCCTTGATCTGCTTTCAGCAGACCCTTAAATAAGCCGTGAGAACTCTCTCTCTAAAAATCCGGCTTCCGGGATACACACATTTGACCAATAGCGACGTACCACGAATTTTAGGTCGGAAACCCGCACTGCACACTGTACTACGAGCGGCTAGAAATTTCTGCGAAATACACTGCTCGATACAAAAATGAAAAGAAGTACATTGTAATGCCAAAAATCAGTAACATTTCATACTCTTAAAATCTAGGAAAAAATGAATGTTACAGTATATTGCATAACTGATTTTTTTTCTGAAAATATTTTTCTTTCCGCTCATCAATTTTTTACTGTCCTTGCTAAAGAAAAGTTTTGTCTACGTGCAAAAGTCATCCTCCGGGGTTTTTGCTTTTCTTCACGTTTTAGGTATCCCCGATCACGATTAACATAGTCCCTCAGTCCCGTCGGTCTGCAGGTCTGTCCGTCTGTTGGCAAAATACTTCTAATACTAATAAATATGGCAATTTCTCCTGGTTTTTTACTGAAATATTATTATGCATAAATATTTATAAATAAAATATAAAAGGGCTAGAGGCGGAGATTAAAGGGGTTATGTTATAGAGATAACATTATATGTCGTTTCCAACATTTTTGGAGTCGAGAAATTACAAATACAAAAATTAGGTTTATTAGTCTCAATTTAAATATAAGAAGAGGGTGAAAGGGGTGGGGGCTGTTAAATATTGGATAGTTTCTATAGTATTTTTAGAATTTTTCGAGGTTTTTTGGATGATGTATTTGACAAATTTTAAGCATATTATTTATAGTAAAATATATAAGGGTGGGTAGGGGTTAGAGGGATTCCTTCAGGTATATCATGCTATATGTCCTTTTCAGAGTTCTTGGACTATACGTATATGAAAATAGGGTTATTTTTTCATTACTTCCGATTTTAATAGGAGAAGGGGATGAAAACGATAGGAGAATCCTGTATAGTTTCTATATTATAATAATATTTCCATGGTTTCTGGAAGGAGATTTGTACAAAAACTTGCAAGGGGCGAAATAGAAGGGAAGTTAAAACAGTGACTTCAAATTTATCATGTTATAGGGCTTTTTCGGATTCGTTCAGTCAAGGAGTCGAAATTTTTTCATATTCTTATTGCTAATATGAGAAGACGGTAAAATTGTCTCGTTTCAATAGTATTATGAGAATTTTTCCTGGTTTAATTGGGACACTGGATAACTATAACATATTTTTTTATACTAAAATATATATAGGGTCAAAGGGAAGAGTGATGGCGTTTTAGCATAATATAAGTTGATTTCTGTGTTCTTGTTTTTCCATTCTGTTCAATTTTAACAGTACTGGTATGCAGAGAGGCAACCTAAAAAATGTTTAGTTGAATACTGAACAAGTTTTCGAAATTCAAAAGTTAAGTTGAAGGAAACGTACTTATTCCACAGCAGATAGATTATCGTATTTGATTTTCTTGCTAACGGGATCTATTGTATTCATAAGAAAAATATCCTCCAAAATGTTTGCTCTTCTTCACTTTTTGGGGTTCTTTGTTCATGAAAAACATATTTTTCAATTTTTGTCGATCTGTTTATCCAACTGTCGACTGGTGAACTGTTGATCTGGTGGCACGGTTACTGTGAATACGAGATGGTAATATAATGCCTGAAGTATTAATGAAACTTATAGTTCTTAATTGACATAGGTTTAAATTAAGGAAGTGAAAGATGTGGGAAATTACTCCAAAATGTTTGCTCTTCTTCACTTTTTGGGGTTTTTTGTTCATGAAAAACATATTTTTCAATTTTTGTCGATCTGTTTACCCAACTGTCGACTGGTGAACTGTTGATCTGGTGGCACGGTTACTGTGAATACGAGATGGTAATATAATGCTTGAAGTATTAATGAAACTTATAGTTCTTAATTGACATAGGTTTAAATTAAGGAAGTGAAAGATGTGGGAAATTACTCCAAAATGTTTGCTCTTCTTCACTTTTTGGGATTTTTTGTTCATGAAAAACATATTTTTCAATTTTTGTCGATCTGTTTATCCAACTGTCGGCTGGTGAACTGTTGATCTGGCGGCACGGTTACTGTGAATACGAGATGGTAATATAATGCCTGAAGTATTAATGAAACCTATAGTTCTTAATTGACATAGGTTTAAATTAAGGAAGTGAAAGATGTGAGAAGTTACTTACTCTTTACTTAAGAAAGCAATATTCAGTACTCATTTTATAACTACGTGTTTGCAAGAATAGTGCTGGTTAAATTACTTTACAAATTTTTACAGTTCCGTACACTTATAAGAGGACTTCGGTGTCTGTCTGTCTGTCCGTTCGACACACCCGATTTTCTCCGACACTATTTGTCATAGAAAGTTGAAATTTGGTAATAATATAGAAATTGATGGCCTCGTCAGAGTCATGTAGTTTTGAAAGTTAAATTTTGAATTAAGGTGTTAGTTTTGGGGGATGAAATCGGAAGTAGAAAAAAATTTACTAGGTCATCGAGTGTGGTGTCAAATGAAAGCTTGTAAAAACACGAGTAAAAAAATATATATATAATGTAATACTCGCGCATGCTTTTCTTTGTATTATTTTTAAAAAATCGCGAAATGTCGCTGTCCCCACCCGTTATCTCGAAAAGTACTGATCAAAAAAATCTGGAATATTCCCTACGGGGTGTAAATTGAACGAAAAATATCACGAGTGCATTACCTTTGAATAATTTATCTAGTATATAAAAAAAAAAAAAAAAATTTGAGGTCATCAGTTTTCAGTAAAGATTGGAAACAAACTTTGTTGAAAATTCATTTGGGGTGTGTCACGTACGGAACACTAATTGCGCAAGTTCAACTTGCACTTGCCTGGTTATTTTTTAAATTGAGCTGGTAAGGGTTTAAGCTTGTAAAGTTCAATTGTATTAAAGCGTTCTTTTTTAAATCGCCTCTTCTCTTGTCATTAATTTTTAAATTGTATTTAGGTTTTAAAATTCTGTTTTATGAAAGGTTTTTTTAATCTTCTATCCCTGGACGTCGGTTTTTAAATTAGATTTAACCTTTTAATATTTCATAGTATGAAAAAGTCCTTTTTGTTGGGTTACCGATTTCGTGTTTATAGTATTGGAATAGGTCTAACCCTTTAGAGTTCGAGAGCAAGAGAAGGTTTTTTTTTTTTTGGGAGGCTCTGACCTTGGATGTCGATCGCCGAGTTTACACATTTAAAAAAAAATATTTAATTCTTTTTCTTAAAATATAATTAAGATATATTAGAATATAATTAAAATATACTTAAAGTATTTCACTTAACAATTTTTTAATTACACGAAGTAGGTAAGTATTATTAAACGAATATATTTGATAAATGAAAAATATTATTAAATATAATGTATTAATTAATAAATAATGCAAATTATTCATAATTATGGATTTTTAGGTGGTTAATTAACCTTATACGACGTATTACTTACCGGGACTCACAGTTGACCTTGCATTAATGCTATGTATGGCTGAGTGTTGCGCGCTCTCCGCTCTCTATCTCAAAAACGATTAAGCGTATAAAAAAATGTTTAAAACAAAATTTGTAAAGAATTTTATACTCTACAATTTATATATATATATATATATATATATATATATATATATATATATATATATATATATATATCAATCGGTTTTATAACGTCTTCCGTCTCCCGATGCCTAATTTCCATCCCTCCTCCTCCAGATCTCTCTCTAGTACTTCCTTGTTGATTCCTGCTCTCCAGCTTTGGCGTGGTCTTCCTCGCTTTCTTTTTCCATGAGGGTTCCAATTTAAAATCTTTTTAGGCAGTCGGTCTTGTGACATTCTCTGTACATGTCCGTACCATACCAACTGTTGGGTTCTGATTTCGTCCACTATATCGTGCTTTATTTTCTAAAGCTCGCCTTATCGTGTCATTTGGTATGCGGTCTTTTCTGGATTTTCTGGCTGCTCGTCTCCAGAAATCCATTTCTGTAGCTTTTAGTATTTTTTCTGTTCTTTCCTTTAATGGCCACACCTGGGAGCTGTAAGTTATTATACTTTTCACTATTGAGTTGTAAATTCTCTTCTTATTTTCAATGGTTATGTTTTTCTCCCATAGTATACTATTAAGCATTGCAATCGCTTTTCTTCCTTGGATATTTCTCTCGAATATTGCTTCTTGCAGTGTTCCGTCCCTAGATATTCTCGTTCCCAAACACTTATAACTGGCACAGTGTTTGATGGTGTGTCCTGTGGCCAGTTTCAAGTCCTGCTGTTGTCCTCCGACGCACATGTACTCGGTCTTTTTAATATTGACTTCTAGGCCCCATTTTTTCATATTCATCCATAAGTTTTCGTGTCATGTATTCCATATCATCGATGTCCTGAGCGACTACTACCTGGTCATCTGCGAATGATAGCGTGTACAATGTAGTATCGTCATCCAGTGGTAATCCCATACTGCTGCATTTCCTTTTCCAGTTCTTCAGTGCACTCTCCAAATAGATTTTAAATAGCGTTGGGGATATACAGCAGCCCTGTTTGAGACCCTTTGTGACCGGGAACCCTGTTGTTATACCATATTTGGTTTTCACACTACTTCTTGCGTCTTGATAAGGATTTTACGGCTTTAATTATTTCGGTGCTTACATTACTCTGTTGTAGTGTTTCCCACAATCTCATTAGGGGCACGCTGTCGTAGGCCTTTTTTTAGATCAACAAACAAGACATGGACTTCCTGATCAAATGCGGTTTTCTTTTCTAGGATTTGTGTCAGTGAGAAGAGATGGTCTATTGTGGATCTTCCTGCTCTAAAGCCTGCCTGTTTCTTCAGCTTCTACGTCCGCGTATTTCGTTTCTATTCTATTTTTAAGTATTTTTCCGTATATTCTGCTAATAGATCCTGTAACCGTTATTCCCCTATAGTTATCGCAATTATTTTTGTCTCCTTTCTTATGAATTGTTGATATGTATGATATTTTCCATTCCTCGGGTACTTCTGATGTGTTAATGCATCTTTGGAATAAGTTCCTCAAAGCGCTAAATAGCTTTTCAGTTCCGTATTTTACTATCTCTCCTGGGATGTTTCCTGGTCCTGGAGCTCTACCATTTTTTAGCGTTTTACATACTTCTTTAACTTCTGATGTTGTTATCCTTATTGGGGATCCTCGTATAACTATATTTGGGTTTCCATGTTGGGTACTTTTGAACTCTGGTCTATCTTCTGTTAGCATATGTGTAAAAATATTGGTTCCATTTTTCTGGTGTTATTGGTGAGAAGATTTCTCTTTTCCGTTCTGCTCTCATATTTTTAAGAAGTCTCCACCTTTCTGTGCTTTTTCTTCCTCCTATGTAAGTGTTGAGTCTTGAGCATGTCTTTTCCCATTGGTTGTTCTTTTTGTCACTAATCATTTTGCGTACTCTAGCTTGGGATTCTTTGTATTTTACTTTGTCGTTTGTGCTCTTTGAACTTAAGTATTTGTGATAGCTTTTCCGTTTTTCTTCAATTTCGTATTTAATTTCTTCATCCCACCAATATAGTTTTTGCTGTTTTTCCCTTATCTCTTGGTACCCTAATGCTTCCAGTGCGGCTGCGTGTAGGCATTCCTTTATATACTTATATTCTTCTTCTATATTAACAAATCCCGTCCGTTGTATCTTTTGCTCCAGTCTACTCTTGTATAGATTTCTGATACTTTCATTTTGTAAGCTGTCTGTATTATATCTTATTGTTGTTTCACTTGTTGTGTGCTGTGTACTTGTATCTTCCAGTTTGCTTTCCCGTGTTGTTCGTGAGATTATCTTTCCTTTCACGAGGTAGTGGTCGCTGCCACATGAAGCCCCTCTTTGGACTCTTACATCTAGGAAGTTTAATCTAGATCTCTGACGTATTATCATATAGTCGATAATACTTTTTAAATCTCTTGTTGTTTGTCTCCACGTATATTTATGAATATCCCTATGCTGGTAGTGTCCGTTTAATATTGTAAGGTTGTTTTGTTCACATATCTCTATAATTCTTCTTCCGTTGTCGTTAGTAACTTCTTCGCCATATTTTCCTACCACTTTATCGTATTCTTTCCTTCCTATTCTTCCATTTAGATCACCCAAAAGTAATATCTCTCTTGATGTTCCAATTTTGCGTATTTCCTCATTTAGTTGTTCAAATAATAAATAATAAATACAAATATCATTGAAACCATAGGAAGCGAGATATTTGCGAAAAACCGATTTTTGTGACCTTTGACCTTGAATATCTTAAGACGCGGGCACGAGATTTTATGAGACTTTTGGGACAACTTTTAGAATGCCAAAATAAAGGTTTATACGAGTTTACAGCTTATTATCTCTGATTCCGAGGTTGACCTTCTTTTTTGGATTAAGTTATTGGATAATTCGTATCCATATGCTTCCCTCCACACTTAGTGAACCTAGCTACGCCTCTGCTTACAGCATAATATCATAGCCATTGATACTTATATTAAACGACTGGTTAATGTTATACAGCAAATTATTAGTAATAGTCCATATTTTTAGAGAATTTCTATTTTCGTCAGTAAATTATTTTATATTATTTTGTTCTTTATTGCGAAACTGACTTTTTTATTTTAGATGTCAATATAGAACCAAAAAAATATTTTATATTTTCCTCTTGTTTGTAATTTAATTACTAGTTTTAATCATAGTTGCAAGCCAGTTTGATCTAGATCGAGTCATCATAATTATTGGAATCTACTTTTTTAAAGAGTTGATTGAGTGGTCCGTTACTTTGTGACAGTACATTTTAACAATAAAACTACTTAATTACTTTGTTACTTTTCCCAATATCGATTGTTTACAAATACTCCATATGGCACCGAAAGGGTCAAAACTCAACTTCTTAGAATCTATAGAAATTTACAGACATTCAAAGGACCATAATATAAATTTACTGAATAGTCAATTAGACGTAGCAAATTCTCTTTTGTTCAAACTTTTTTAACATATAATAGACCCACATCTGTTCATCATATAAACATAAAATACCAAAAATCTGTTTTAGTCTTAGTTAAGCGTTTGACAATGTAGTTGTACTACGAAATCGCGATAACGTAATTGTAAAATCTTTACAAATATATTTAGTGACAGTTAACAAAGTAATTAAGTAGTTTTATTGTCTACTTTTTTTTACTTTTATTCTAGGAAAATGCTCGACTGCATAAAAAATAATTTTTTACGACAAACATCAAACCTGTAGTTCGTTTTCTAATAATTAGAAGTCATATCAAGTGTTACGGGGAAAATAATGTTGGATATAACACTAATATTTATAAAATCTGTAATGTGATTTATCCACTACTTATTCTGCAAATATGTAGTTACAAAGTAAGTGCTGAAATTCGCTTTCTCACATGAAAGACTAACTTAATCTAAGCACTATGGTTAGATATTATTAACAAAATTAAAGTTAAGCCAGCTTTAGATGTATTTACAACTGAAGCATAACACTTTTCACTATATATAGTGAAAAGTGTTATGCTTCAATAGTATATATACTATTTCTATTGTAATTGAAATAAGGAAAACTAACATAATTTTTAGATTTCTTGACACCAGGGAACCTAACAACAACTTATGTATGAATCAATTCGTCTAACCTTCTCTACTACCTCATTATAAATCGGACCATAAATAATTGAAAATAATGAAAAAATAACACAAAGTTCAGATTTCTCGACTTCAAGATTGAAAAGGACATATAAGCGATATATACAAAGTAACCCCTCTAACACCTTTCCACACCTTTTTAACTCTTTATGTGTTTGACTGGTAATATTTATAATTATGGAGACCATCATTTTACAAAACTGTAAACAAAGAGCGCAGAGAACATATTTATGGGAACGAGTATTTGGCTGGAATAATTTGTGTTTTCATTGGTATTGCTAATTTGGCTAAATTGTGGTGTTTATAAATATCTTTCCTGCGCTTTCGTGTTTGCAGTGCTGTCAAATAACATTTTTCTTATTTAAAATATTAATAAATAATTATGTTTAATTTGTTCATTACCTAAACTAAAAACAATGAAAAATCCGCAGAAACTATATTAAAAATTACAAAATTTGTCAACGTCTACCGACAGCGATATTAGTCAGAAACTGTAGGTCTTATTTATACATCATGTATTTACTTAATTTGAAATCGATATCTCAATGAGCTCAAGAGTTATTGTGCTCACAATAGACAGTCAGAATGGGACACTTTTTGGTAATCTAGGGAACCTGAAATAAATGAAAGACTTTCAGAGTGTGAGTTTTTTACGAATATTTCTTTACCAAGAGAACAAAAAATGGATTCACCAAAAAATATAAATAGTAGACATAAGAATTACACAGTTTAAAATGGCATTGTGCGGCCAACATAAGATAATAGATAGAATACTATCATATTGCCCTGAAGGCCTTGGTATGGACAAAGAAGTATAGGAGAACCGGTTGCAAGGGGTGTGATAATCTGAGAGAATTACCATAGTTGAGGATTTCGCACAAAATAATTAAGGGTAAGCAAAAAGGCTACTAAAATAAAGAGAGACGAAAAGAAAGCGAGTTCATTACTATCGACATATAAAAAATTACTTATTTTTAAGGAAAAAATAACATATGACTCAAAACAAGATTTCTTCGTGAGTGAAATTAAAAAAAAAAACGAACAAGAACTTCAAAATTCAAAATAACACGTTTTTTCGAAAAAATATTCCCAGCTTTTAAGAAACTCTCTTTGCTATGCTTGCAACATATTCAAGCCAATACATATTTGTACTCGAGATTCTCTAAAGCGTTTAATTGCGTTGTTTCAAACATGTTACGTAAGTTAGAAGATCTATGTTTACGAAAGCCACATTGATGGCCGCTAATTATAATGAATCCTTCAAGATAATTTAGAAGATGCTGATTGATGGCATGACTTTCGATATTATTGAAAGCAATGCGACTGGTCGGTAGTTGTTTGGCAAGGTCTACTGGCTTTCTCTGGGTATCGGCTTGACTGCTGCACATTTTCAGCAGAAAGGAAATATTCCATTTCTGTAGGATAGGTTGAAAAGTCTACAGAAAACTGGTGTTAGTTCCCTCGTGCAGTTTTTAAGTACTATAGTAGATATTCCGTCCATGCCAGGAGCTTTTTTGGTGCCTAGCTTCATTAACATACGTTTTATGATACCGGGCATCCTTGACTGCATTATAGGAATAGTAGGTGGTATTTTTCCTTGGAATTCAAAAGTAGAATATAAATAGTTAACCCAACAAGTTCGTTTTCTCAACAGGTGTTCTTGCAATTGAATTATCTGACCATGTGGGTGGTCATATAGTGGATTTGGTGAAATTTTGACTAACCGTCGTAGCGACTGGAATTGTTGGGGCAAGCAAGAAGTTTGTTTCTAATTTGTTGATTTTGTGCTTTTCTGGTTGCGTCGATAATTTATTTGCATCTGTGTCGGGTACAAACACAGATGTTATGGTTTTAATGCCATTGTCCGTAGGCAAGATGTTCAGAAGCGATAGCTTCTTTGTATTTTCGGTCAAACGAAGGCTTACCGTTGGAAGGGTATTTCTTCGAAAAAGGGATGTAAATGTCCATACCAGCCAAAATAACATCGGAAACCTCCTTAGCGCAGTCAGATCGGTCGTCGGATCGAAAGCAAATGTCTAACCAAGAAAAAGTTCGAAAATATTCCATGAGTTCCTCCCATTTTGCAGGTTTTTAGTGTCAAATCTTGTGCGGCTTAGGCGTCTCTCTGTAGAATACTCGCTGTCGAAAGCAGTTTATTGTCAGAAGAACCTAACGGTGGATTTACGGTAACAGTGTAAATCTCCGGATTGGTGGTTAAAAACAGATCAAGAAGACCGGCGAACTCTTCGTCTCGATCAGGGATCCGTGTTGGCTCGTCAATAAGCTGAGTTAAGCCACAACTGATTCAGAATAATTCAGCTTCATGACCTTGTTCATCGGTAGTATTTGAATGCTTAAGCTAGTTGATGTTGTGTTTGTTTTTTTTCGGCATTTGGATAGTGAATCTGTAAATGATCGATGGTATTTGCAAGAGAAGCGGAAAGTGTTCTAAAGTTAGTATCACTTGGTGGTCGATAGAGGCAGCAGATTAACCTTGAAGTTTGTTGAGTTGTTTTTTTTAACCATATAACATTGTTCACATAACAAGTTCAGCCCTATATTTTCGTTCTTGAAAAATATAAGAAATTTTTATTGTCGTCAAGTGAAAGTATCATTTACATTGAGCAAACTTTGGTATTGATTTTAATATAACTTGACGAAAGTAATCGCACTTACAAGTTTGCATTTACTATAATTACATATTATTTATTGAACAGTTTATGAGTTTAGTGGGTAAAAACTTACACCTAGGCGTGTGATTAGGGTCCAATATTATGTCCAGAGACCTTTAATAATATTCTGGAATAAATGAAAGTGTCAAAACGATATGGATTATATTCATTTTAATGTAGAAAAAAAGGCTATATTCTTTTACCATTTACGGAAAAAAATTTAAAAGCCTGTATTTGTTCCAATATGTAAAAAAGCGTGTCAATAACATGGGTAAAAATGATACATGGAGTAATGTGTTTTTAAAAATAGAAAGAATGTTCTATATTTAGGTAAATCAGCAAAAACTATATTTCATTTTTCCAACCTAAGAAATGTTTTATCATTTTTACACTCCTGAAAAGTTACCCCCATAACATGCATGCATGCTCTAGTAAATCAAAATATGGTAGATGTGGGGAGGTAGAAAGTATTTTTGTTGCTCTTAATAGGTTTTTATAGTTGCTTTATAAAAAATAACCGGTCAAGTGCAAGTTGAACTTGCACAATTAGTGTTCCGTATGTTGATAGCTTTTAAAAATAAAAAAAATTGTTACGGTGGTTTAAAATGATCAGGGACTTCACAAAACACACCACAAATGAGTTTTCAACAAAGTTCTCTCTCTCTCTTTACTGAAAACTGATGACCTTGATTTTTTTTTTTTTTTTTATATACCAGATTATTAGATTATTAAAGGTAATACACTCGTGATAATTTTCGTTCAATCTACACTCTATGGAGAATATTCCAGAATTTTTTCAAAATTTTTTGATCAGTACTTTTCGAGATAAGATGGGCGATTTTTTAAAAATAATACACAGTGCCCAAGTATTACATTATATATATTTTTTTTGCTCGTGTTTTCACAGGCTTTCATTTGACACCACACTTGATGACCTAGTAAAAGAATTTTTTTTTTACTTCCGATTTCACCCCCTAAAACTAGCTCCTTTTGTCAAAATTTAACTTTTAAAACTACACGGCTCTGATGAGGCTATCAATTCCTATATTTTTACCAAATTTCAACTTTCTATGACAAATGGTTTCGGAGAAAATCGGGTGTGACAGACAGACAGACACCGAAGTCATCTTATAAGTGTTCCGTACGGAACACTAAAAACGTTTTTACCAAGACTCTTTAGTGACGAGAGAAAGGTGAAAAAAAAGTAATTTATGTATATCATGAGTAAACTGTGTTAACCATTTTATTGGAATTAAATATACATTTTCTTGGAAGATACGTTTTTAACCTGTAAATAGAATTATAACAAAATAATCATTATTTCAATAATAGGTTACCACAAAAGATAAAATTGTAAAATAAAAAAATATAGATATTCAGCATTGGCTAGGTATTTGTCGTCTCTTTCAGTTCTTAGAAACTACATGTCACTTATTTCCCACTGCACTTATCTATGTTTATTTCTCTGAATTGGCACATCAAATAAATGTGACGAAAGCAAAGAATCTCATTGAAAAAATAAAAGAACAAATTTTTGGACGTCAACTATGGCTAACCTGCTTTATTCTTGTAATTATTTAGTTTATTTCCGGATTCTACCAAAGGTTAAGTGTATTTCTTTATAAAAATTTCCAAATAGTGTAAACTAGATTTACATAAATGTATGACAACTGACGAGAGGAATAAATAAATTCGACATTGTAAAACTGATGAAATATCTAGTATGGTGAGATATATTATAAGTCGTTTTAAAAAAGGTACACGAGAGAAGACCGGCAGTTGAAACATCGCAAAAAAGTTTGTGCTATTTTTTTGAAGACATAGGAAAGAAAATTTCTGCCTGGACAGTGGAAAGAAAGTTTCGAAATGCTGAGTTCAAATTCTTTAAACAAAAATCTTTCAACGAAGGGGACTGGTCTAACATTGTGTGGTCGGATGACTCTAACTTCGAGGTATGTATTGTTTATTAAGTCTGTAGACTGTTTAAACCATTAGTAAATACTCGTAAGTAATCCGAAAGTACATTTTTAATTTTTTTTTCTAATGTTTGTATACTTTCCTTGTTTTGGATTTTAAGTACTCCTGGTATACGTAAGGCGCCAGATAGGAGAGGAGTATAACTCTGACTGCGTAATACCTACCGTAAAACACGAGGGCAGTACTATTCAGGGAGGGTGCATGTTAGCAAGTGGCGTGGCCAAAATAGTAGTTTGCGAAGGTCAAATGAATGTACAAAAATATATAGAAGTTAAGTAGTTCAATACTGCTCTAGAACCATCATTTTGTAAATTATATGGTTACACAAACTTCGAAAATGTGGGTTTTCAGCAAGATATCGCACCTTATCAGAAAGCGGCAGCGACAGTAAAGTTGTTTCGGGAGAACAGGGTGGAGCATATGTGGCCGATTTTCAAGCGGAGAATCAAGGAACATGCAATCATATTAAAAGATACCCTCAAACGCTTCTTGCTCGAAGAGTAAACCGCTCTGTCCTAATAAGAATGCAAGAAGTTAATTTCTGTAATACTAAAAAGTATTGCAGCGGTAATAAAAGCTAAAGAAAATTGTACTAATTATTGACTTTTATAATAAATATACCAGTTTAATTTAATGAATGTTTTTCATTTTCTACTATTCAACAGAGTTTTATGGTTTTTAAGTTTTTGTTGGGTGGCAAATAATTTTGCTCAAGACCGTATGCCTAAAGCTACGTTACCACGATAAATTAATATGTTACAAAGTAGTTTCAATACACATGCGGTATTGTCTCGTTCTCGATACTTAATTCACATCTTATACTTCTAACGTCTAGATTCAGGGATGTCAAAGATACGGCCCGCGGGCCGCATCCGGCCCCCGGGACGTACCAATAAGGCCCGCGATCGCAATGAAGAATCATAATTTTTAACAACCGTATATTATATACTATATAATTAAATAAATAAAATGTTATAATACTTCAGTACATTTTTTTTATTTGAATCTGGCCCTCCTACACATTCTAAATTTAATATATGGCCCTCTGCAAAAATGAGTTTGACACCTCTGAGTCTAGATAAATCTCAACCAGTGGATTAATTTTGCGGAATATTTCCATTACAGAAAAGATTTATCTGGTAACTAATGAATTATTTTCTAGTTGAAATTTGTTTTATTACTGAGATATTTGCCTCATGAAATAAAAATCTTTTATCTGATCTCGGCATGAATTTCTAGCTTAAGGATAAATGAGTAATGAAAAAAATTACCTAAGATTATATTTGTACATATAACATAACTACCAATCATATTGAAACACGAATATGAGAACAACAGCTATAACGTTATACCGCTGAAAGCTTCATATGGTGCTAAAAAAGAGATTATTTAAATAAATAGTGAGTATAATAAAACTACATAATACGACTTTATTCTTGGCAGATTTCGTTTCTTCTCTCTATTCGGAATTTAAACCTAGAATAAGTAATCCTGGTTTATCCGTTTGAGTTAGTTTTTTGGTATTTCTGAATTTTAGCGTTTTTTTTTTTGTTGTTTCATAGTTTTAAATATAGAACCGTAACATATAACTCAAGTAAATCTGTACCAAAATCAATTATATAAAAAAATTAAAGGAAATCCGCACTATATTAACACTAACAGTGCATGAGTAATTATTACTAAAAATACCCAACAGGACAGTACAACTACAAAACTCTCAAATAGAGGAATTTGTCAGTATTCCTTTATAGAAACAAATGACTAAATGTTTTTATATTTACTTCGAATTTAATGTTCTCTTAAATCTCAATAATTTATTACTTTTTGAAACGTCGATAACCGATTGATTAATTTTTACTTCTCAGTACTATATAATATGTAAGGCATTATTTTTCCATTTTTCTTTGTAATTGCCAAAAGTCACTCTATTTGTTGAAACGACACTGCTTTGTACGGGCTCCCCTTTGGACGCTTAATGCATAGACTGAATATAATGCAAGCAAGTGATTCTCAAATGGGCCCAAAAAACAAACAAAACCAATGGAAGAATATTACATATTCACATAATATTTTCTGACAATATTGTTCAGTTTTTTGATTCATCTCGTGTCTCCTCCTAGGTATGGCCCTGCCAGAACATTATATAGAGAAAAAGTTATATTTTTAAAATTTTATCAATGTTAGGTATATATAATTGTTACCAGACCTTATCTTATTTTGAGAATAAAAAAATAACAACATTTTAAAAAGTTTTAAATAAAGTAACGGACAGAAAGAAGAGAAAGACGAATCAAAATTCTTAAGGCCTGTAAATAAATCATTAATTAAAAAACTACAGAAGTGCTGATGTGTGATATAATAGTGTAATAGGTATCTTCTATAATATACACACTTCTATGTGTTATTTACACTTTATTTTATATTCCAATTAAAATATAAATAGCAAGATGATTTAACTCAATTGTTATTTCTATTAAATAAGTTGTTTCTGTTATAGCTATAAATATTAGCAGTAATTATCGATGTATCTATTACAAATTTAAAACTTTGTATGACATTTTCGTGACGAACTAATACCGTATGTAATAAATATAAGAATCATCTAATGTTTAACGCGTATGGCGCTGTTAGTCGCTTCTACCTCAAAATTGGGAGGTTCGGTTTAAGATTTTTTGCCTTCAGACATTAACGCTTTTGACAATATACAGTTGCTAACTTTGACGAGTATTATAACATTTTCACTCGTCTCTTTATGCTATAGAAGGGGGTTTAGAGGGGTTCGATGATATGTATGTCTGTCTTAAAAATAAATGAACACTAAAAATATTATAATTTTTTTAATACTGTTAAATTTTTAACTTCTAATAATCATAAATTAAATTTTTAATTATTGGTAAAAACAACTGAATAGTGAAGAATTAGACTAGTAAATTCAGTGTAGGTGTATCATAGTAACATCCTTTTTTTCTGCTGAAATTTGTAAAATAAACTGTACAGGATAAGTTGGTTAAGCTTTGACATAGACGATGAAACCAAGATATTCATTGTAAGTTGACAGCAACTCACTTAGATGACAAAATAACTTAGTATCAAGCCAAGATATTAAGCAATTATATTTTTAATAAATGCCACAGCCCCACAAAAAAAAAAAGTGGGGTATACTTTTGATGCGATATATCAGATCCGTAGTATTTTTGCCCGCTGATTACGAATCTGACGTCAGAATATCGCCTTCACATCTCAATTTTTTTCTAACCTCAAAAAATAGGTAAAAATTAGTAAAAATTAAGAAAAATATACTCCTAAAAAATTGATTCAAGCTTTTTCATGAATCCAAAGATGTATTAATATGTATTCGGACACGCTAAGCTAATATTCATCGGTTGGATTAAGCCATACAGTTCTGTTTTCTTTCTAACCTCAATAAATCAGACAGATATAGTGCTTCTCGAATGCAAAAACGAATTCAAATTAAAATTCAACCGATTCTTACCAAATTTGGTACACGGGGTTTTTTGGGTTGCTGATCATGAATCTGAGGTCGGATTTGCAAAATTTAAAATGACGGATCCAAGATGGCGGACAAAATTTTTGAAAACCAACCGATTCCTACCAAATTTGGTATACAGTTGGGGAATCCACAAACCTGATACTCTTAAACCCTAAACCCTGAAACCTTAGACTCCCACACCCTGTAACCTCAAAAAATAGACCTCAATAACCCTGTAACTTTAAAAATGAGACCCAATAAACTCAAAACCAGGACTTCTAAACCATATACTCTCAAATAGTAGACCCTTAAGCCCTAGAATTGCGAAGGTTAGACCCGCGCCTAATTTTCCTTTTTTTGGCTGTATCTTGTTCTTTTTTCCGCGAATGACCTATTCAAAGGCTTTCTGCCCAAACGCTTTTGAGGACTTGTTTCTCTTTTTAGCGACCAGCAATAGTCCGCTAGCATATGGTCATCCCATCGTCCTTGATACCGATTTTCTATGATTTTCAGATCTTGGTGAAAACGTTCCCCTTGCTCCTTACTGTAGTCACCAAGATTATCTGGGAAATCATCGATGTGGGAGTCCAGGAAATGTAATTTTAGATTCATTAAGCAACCTAATGTTTGAAAATTTTTTACCATTTTCTCGACTATTTCTTTGTACTTAGGACTTTTATTATTTCCCAAAAAGTTTGTTGCGACTTCTTTAAAACTAAGCCAAGCAGCTTTTTCAACTTTATTCATTTTAGTAACAAATAATGAATCTTGAAATAATTTTCTTATTTGTGGCCCGTCAAATACGCCTGCCTTAATTTTAGCTTCAGAAAATTTCGGAAATTTTTTATGCAAATATTTTGAAACATGGGCCGTTTGTATCTAATGCTCTCGTGAATTGCTTCATAAGTCCAAGCTTAATGTGAAGCGGGGGAATAAGAACTTTTCCTGGATCTACCAATGATGGAAACAATACATTATTTTCACCAGGAGTGAACGATTCTCTTGTTGGCCAAATTTTTTTCTTATAATGACGTTCCCTGTCTCTGCTATTCCACAGACATTTATAACAGGGATAAAGTGTAAACCCTGACTGTTGGCCAAGCAATATTGTTACAATTTTCAGATCTCCACAAATTTTCCAGTTATGATCAGCATATTTTATTTTTATCAAAAGCTGCTTCATTTTTTCATATTGCTCTTCCATAACTGTGGAATGAGCAATCGGAATGGGAGCGTAAACGTTGGTATTATGCAGCAAAACTGCCTTAATGCTCCGTTTAGAAGAATCAATGAACAGTCTCCATTCTTCAGGATCGTATGAGTTATTTTGAAATTCATCCATTAGACCTTTTACATCGGTACAATATGAAAGTGACAATTCCTCGTCCACTGTGAAATATTTTCGAAATTCTTCATCTCTGTTTCTATAATAAGAAATCGTAGCTTCTGGCTTAAGTAAATGTCTTTTCTTTAAAAAGGAAGCAAGATGCTCTGAACCATCTTTGGATAAGCCTAAATCTCTGACTAGATCACTAAGTTCTGACTATGATACGAGTTTTGGTTCTGGTTTACGGTTGTATGGTAGAAATTCTTTATCTGTGTCACTAGTATATGATAGGTTGTCACTAGAACATTCATTAGTAACAGTGTTTGAATCTTTTTCGACAGTCTCAATGTTTTCGGCATGAACTGATAAGGTGAAATGATTTGTTTCCATAACATCAGCATCAAGTGGTTCAGGAGGCGGAATTAGTTTAGTTGGTCTTGTTACTGTCGAAACATCGTTATAAGTAATAGTGCTTTTATTTTTTCGGTTATGCCTAGATACAACATTCATACAAAAGTAGCAATCATTTTCACTGTATGGTCTATTCCATATTGCTGCTTTGGAATATTTGATGTACAACATTATTTTGCAAGAACTGCAAATGATGTGGGGAACCCAATCTGTATCCTGGTGCTGTATTTCAATGTTAAAACAATCCTTATATAAGGTTTTAATTTTATCCGTTATCGGTGACCCCATTTTACTCAATACGTGTTGACAGCAAATATAACAAAATGAATCATTGTTTTTATCGCACTTATGAAAAGTCCTTGTACCGTGAGACCGTTTTCTTGTAGCATTATACTCTACATGAGCCAAGTCACTCACACATGAAGAGCTACGGTCGCTGGATGACGACGGCTGCGGGCCCGCTTTCCCACCCTGACCAACCACCGATACTGGGTTTCCGAGTCCCTGCATCGTAATTCTCTTTCTTCTACCTGCCATGACGGCATCTAAGCCGTTATCCAGGGACTCTGCCGGCTAGTGGAGTAACACCGTTGCCCACCGTCACCACGTGGAGGTGCCCTGGATGCAGGTAGAAGAATAAAAATCGACCGATGAATTTTCTCGGCGTTCAAAATAGCGCGAAAACATCTGCCATCTTGAATTTTGCAAATCCAACCTCAGATTCGTGATCAGCGATCCAAAAAATCCCCGTGTACCAAATTTGGTAAGGATCGGTTGAATTTTAATTTGACTTCGTTTTTTGCATTCGAGAAGCACTATATCTGTCTGATTTATTGAGGTTAGAAAGAAAACAGAACTGTATGGCTCAATCCAACCGATGAATATTAGCTTAGCGTGTCCGAATACATATTAATACATCTTTGGATTCATGAAAAAGCTTGAATCAATTTTTTAGGAGTATATTTTTCTTAATTTTTATTAATTTTTACCTATTTTTTGAGGTTAGAAAAAAATTGAGATGTGATGGCGATATTCTGACGTCAGATTCGTGATCAGCGGGCAAAAATACTACGGATCTGATATATCGCATCAAAAGTATACCCCATTTTTTTTTTGTGGGGCTGTGTAATAATTGATAATATTTGCGTAACTCATACAATAACAAAAGTTAGAACTCAAAATTGAAACGTCCAAATTATTTTATTACATAGACGTCTTGAATTCATTAGTTTGTAGCTTTGATTGGTTCGGGATAGTTGAGATTGGTTCAGGTTTATTCTGGATGGTATTATTCTTTATAAAAAACTTTATAGTGCACTTTCAGAATCAAAAATCTATGCAAAAACATTCTTGTTAACGAATAAAGTTTATTTATTTATAAAAAAATACATATTTTTAAATTTTCGTTAAACGTCTTGAGACTATAATAATAAGGTTATAGTTGTATTTTTCTATGAAATAACATAGTAGAATATCCGTGTTTGCCAATAGCATATTTAACCGCCGAATTTTGTATATAGCCCCACACTATTATGATTTTTATCTTGGTTTTTGACTAAATTTTTTAAGGGTAAAGGAACGGGCTAGTGTGGTTGCTTCCTATGTGTACCGTGTCATAAATCATTTTGGGGTTCTTACTGTCGAGAAATTTTGCTCGTTGTAAGTAAGGGTTAAGGGTGGGGAAGGAAATTAGAAGGGTTACTCCACATACATATCGCGTTATACATCCTTTTTAGGGTTCTTGGAATTAAAAAAAAATATAAAATATGTGTTTTTTTTTGCATTATTTTTTATTTCGGTTGCGTAGTCGTATTTTTTCAGGCTTCTTGGAAAAAATTATTTATAATGATTTATAGTCAAGAATATCAAAGGTTATATTCAGACACTAGAACGTGTTATGTTTTCCATTATTTTTTCATATGTATGATTAAACATATAAAGGGTAAGGTGGAGGAGATATTGGAAAAGTTGCTCAATATCTATAATTCCTTTCAGAGTTATCAGTGTTGAGGAACCTAAAAATTTTGTTATTCTCTCATTATTTTCAACTATTTATGGTCCTACATATAAGGGGTTAAAGGAGTGGTGATAGAAATTAGAGAAATTGCTCTGGATATAGCGTTATATACGACCTCTTCGGAGTTATTGGGGAAATCTGAAAATGGTGTTATGTTTTCATTATTTTAAGTTATTAAGAATCAAACATAATACGGGTTATTTCATTATTTTCAGTTATTTACAATCATATATATTCACGGTTACGCGGGGGTGAGGAAGTTGTTCCGTATATTTCATGTTATATATTTTTGTCATATCTGAAAATTTTGTTATTCTCTCATTATTTTCCGGTAACTATAGGCAAACACAGGAGAGAAGAAGGCGTTGCTTTTCACATATTGTCTTAAACGTCTTGTTTAGTGTTTTCAAAGTGAAGGAATCTGAAAATTGTGTCATGTTTTCTTTATTTTCAGTTATTTCGAATCAAACACATAAATAGTTAAAGGTATATGGAAAGCGGTTAGGGCGTTGCTGGGTATAATTCTTTTCTGTAGATAAGACTGTGTGTGATTTAGAGTGTCCACGAAAAAAGCTTTACCACTATTGCACTTTCTATTTATTCTTGGTTACTAAGGACACTTAATTTTATATTCACGTATATAAAAATAAGAATGTCTCACTATAAAGAATTATCTTCTTCTTTGAAATGTCGGGCAGGAATAATTATGCTTTAGTGTGAGAAACTTAAATCTAATGCTTATTTTAGAACCTGTATTTGTAAGGAAGCACTGAGTACATAACTTTTTTTTGGTACCGGTGGTGGTGTGTGTGTACCATAGCAGTTTACAAACAAAAATTTTTTTTCAATTTCTTTTCCAAAAATTGATGCTAATGGTTAGTAAACATTCAAAAGTGAGCTAAAAACCAGTTTCTTGAACGTAAAACCTGAAAAAAAGCTGAAATTTTGGTGTGAAATTCCTTACAAGGGCCAAAAGAACTATAAGGATCGATTGTAGGTTATTGCAATGTTCAGCAAAGTTACTCGTGTTTATGCAGAGAATATTTTTGTCGAAGACAGTTATGCTAAAATATGCACGGTTTGTGAGTTATGGTCGAAAATGTGGAAAATGGCATTTTTTCGGGCTTTCTACACTAAAAACACCCCGAAAGAGTAAAAATCTGGCCTCGACATGTTCACAAAAATTGTATATTTTAGTGTGAAGAACATTTTCGTCTGAAGAGAAATTCCCAATAATTTACGAGATATAGCCGTGCAAAACCAAAGCTCGAGCAAAAAAATTGATGATGGCAAAAAAAAAAAATCGAACTAAACTATCAAGACCCAAATAGGGTTTTGCTAGTTTGGGTGGGCACTTCCAGAAACTGAAGTTAGAATTTAGTTTACATTTTATGTGTTGCACTGTGTTATTAGCCTGATACACAAACTAATAGTTAATAGTTAATATAATATTTCGTAAGAATCGCGACGTTGGGGCAACTTTTTGCAGCTGGGCATACACTAAATTTTAATAGCACTTTTTTGAGCTTGTCAATGAATATTTTTGGAAAATATAAGGTTACCAACATTTTATTTGACTTGTACTTTGTTTTTTTACTTTTCATTCTGGGGTTTTCGCCACAATGATAATAAAAATGTTCATTTAATATATAATTTTTATGTGTTAAAACAAATACCAAAAATCACTTTTTTTTGATATTTCAGCACTCAATCTGACGTTGTCAAAAACAGTTATACATGTTGATAAAATTTAAAATTATAAATTTTAGAGTTGTCCAAGAAATATATTGTAATTACTGAAGAAAATACTTGTCTTAAAA
Organism: Pachyrhynchus sulphureomaculatus; assembly: GCA_019049505.1. Taxonomy (NCBI): domain Eukaryota; kingdom Metazoa; phylum Arthropoda; class Insecta; order Coleoptera; family Curculionidae; genus Pachyrhynchus; species Pachyrhynchus sulphureomaculatus. The sequence goes on along the minus strand of CM032446.1, from coordinate 114,314,410 downwards.
CTTGTTAGCTCAATTCCAAAATAATAGAAAATATAAGTAGATAACACCATATATTAATTAATAATAAATATAATTATTACGAAACGTATGAATATTATAACCAAAAACTAAAGAATTAGTTCCTATCATTCATTTTTATCTATCTATCTATTTAGTGTTCCGTACGGAACACTTATGGGCTAACACAAACAAAGAAATTATAAAGCTATTATTAATTAATATTTTAAACGATGAAAATAAGTAAAACTAATAATAATACTATTAATAAGAATTGAAATGGGGAATAATTTTTAAAGGAAAAAATTATCCTTAAAGAAACCTTACGCAGTTCTTTTGACAGGGATCCATTTATCCGCTACATAACAACTGAAAATGTGTATTTTAGTGTTGGTATTTGTTTCTTTTTCATTTTTTTACAGAACATAAACTAGTCATAAATATACAGATCTTAATTTTACTCTAATTTTAAATAAAATATGTTTTAAATTTTAGAGTTGTCCAAGAAATATATTGTAATTACTGAAGAAAATACTTGTCTTGAAACTTGTTAGCTCAATTCCAAAATAATAGAAAATATAAGTAGATAACACCATTCTTGGTACAAATAAATATTCTTTAATATTTTATAAAATATGTCTCACAATATATTAATTAATAATAAATATAATTATTACGAAATGTATGAATATTATAACCAAAAAACTAAAGAATTAGTTCCTATCATTCATTTTTATCTATCTATCTATTTAGTGTTCCGTACGGAACACTTATGGGATCACTTCGGAGTCCGTCTGTCACACTCGATTTTCTCCGAAATTGTTTGATATAGAAAGTTAAAATTTGGCACAAATATAGGAATTAATGGCCCAATCAAAGCCGTCTACTTTTGAAAGTTAAATTTTGACTTAAGGGATTAGCTTGTGGACGAAGTGAAAAAAAAATTCTGAGGTCATCGAGTGTGATGTCAAATGAAAGCTTGTGAAAACAAGTTCAAAAATATTATGATGTAATACTTGCGTACACGTTTCTTTGTATTATTTTAGAAAAATGGCTAAAAGTCGCTGTCATCCCCCTATCTCGAAAAGTAATAAACAAAAAATTTTGAAAAAAAATCTGGAATATTCTCCATAAACTGTAAATTGAGCGAGAATTATTACGATTTCAATACGTTTGATAATTTATCTGATATAAAAAAAAACTATGTGGCTTGACACTATGGTGTAGGTATTTTAATATATTTGTTTTATTTGTTTTTAATTAAACAAATATTTAGATAGTAAATATTTGTTTTACACCTTGATTATTAGATTCTAGATTCAGCTAGATTGATTTATTGGTTATTAGGTAGCTAAAATTCTGTAACTATTATTTATTATTGACTAAGAAAAAACGTGAAAATACATATTGGATCTTAAGATATATACATGTCAGGGATTAACTTAGCCTAGGGAAGGAAAGCCGTATGGAACACTATGGTAATTGCGCAAGTCCGACTTGCTCTTGGCCGGTTTCTTCTTAAAATGGTTTCAACATCCTAAATTTTAATAGAATTTTTCATAATAAATAGAAACTAGGTACCTAGTACGGGCTGAATCTATTTGGATACCAAATTTAACAAGTATAATTTAAATAATTTAACAACAAAATAAAATAATTCTATGTTCCTGCTCCATTGTTGATACCGATTAAACTAAAATATTAGAGTTCCCAACAATTATTTTCTAATTTATTTTTAATAACGTATAAATATTAGTTAAATGAATTTTATTATAATGTTTATTAGTTACAATTATATATAGTTTTAGTAATCGACATTTATTATGTGATTTTGTTTTTAAATTGTCCAATTGAAATATGTTAATATGCGCTTTTGAAATTATTTTGATATTTTGGTAAATAGAAGTAATTTCAAGTGCCAAAAGAGAACTGTGAATGTGAAGTACTTTTAATTTAAATTTTTAGTTCATTATTTTTCATCTGTTCTATTTTTTTAGTCTAAGTCTGCATTACACAGGCCAACAAAAAAATATTTGTAAAAACTTTTTAAACCATGTATTTTTGGAAGCTGAAACCGTATCTGGTATCAGTTTTTTTGTATCACCCACAGTTCTCTCACAATATGACATTGATTAAATGTCAAAATAGGGAAAATTTGATACTTAAAAAATAAAAACTTAAACCGTACTTTTATTTGATTAGGCTACAATTTTTACTAACATAACATATTTCACTTCAATGCGAATATTTTAGGTGCTTATTTTTTTGTATTTCCTTTCCCTTTTCTCTGTGAAGTTTCTTGTATAGCTTTTTCTCCGATGTGATGCATTTTGTTGTTCTCTATGAAGTTACCAACAGTAATCACCCATCATGTTGATATTCCACTGTCCCTGGTACCATTTCTCCATCTCCTTTATGTCCTGATGGAACCCTTCCCCCTGCTCTTTACTCACATCGCCTAAGTTTTTAGGCAAAAAATCAAGATGGTTGTGCAAGAAGTGGACTTTAAGGCTCATCAGACTACCCAGATTTTTGAACTTGTCTATCATATTAGCTACGATAAGTTCATAGTTAGGGTCTTTCACATTGCTCAAAAACTTAGTCACAGCTTCTTTAAATGATATCCAAGCCTCCTTTCCTTTTGTAATCATCCTTGCTTCAAAGTTGGAATTGAACATCATTGTACGAATATCAGGTCCAACCCCCTTCTTTCAGTTTAGCTTCTAATAAATCAGGAAATCTTTTACACAAATATTTAAAACATTCACCATCTTTAGGCAAGGCTTTCACAAATTGTTTCATTAAGTCTAACTTGATGTGTAGTGGTGGTAGAAAAATCTTTTTTGGGTCTACTAAAGTTTTATGCAAAATGTTCTTCTCGCCAGGTGTTAAAGTTTTTCTTACGGGGCATTGTTTTTTGGACCAATGTTGATCCCTTGCTCTGCTGTCCCACTCACATATAAAACATGGAAACTTTGTAAATCCCTTTTGTTGACCAAGGATCATGGAGACAACTTTTAAATCTCCACATAGCATCCAATCGTGAGCTGGATAGTTAATTTTCTGTAAAATCAAGATTTTCTTAAGTTTCCTTCATATGGACTGAATGAGCAACAGGCAGTGAAGCATAAGTATTTCCGTTGTGTAACAGAACAACTTTTAAACTAGTTTTGGATGAGTCTATAAAAAGCCTCCAATCTTCTTTCTTGTACTCCATGCCAAATTTGTTCATTAGACTACCAATATCATGGCAGTAAACCAAATCCTCTTCCTGCTTGAAAAACTGAGCAAACTGTTGATCTCTTGTTCTATATAGAACCAAGCAATTCTGCTTTTTTTCTGAGTCAAACTTCAATCTCTCACTAAATCATTTGACTCAGTTTGTGTAAACAACTGTGGTTTTAAAATTTTCTAGAGAATATTGAAACTCATCATCATTCGGTCCTTTCATTAAATTCGGGACTGGACTGTAAAACATCATCAATAGGACAGGAAGTCCCGGTCCATGCCCTACCGGCCGATTAGCTGAAGTAAAGTTAGGATAGACATTTACTTACTTATTTTTGGAGTTATATCGAGAAACATCAACGCTGCAAAAATAACAATCATTTGAATGATTTTCTTGCTCTCTCCATACCATGGGTACTGCAAATCTAAAAGCTTTCTTTTCTTTCTTATACCCTTTCCTAAAATCCTCCATACAATCAGTAATGTTTCTTTGATGTTTTTTAACTACAACCATATACAGTCCCTGGCCAAATTATTAGACGCACTGCAAGATTTCATGTAAAATATTAATTACCGAGTGATATTGTACCGTTTTATTATTTTAAATTGATTTGCTTTTTATTTTTATATTATCCAATCAATTACCTATTTATTTGACATAAATAAAACAGCATTAATTTAGAAAAGCATAAGTTTATTAAGTTTTAAAGAAAAGTGAAATTAATGTTAGTAAAAGTCAATATTTAGTTGAGCCACCTTTAGCCGCTATCAAAGCTTTAATTCTGCGCGGCATGCTATCAATGCAAGATTGTACTGTCTCCTGCATTTGAGGATGATGATTCCACACATGAATAATCTTTTCTAGGAGCTGGGTTTTGTTGGTAATCACATCTTTAGCCACTTCTCTTTTCATCAGCTCCCACACATTTTCAATGGGTTCATATCAGGGCCAATCCAACAGAGGGATATTTTTTTTTCTGCCAAAAAAAGCTTTAACAGACCGAGCAGTGTGGCAGGGAGCTCCATCTTGCATGAAAGTGAATGGTTCCCCATTTGGAAACCATTCTCTGAGCTGCGGAATCAACCGATTTTGTAATACTTCTTTGTACTGATCTTGCCTCATTATTCCTTTGACGACGTACAGACGTCCAGTGCCCTTGCCGCTGATGACTGACCAAATCATCACTTTGGTGGGATGTTTAACCGTCGGGACGACACAATCAGGATGAAACTTTTCTCCATTACGACGACGCACATATTGAGCTTTATTCTGCAAAATTTCGAATGTGCTTTCGTCACTGAAGCATACCTGTCAAAAATAGGAAAAATATATAAAACTTCCATGTTTATTTGCTTTATTTAACTGAAAATGATAATAATGTATCAATTATTGATTAAATTGCTGTATTTTACCGATCTCCAGAAGTCCACATCTTTGTCTTGCCATTGTTTGGCCCACTTCAGGCGCTTTGCTTTCATTGCAGCTGTTAACTTGGGCTTCCTGGCGGGGCGACAGGCCTTAAAATCTAATTCTTTCAATTTTCTTCGAACAGTGCGCTCAGAAGCATTTACGCTAGCATCCTGGAGTTGTGATTTTATTACCTTTGTGGTAGCAAATCTGTTTTCTACACAAATTTTCTTCAAACATCTCTCTGACCGTGGAGTGAAAATTGGTTTTCTACAGCATCTTTTCTTTCTTTTGCGGGCTTAATTCCTTCCCTGACTCAATTTTCTTTTTTATGCGTCGTACACTAGCTTCAGAAACCTCCAATCTTCGTGATATTTCTCGGTTTGTAAATGTTTTCGCAATCACAAAGGCCTTCACTTCAGCTTTTTTACGTGGTGAAAGATCGCCTTTTCTACCCATAATGAAAATAGTCCAATTACTTTTTTAAAACACTGCATACAAAATAAACTAATAACTGAGTAGTATAAAACTGTTAAACAAACAATCACAGTCCATAAAGCCACAGAAACACATCCGTACCTGACTCGATTCCGATCGCGACTGATACAGGTTTGTACTTATTTACGTTCATGTATCACTTTGTCAACACAGTGTTGCCATATGTTAAAATAAATACAAATATGTAGTCTACAACAATTCTTTTAAATAAAAATCAATAATATTGTAGTTTAAATATACCATTATTGCATAAAAACTCTTAAGAAACATAAAATTACTAAAAAAAATACAGTGCGTCTAATAATTTGGCCAGGGACTGTATATAACTAAAAGTGTTGGGAGAGTTTTTACAACCACGATTAGTTATACTTTGAGTGTGAATTAAAACACATGGGTTAAACACTGCAATGCGAGGTTATATTAACTGGAAGAAAACAAACAGCTGTGACATTTATCGGAATTTCCAACCTGATAACATTTGATTTTAATGCCAACCTTATAAAATTCTGATTTTATTGCCAACCTAATAACATTCGAATGATAAAAAATAAACTTTCCACATCTGTGCCATCTTGACACATTCTGGACCAGATTGTAACTAAGGTTAGTTCAGTTTGCTTAAGAGCAAACTTTAAACAAATAAGTTAGCATTATGACAGCTCTTTTTAGGAGCTCTTTAAGAAGGCAAGGAGAAATTTCATCTATCCCTGGGGCTTTCTTCGGGTTAATGTTCTTATCAATTTCTTGTGCTACTTCTATTGCTGTTATCATTTTAAAAGGCACATTTGGTTGGCACACGTATGTTAGATCGATCGTCGATTGAATGTCATTCGTATATCGTAATATAAAACTTTTTAAATTCTCAAAATCACTAAAACGAATTACAAATCGGTCTCTATATCTAAGACCTAGTTCTGATAATTTTCTTTTATAAATTATTGTTATAACATGTAGCTGGTACAACCAGCTATATTTAAAATTTACTTCGAAATTAGACCATCAAATGCAAGTTGAATCTGGCCATAGTAAAACAAAAGAACATCAATCAACAAACCCTAGCTTAAATTTAACCCACTATATCAAAATATTTAATACTATAACTACTAACTTTTATAACTACTATTTACTCTAGCTAGTAACTTTAAGACAATTCTTAATGTCTGTAGACATATTATTTTACTTTTAATAATATGACTGTATCTCATTATTTGTAGACCTCCTTTCATCTCCTCTGTAACCGTTGCTAAGGTAATACCATACATGCCGTATCCCTAGAAACACATGGCAACCTCTTCCAAAAATCAGTCGTGCAGTTTGAGCTACATTTATTGCTAAAATTGCACAAATTTACTTGAACACAAAATATTTAAAATATTTCTTTTGGTAGAAATGAATTTCCATTATTACCCTAAACTAGAAAAAAATGTTTCCAAGGTGCACCAGGGCAATAATATTAGTCCAGTGTGAGACTACAGTAAAAACTTCAGACTGCTTATGATGGTGTGTTGGTTAAGCTACGTTCTGCAAGGTTTCGTTTTTTCTCTCGTGTTTCCTGAGTGAGCGTTCTTTACGAGTCGTAATTGACATTTTCATTACCGATGTGCCGGAAAGAACCAGAAATCCAATCTACAGCTTTGCAAATGACAGTACGCTTATTTCCTCATTTATTTTGAACGCTCGAACAACCGCTACTCATGTAAATATACGCAGATAGCAGGAAGTCTTTCAATTTAACAAAGGCTTGAACGAAATTTTTTTGGGGTTATAGTAACTAAGTAGAATCTAACGCTACAAAAATCCAGGAGGTAGTTTTCTAAAAAAGTTAACGTTGCAGAATCCGACATGGTTATGTCGGGAAGAGGAATAGAGCCTCTTACATAGTCAGTCATTTTGTTGAGCATTAACTTTTTAGCCAATATGTCTCGGCATGAATACGTTGCATGTACAGCAAAGAGAACTTCTCAAAAGCTGGGAATATTATTTCGTACTAGAAAGCTTTACACTCCATCACAACTTTTTATTCTATACAAAGCTCTTATTCGACTAATGAGGAAATACTGCTCCCATATTTTGGGCTTTACTCCCAGATATACATCGTTTTTACAGAAGAGAGTTGGTCCCTTGATTGGAGACCCAGAACTCACCCGTAATCTTGATTTCTTGGAACATCGAAGAACGGTTGGCAACTTGAGTCTATTCTACAAGTACTTTTCTGGAAAATACGTCAGAATTTTGAAATCTTTGGCACAATAACACTACACAACAGCTATCACCATTTCAGAAAACACTTTATTTTTCGCTAGCCAGGTCAGCATCATCAGATGCGCTGATTGACTAAATCTATAAACAAGAACTAGACTATTTATACTAAATTTGGAATTACTATAGTGGTACTAATAACACCCGAAATATTAGTTCTAGTCGAGTAATGCGTACAGAGCAGTCGGAGAAATAATTCCTCGGTCCTTATTTTGACTATTTTTACGTTTTATTATTTCAATACTTTCGTACTTGTCCAATAATTTTCCATCACATACATTCTTTATTAACTTTAAATTATCTAATGTTACTCTATGATTCTCTTCAAATTCATGTTCGGCAATACTGGATTTAAAAGATCTACGGTACCTTAAATGTGCCAAATGTTCTTTAAACATTGTTTAAATCCACCAAGTTATAATCATTGTAACAAGAAGTATGTTGAGCAAATAAGACAATCAATTCAAAAAATATTTGAAGAACATTTAGAAAATTGAAGGTACGGTAGATCTGAAAATTGAAGCATTGCCGAACATGCTCCTAAACAGAATCATACAGCAACATTGGATAACTTAAGATTAGTAAAGAAGGTATGTGATACGAAAATAATTAGATGCATACAAAAGTGTTGAACCTATAAATTTAAAAAAATAGTCTAAATAAGGACCAAGGGCTTATTACTCACAATTTTCTGTACGGGTTACCCAACTGGAACTAATACCCTGGGTGTAGTTCCACTCGAGTAATTCCAAGTTTAATATAAATAGTCTAGTTGTTATTCTTAGATTTACTAAATCATCCTTCCTGATGATGCTCACATGGTAAATGAAACGCGCGTAGAGTGCAAAAAAGAAGTGTTTGGTGTAGTAGTGACATTTGTTTTGTAGTTTTATGGAAACTATTTGATGGATGTAGTACGCTCTCAGAGCGGTATATCCTATGAATACACATCGCGCTGATACATCACAGCCGTATGAAATTCAGCTTGTTACTCTTCATACACCCTTTTTCAAGCAGTCTGTTATATGGAGAACCTCATTCCTTTGGAATGATTTCCTCAGGACTGTATTTGCCGCAGAGTAAAATTTACAGTGATTCAAGATCAGCATGAATCGCTTTTTCCACAAAGGCATTTCTCCTGTAACACGTTAAAACAAACCTATTGAAATAATCTTGAAAATCGTTTTTTTGAAGTGGCCTAGCAAAAATAATGGCTATCCTAAAAAATGGTACACCATAATTGTATATCCTCTCTAAATAAAATCTTTGACTAGTTTTGTTCATATTTTTGTTAAATCCAAAGTGCTTACCTAAAGAATAAATACAAAAATAGACATAGCATCTCCGTAATCTGGTCAGCAGGTACAACCAATTAAGAAAGTGTTCTTTTTATTTACACACTTTAAGATTTATTCCCGTCGATAGACTTTTCTGGGAGGATGTTCTTGAGTGAGCGTTAGCAGTCTTATGCCATATTGCCACTACATACTGGATGACGAAGTTGTAGTGTTGAAATTTCTCTGACGGAAGAACTATATAATCATCAGGATTTTTCAATTGCATTAAAGTCTGTTTTCATAAGAAACTCTCATCATGGTCAACAGATCTTTACTTAAATAAACAATATACTTGATAATAATAAATAGTTCTTTCTTGTCATACCGTAATGGCATTCACTCTTGAGTCACATCTACATTCGATAACTTTTTTTTTTTAGTCATATTTAAAACTTTCTAAATAAATTCATGGATGTGATCAGGAAAGGGGATTTTTATGTTTTGTTAATTGTTCTCCAATCGAACACCTGTATGACCATCAAGATTCTTCAAATGCAATAAAAATTTTCAGGTATTATGATCTGTTCTCATAAGAAACTCTCGTACATACAGATTTTTATAGAAATAATCAATAGACTTAGCAATGGTAAATATATCTAAAACAGTAATGGCCTTCATGTTTGGGTAACATCTCGATTTGATAACGTTTTCTTCTTTGTCTTAGTTAAAATATTCCTAATGAATCTTAATATGGATGTGATCAGAAGTAAGGCCTTTTATCTTTTGTTAGCCGGTATATGGGTGTACTATTTTGATATTCTATTATAGGTATATTATTCTAGTACAAGTCTTCCATAATACGTGCATACTCAGAGGAAGCCCCTTATCTCCTACTTATTCTCGGGCTTAAACCAATCTTATTAGCTTGCATTCTCTGCCCTTATTTATGAACATTCCCTTCTAAAACAAAGTATCCTAAAAATTTAACTATTATTTAAAAAAAAAATACTTCTTTCAGAATCATGCCTAATAATCCTTTAAAGATAAAGGTTGCAGTACATAAACCGAAAGGTATTACTATGAACTGATACAGACGCTGCTAGTTGTGAATGCTGTCTTCTCCTTGCCATCGCCATTAATGCTAAATCCTTTAGTTTAGCGTGGAAAGTTATTGATCACATTATTTAATGTTCTGTAATCCTTATAAAACCTTAAGGATTAATTTTGAAGATCATGGAATATTAGATTCTCCGATTATTTACTTTTAACATTTCATCAACTTTTTGATACGTTCCGGCTATGGAAATCGTATTGGTAGCTATTTAATAAGCAGTGCTTCTCTTTCCTTGAAGAAATGTCGTTGTATTTGCTTGGATATTGCTATTTATAGTAATCAAAACATTAATAAATAAACTAAGGAAATAAAAAGGTTAACGCAAGAATGAACTTCTAATCTTGATTGCGTATTGTTGCCTTGAGTAATTTTGAGTTGCTCTGGTACAACTTCAATTATGATATTTTTAACATTGAGAGAATTGGATTATATTTATCTCTTCTTGCATTTCCATGTAATTCTACTTTGATCGATCGATTCCTTGAAAAATAATTTATCCATTATTTGGACAACCTAACTAGCCATTTTTCTATTTTTCGAAACCCAACATATATACCGTTAATGATGATGACTTCTATTTCAAACAAATGTTTAGACGAGTAGAATCTTTGCGGAACCGCATCGTTCTATTGAAGTTATACGGACATTTTGCAATTAGTTGACCATTATCATTTTATTTAGTAATAAAGGATAAGATAAAAATCTGCAGTCGTTAGGGGTTCCGCATATCTTTAGCAGCAAAGTTGTTGCGTCTCAGTAGCAGAGTAGCAATATCTATGCGGCGGAAATTATGCAGCTATTATATGGACACTAGTGGATACGTTATATTTTAAATTGTAATTTATATGAGGCCCTATCAAGTTATAAAATCATTGGTTGGTGAAAAGAAAAGTTGCGAGTTCCCCTGCATATTTTTATTATTTATTTGTTTTAATTTTTGCCGACGTTTTGGTATGGTGTCTGCGCTAAATATTTAAAAAAAAGTCACAAATCTCAATTATATTTTTGGAAAAAACGTAAAATCTATATATATATATATATATATATATATATATATATATATATATATATATATATATATATATATATATCTATATATATATATATATATATATATATATATATATATATATATATCTATATCTATATATATATATATATATATATATATATATATATATATATATATATAGCAGATTCAAACTTTCTTTCGTTAATAAACATACCTTAACACGGTGGCTCTTTACTAAAAACTACGGAATATTTGCTATTTATGATATTATGAATTTAAAAACCATGTTGTATAAATAAAATAGACAAAAATGTTGAGAATAATGATCAGATATTAAAAAGTACAGTGCATAATAAACTAATCCCATTACTAGATAACAATAAATGATCCTGTGACGATATGTAATTTAATAATAATAGCGATAAAAAGAATTCAGCAAGTTTAATCATGAAAGAATAATTAAAATATTCTAGATCCAATAAATTATTAATATGTATGCATGTAAAAGAGTAATAATAATTTAATTTAACTAGAAAATAGTTTATATCCACTTAAAAAAAAATGAGATAAAATTTTGAAGGGTATTATCCTTGATCGGTTAATAATCACTGGTTTTATCCATTGTAATTTAAGATTAGGTTAGATTTTAAAATACTTTTTCACTATTTTAATATTTTAGGTAGCTATTCAATTCCAAATTCATATTAAGTTTTTTGAATAAAAAGAAATACGTCACTTGTGAGTAATAAAAATGTTTATCCTTTTTATATTTCTGATTATTTTATACTACAAACAATGATTTTACCAATTATTTTTGGTGAGTGTAGATTATATTGTATTTTTCAATTTTTGACAATAAGAAGTTTTTGAAGTTATGAAATTTCTTGTAGTTGCTTTGTCTAAAGTTAGATATAATCACTTAAATAATAAAGAAAGAATGTGCTTCTTAGTAGTAGTAGTAGTAGTAGTAGTCTATGTGAAGTTAGTGCCTTATCTCTTTAAGGTCTTCGCATTTAGTTCTTTACAGTCCCTTATTTGAACCAGTTTAGATTTTCATGTGTCTTTTCCTTTTTGCTTGTTGTAACCATTTAATTTTGTGTTATTTTATTTAAATTTCCGTGAATTGTATATTTATTTAATTTAGATCAAGTTCAATTTGTCTCTTAATAGAGTTTAATGTCTTTTTCTCGGAGAAATTATAGAATTTATTGTAATATATTTGATAAGGGGTATATAGGCATTCAATTTTAGAATATTGTTTACTTGTTGTTATTGACTGGTAAGAAAGAAAAAGAAGTGCTAATTTCTAATAGCGTTACAATAAACCGAGATATTAAAAATAAAAATAAATTGTTGCTTTAGTGTATCGTTTTTTTAATGTTTGCGGTAGATGTAACACGTAAGCCTCGTTAAATTTATTAAAAATGCCTAAAATCCCCCCTTTACAATATATATACATATATATATATATATATATATATATATATATATATATATATATATATATATATATATATATATATTTCTTTTTATACAACACTGCGAAGATTTTTCTGATAATGGATTAGTCTGATATGTATTTTTATATATCTCTCATGATTACTGACAATCAATAAAATTGGCACTACCTAATCTAATAATTTTATACGACTGCTTTAGGATTTACTCATACGTTGAAGTTGATTTGATAAACATTTTATGACTATCATAAACATCTACGACAAAAACAACATGTTATTAATAACATTTCGAATGAAAAAGCCTTATTCTCCACAATAACTTTTACTTTTGCACAAAGCTTCGGGCACCGATGGAATATCATTTCCATGTTTGAGGTCTTCCTCCCAAACATACGTTGCATTTGGTCTATTGGACCCAATTGGCAATTTGTAACTCATGAGAAACCTTAACTCTTTGGAATATGGAAAATTTTATCACTTTAAAATGAACGACCCAGAACTATGCTTCTCACAAAGTATAATCAGCAGCGATTTAAGACCGCTATTTCCGCTCTTGCAGAAATTTAGGGACTTTCTGCAGTCCGTGTGTTGTAATCAAATATGTTGATAGGTTGATTGGTTTGTCAGAGGAGTTATTGAAAGAAGTTAATTTTTTTCAAATTATGAAATTACCCGAGATCAATATTGATTTGCTTAATTTATCTATATCACTGCCAGAGACTTTTGATTTGCTAAATTCTTGTAAATCAGGAAGATAATTATCGTCAAGTCTTTCTATGGCTCAGCTAGGTTTAAAAACCAAACTATTTTATTACTTATTTAAAAGAGTATCAATAAGAAGTTTTTCATCATGAGACATATAGGTAGTGATTTTGCTGACTATATAATAAGGAATTGTGATCAACCAATAATATTTAGTATTTTTAGTGTCTAATAATATATTAAAGCTGTTAATTTTTAATACCAAACATCAGTTTTACGGAAATCTGATACAAAAAGAGTCCTTAAATTAATGACATCTATTGGAGTAAAAATGATGCGATAAAAAACACAGGATTATTATTAAAAACTAAATTATGCTTACCTAGATATTTTACCGTAAAGGTTAATGGCAAGTCATTTATTGTTATCAGAGGTTCCTTATCCTTATCACCCATAGTTAATTTTAAATAGACACCACAAAAAATATATAAAACTATCTAAATACGAAAATAATTACTTTAACAATGCTTGTGTTTGTTATGTATCACAGACCACTACACTCTATAATTTTTCACCACCTGAACTACATGACATCCGTTTTGGGCATCCTGTTTGTCACGTCGGTTCCGCTCAAAATATTACCTTTTTCATTTGTTGGAAATTATCTGCCCCCACTTATTTTTATCGGCTTTATTATATTACGATATGCAGGCGATAAAATCACATACAATAAACGTATACGGTGAGCCAAAAACATAAATAAATCATGACCGCGAAGTGCCAGTAACCATGTTTAATTCCAACAAGTATTATAATGTGATAGACAAGTGTAACCTTTCGATAGCCGATGCTAGGCTACAGTTGAAAATTTAAAAAGGAGACGAATAGGAGATCCTTCACATCATTGGTATGCAAACATCTAAGATAAGATTTAAATAATTATCCAGGTATTTATATAGTGAATAAATTTCAACTAACCTCTATAGCTGTAATGTTGTTGTTATTGTTGTACGCTTATATACACCATTCTACCATTTTTTAAAAATTTTCTGTAGGGTTCTGTTATATATGCTCAGCTTGCATTTTTTTATTTTAACTTATTTATATTTTAATTAAATTTATAGATTTATTTGGTAGTTATGCTTGTCACCTGAGTGTTATAATTGTGTACTTTAAGGACTGCTTAGAGGATTAGTATATCATATTTTGCACATTCTATGGTTTTGTTAAACGATTTTTTAAAAATAGTGCATCTGAAAATATACAGCGGATTTTTAGTGTTTCGTACAGAACACTTACGGGATCTCTTCGGTGTCCATTTATCTGTCTATCACACCCGGATTTCTCCGAAACTATTTGACATAAAAAGTTGAAATCTGGCCTAAATATAGGAGCTGATAGCCTAATCAGAGCTGTATAGTTTTAAAAGTTAAATTTTGACTTAAGGGGTTAGTTTTGGAGGGTGAAATCGGCAGTGAAAATTTTTTTTTTTACTACGTCATCGAGTGAGGTGTCAAATGAAAGCTTCTGAACACACACATTTTAACCCCAATAATTCATTTTTTAACCATAAACTGCCCGATTTACTAAACGAATTTCTACGTTATTTTAAAGTATATATTAACTTTTAAAAGTGATATAGTGCACTTGACAATAATTTTTTTTAACCACATTAATACATATAGAATTGTCTAGAGAAAACATGTCAATCCAAAAGGCTCTCGAAAATTAATAAAGCTGTATTTCTAACCATAAGCATTTAAAAGTGGAGCTAAAATATACTGTACCCTTTTTTTTCTTCTCCGTCGAATAGATTATTTACTGGATGCAGACCACACAACGCAAATATAACAGTTGATTTCCTGCATTTTTATAAAAAAAAGAACTACTATGCCTACTTTAAACATATAATCAATAATATAAATAGACAGAGAGTTTTCACAGGGTGAAGCTGAGAACCAAAAGTAAAAAATTATTTAGTTAACATATCTGCATTAATCAAAATTTTACATATATATATATATATTATATATATATATATATATATATATATATATATATATATGTATATATATATATATATATATATATATATATATATATATATATATATATATATATATGTATATACATGTATATAAATATACATACATATATATATATATATATATATATATATATATATATATATATATATATATATAATAATTTTTCTGTTGAACCTTTATCTCACAAGTTTAATTAAAAAATAAACATGCTGGCATGCATATCCTCTTAATAATACAAAATGGTATATATACTTAACATCAATAATAGTTTTTTTCGTTAAGACACCCCATTATAGATAATAAAATTTTAAATAAATCAGTAAAAAATACGAGACACGATATGCTGAAAGAAATACAGAATTTGAAATTCACAAACACAAATAGTTGATTCTCAGGATATATACATTTGAGTAAATTGTTTTATATTTTTGTTATGGTGTAAATATTTTAAATGTCCGAGTGTGCGTAAAAATGCTATATGTTTTTAAAAGATTTTAATCTTGTGTTTTCTAATTTTAGAATGAATATTAAAAAATAAAGAATTTTTGAAAATGCCTAAAAAAATAAGGCGAAACGTCAAATAAACTAGTTTGTGTTTTTCAAAAGAACCTAAGTACCCAAGAAAAACCAATCAAGTTTATATATATATATATATATATATATATATACATATATATATATATATATATATATATATATATATATATATGTATATTTACGACAATTGATTTCTTGACTCTTTATGTATATAAATCATTTATTTTTAATCTTAGGCATGAAGTTCTTTTGAGTAAAACACTTGAGTTAAGTGCATTCTCAATTTTTTTTTTTTTTTTGGTATGGTTTTTCATTTCTAAAACACACACATATATATATATATATATATATATATATATATATATATATATATATATATATATATATATATATGTATATATATATATATATATATATATATATATATTATAATATATATATATGTATATATATATATATATATATATATATGTATATATATATATATATATATATATATATATATATATATATATATATATATATATATATGTAAAATTTTTCTGTGTTCCCTTACTTTTTTATCTAGTTTTAGCTGCATGTAGGAGGCCTTCCGTTATTTCTAGGTCTAAAGTTTCCAAGTCTGAGTGTTGTTCTGTTCCTTGCATGTGTTCTTCCATACTATCTGAATATTTAGTTTTGTTGTTTTATTTCTTCATTTCTTCCCTTCCTATTTTTTATGATCTGGGCCAGAATCATCTTTCTGCTTATATATTTATATATATATATATATATATATATATATATATATATTTATATATATATATATATATATTATATATATATATATATATATATATATATATATATAATCAGTTATCTTGGACCTTCCTCAAATTTCTTCATTAATTAGTCTCTCCCTCAACGATAGTCCCAACATCCTCCTTTCCATCTCTCGAGCTACTTGTAGGCGATTTTTAATTTCTTGATTCAAAGCCCACGTTTCCGTTCCGTATGTCAATACTAGCAACACGTATTGATCAAATGTGTTCGCTTTTAGTGTATTTGGGATGTTCCTCAATCTACCAAATGCCGACCAAGCCAACGATATTCTCCATGGTAATTCCACTTTCAAGTTTTCTTTGGATATTACTATTTTTTGTCTAAGATATACGTACGAATCCATTCTTATGATTTTCGCGTTTTCAATATTCAGTACTGCTTCTTTATCACAATCGTCATTTGCCATGAACATGGTTTTGGCGATGTTTATCTAAAAACCAATCCCTTTGGACTTTTTATTAAGTTCGTTCAGCATTTCTTCCAATTCTCCTATGTTGTTAGCACATCATCTGCCAGTCGCAAATGATTGAGTTGCTCTTCTCCTATATTTAAACCTTTACTTGTCCATGGAAGTTGTTTGAAAAGATCTTCTAGCGTCAACGTAAACAATTTCGGCGAGATGTTTTCCCCTTGACGTACCCCTCTTTTCATTTCTGTCTTATTCGTATTTTCTTTCAATACTATCTGAAATGTTGCATTTTTATATATATTTTGAATAATCTGCGAGTATCTGCTGTCAATGCTAAGTTATTTAATGTTGCCCAGACTTCAAGGGACTCAAACGCTTTCTTGTAATCTACAAAGGCCACCCAAATCTTAAAATTATATTCGTTTAACTGTTCTATTTAAGGTTCTTAATACTTGAAAGTGGTCCAGTGTACTAAAGCCTTTTCTAAATCCGGTTTGTTCTCTGGGTTGGTAAGCGTCCAATTTCTTTGTAAGTCTCGCAGATATTAGTTTCATGAATAACTTGTACAGTACGGATAGTAGGCTGATTGTTCTATAGTTGGTTAATTTAGACCTGTCTCTTGTTTTTAAAAGTAGGACCAGCACAGCATTATCCCTGTCTCGAGGTACATCGCACATATCGAAACATTTATTATACATATATATTTATATATATATATATATATATATATATATATATATATATATATATATATATATATATATATATATGTATATATATATATATATATATATATATATATATATATATATATATATATATATATATATATATATATAGTATTCATAATATGGGCTTTTCGCCCTGTTGCAACATTTCGACCAGTATGCCGCCTTCACCCTGCTGTTCTTCTTCTTGCTATTTTATTTAAAGAATTTTGTATTTTGTGATGTTGGGGATATCTTCAGATCCTTCATTCATTACTCGTATTCGAACTGACTCGCTTTTATCTGGTAGTGGTTCTACTTTATTCTCATAAAGGTCCTTGTAGAATCTCTATATTGATTCTTAGTTCATTTGTTTGAGTTACTATGTGGTCATCTACTAATTTTGTTCTTTGTAGTTGTCCTTCATTTAATGATCTTTATAAAAGTTTTATACCCGTCTTGTTCTCCAGAATATCTTTAATTTATCTTTAATCTCAATGTTATAGTTTCTTACATCGCTTCTAATACATTTCCTTATATCGGTATTCAAAGTTTTTAACTTATTTTCACATGCCACCGTGACTTGTTTCATGGATTTTCGTTTTTATATTAGTTTGACCGTTTCTTTGAAGAGTTTTTCCTCTTTGATATTTCTCGTGAGAGCTACTTCATTAATAGATTGTCCTATTCGGTGAATGATTTTTGTATTAATTTCGTTGAGGGAGGAAGTGTCCTCTTTGATTTCATGTTCTTCTATTATATACCAATTTTTCTTGTGTTTAAGTTGTGTTCTGTCTATCATTTTCGTCTTTTGATTCATTATTTTTCTTCGTTCCATCCTTGTGTTAAAATTTATTTTTGCCCGAACCATTCGGTGATCACTTCCCATTTTAACCCTACTGATAACCTGTGTATCTTATATTATGTTCCTCTTGTTGGATATTATATAATCGATCTCTTTAGCTGTTATTCTGTTTGGGCTTTTCCATGTCCACTTTCTTCCTTCTTGTTTCTTAAAATATGCGTTCATGATATGGAGGTGATTTTCGTTAACGTAGTTTATTAACAATTGTCCTCTAGCGTTCCTCATTTCTGAACCGTAAGGGCCTACGCCACGTTCATTTTCCACCTGCTTTACGCCGACCTTGGCATCCAGGTCACCAATTATTAGTGTGTAATGTGCTGAACTGGATTTAAGAACAGTATTTATTTCTTCATAAAATCCCTCAATTTCCTCTTCTTCGTGGTCGGTGGTTTTTTTTTTTTTTTTTTTTTTTTTATGGGTCTAGCACACGTGCTACAGGGAAGTCCCTAAAGCGCTACAGGAGCGACACGTGTGCGGAGAAAACGATTCACGTTGTTCTTGAATCGCTGTAGATTGTACTCGATGGTAAACACAGTCCTGGGTAAACCATTCCAAAGGTATGATGTTCTCCATATAAAAGACTGCTTGAAAAGCGTTGTACGAGGAGTAACAAGCTGAACCTCACACGGATGCGAAGCACCAGCGCGACGTGTACTTCTAACATGCACCGCTCTGGGAGGAATTAAACGGGCCACATCCTTCGAACACTTTCCATGAAAGTACTTGTAGAATAGGCTCAAGTCGCCAACCGTTCTTCGATGTTCCAGCGAATCAAGGCCGTCGGTCAATTCCGGGTGTCCAATCAGACGAACAGCTCTTCTCTGGATAGAATCCAACAAATGCAGTGTATGTTTGGGAGCGGAGCTCCAAACATGGGAGCAGTATTCCATAGTTGGTCGAATTTGAGCTTTGTAAAGAATTAAAAGTTGTTGTGGAGTGTAAAGCTTTCTGGTTCGAAACAATATTCCCAACTTTTGAGAAGCTCTTCTTGCTATGCCTGCAACATGTTCATGCCAGGACATATTTGCTCCAAAATTAACGCCTAACAGATTGAGTGACGATGTTAGAGGGATGGAGTGCCCCGACATAACTATGTCGGGTTCTGCAACGTTAACTTTTTTAGAAAAAACTGCCGCCTGGGTTTTTGTAGCGTTAAATTCCACTTGGTTACTGTCACCCCAAGATAGAATTTCTTCCAGGTCTTTGGTAAGTTGAATGACTTCCTGCTGTCTGCGGATATTCGTCTGAGTAGTCGATGTCCCAGCGTTCAAAGTGAATGAAGAGATAAGTGTACTGTCATCTGCAAAGCTGTAGATTGGATTCTCGGTCTTTTCCAGCAGATCGTTAATATAAATGAGGAAGAGAGTAGGAGACAGTATGGAACCTTGGGGCACACCGGCGTTGATAGTGAAGGTGTTAGAAAGAAATCCGTCAACTGCCACTCGTAAAGAACGCTCTCTGAGGAAACATGAGAGCCACAAACAGAACTTTTCAGACATACCATAAGAGCGTAGCTTAGCCAACAGCCCATCGTGCCAAACACGGTCAAATGCCTTGGATATGTCAAGGGCAACCGCTCGAGATTCTCCAAAGTGTTCAATTGCGTTGTTCCAAACATGTGTTACATAAGTCAGAAGATCTCCTGTTGATCTATTTTTTACGAAAGCCATATTGGTGATCACTAATAATGTTGAATCCTTCAAGATATTTTAGAAGATGCTGATTGCCTTTTCCATGACTTTCGATATTATTGAGAGTAGTGCGATTGGTCGGTAGTTATTTGGCAAGGTCTTCTTGCCTTTTTTAGGTATCGGCTGAACTGTGGCACATTTCCAGCAGGAAGGAAATATTCCCTTTCTGTAGGATAGGTTGAAAAGTCTACAGAAAACTGGTGTTAGTTCCCTCGCACAGTTCTTGAGAACTATGGCAGGTATTCCGTCAGCGCCTGAAGCCTTTTTGGTTTCTAGCTTCATCAAAATACGTTTTATGATACGCTGTCTGAAGACAATATCGGGCATCCTTGACTGCACTATGGGAATAGTAGGTGGTGTTTTTCCTTGGAAATCGACAGTAGAATGTGAAGCAAAGAGTTCAGCCAACAAGTTCGCTTTCTCAACAGGTGTCGTTGCAATAGAATTATCTGGCCGTGTGAGTGGTGGTATGGTGGATTTGGTGAAGTTTTGACTAACTGCCTTAGCGACTGACCAAAAGGACCTGGAATTGCCGGGACAAGCGAGAAGTTTGTCTCTAATCCGTTGACTGTGTACCTCCTTGGTTTCGTCGATAATTTCTTTTCACCCGTTCCTGGCACGAACAAAGATGTTACGATTTATGGTGTTAGGATCTTCACGCCACTGTCGGTATGCAAGATGTTTAGAAGCAACAGCTTCTTTGCATTTTAGGTCAAACCAAGGCTTGCCGTTGGAAGGGCATTTTCTTCGAAAAAGGGATGTAAGCATCCATACCGGCCAAAATAACATCGGAAACCTCCCTGGCGCAGTCAGATGGGTCGTCGGATCGAAAACAAACGTCCAACCAAGGGAAAGTTCGAAAATATTCCATGAGATCTTCCCATTTAGCAGATTTGTAGTGCCAAATCTTGCGCGGTTTTGGGCGCCTCTCTGTCACTGATTGGTAGAATACTCGATGTCGAAAGTAGTTTATGGTCGGAAGAACCTAACGGTGGATTTACGCTGACCGTGTAAATCTCCGGATTAGTGGTTAAAAACAGATCAAGAAGACTGGCGAACTCTCCGTTTCGATCAGGGATCCGTGTTGGTTCATCAATAAGCTGAGTCAAGCCACAACTGATTGAAAATGATTCGGCTTCACGACCTTGTTCGTCGGTAGTATTTGAATATTTGAGCCAGTTGATGTTGTGGACATTAAAGTCGCCCAGGATGGCAATTTCGGCATTTGGATAGTTAATTTGTAAATGATCTATGGTGTCTGCAAGAGAAGCGAAAAGTGTTCTAAAGTTTGTATCACTTGGTGGTCGATAGAGGATACAGACGAACCTTGTGGTTGGTTGAGTCGTTATTTTTAACCACATAACATCAAAGTTTGGGGGCTCCAGAGCCTCTTCTCGTTGGCAAGAGAGGTCGCTTCTGACATAAAGACAGATTCCAAAGTTACGCCTAAATCGGGAATAGAAATCGTACCCAGGATAAAGATAGTTTACTGTGCTGGTCGATGAACTGACCTTAGTTTCACAGAGAGCGAGTACATGAGGTTTATTTGATTGCAGGTGTTGGTGCACTGAATTTATGTTCGAATTTAAACCTCGTATGTTGCAAAAATCCATTTTGAAATTCTGTTCTTTGCATGTCGACGCCCCTGAACCAGCCCCCACCCGGAGATCCGAACGGGGGGCTATTTTACCTCCAGAATTTTTTGTATCCAGGTGCCTCATCATGCTATTTGGTCCCACAGTCCGGGACATCGGCACAGCCACGAAACGTTAAGCAACTTCACGCAGCTTAAGCCGATGCGATGGTATCACACCGGGCGATGCTGGTGGGATCTGGGCATCTACCATCTAGATTGTTCTTTAAGTCGCCTCCTACGACAGGCAGAACATACCGGGGGAGATATTCTATCCCGCCCCCCCACGGGGTTGGAGCATAGACTTGTACGATTTTGCAACTATATCTTTTAGATATTCTCATTTTAATCGTTATTACTCGTTCTGATATCGCATTATACTGTGTTATATTGTGCGATATATTCTTATGAATGTTTATTTCTTTCATTTCCTTTAGAGGAGAGTGTGACCACTTTTAAGTTTTTCACAAGCTTCTAACTTCCGATATACCCACTATTGACCACCGTATATCTTTGAGTTCTTCTTCTAGTTCCAACAGTCTCTATTCTGTTGATAGTGTTTTCACGTTGAATGTGGAGATATAGATGGTTTCGTTTTTATATTTTCCAATTTTGTGTCTTCGAGATATTCCAGGCTTGTTTTTTGTAGATAGGATTAGCGAACTTTTGCCCTTCCCAGAGTCGTTACGGCAAACTTCTATTGAGGTGTGGGACTTACCATATTACCCACTTGGGTATAATTCCGTGTGTTTTGAAATTCGCCATGTTAAGGGACTTAAGCCGTAATACTCCGCGCTGGCTAAAGGCGAGATGGAGGATGGATATGGTTGAAGAGAGGGATGTTGAGATTAGGGGTCAGAGATAATATTAGGACTGATTTTCTCCCGAGGAGAAAAACCGCCAAATTTCTTCTTTATGAGCCATAGCTTCTCTACTGCAGGAAATTGGTCTCTTCATATATATATATATATATATATATATATATATATATATATATATATTTATATATATATATATATATATATATATATATATATATATATATATATATATATATATATATATATATATATATATATATATATATATATATATATATATATATATAAATATATATATATATATATATATATATATATATATATATATATATATATATATATATATATATATATATATATATATATATGTCTTCGTCGACGCCTGTCTTGTGCTTTTAACTGCCAGTTTTTACCAGTTATCTTGGTTATATCATCCACCCATCTTTTTGGTGGACCGCCAGGTGGGCGTTTTAACGTTCTAGGGCGCCATTCTGGAATTTTCTTTATCCACCTGTTTATCAGTAGTTCTTGCCACGTGCCCAGCCTAGTTCCATTTTAACGCGGCTGTGGTCTGGACTGCATCAGCGACATTAGTTCCTCATCTTATTTAGCTGTTTCTAATTTGGTCACGAAGTTAGATACCTAGCATACGTGTCTCCATGGGTTACTCGGAGTTTTCGGCAGACATTTCAGTAAGTGTTGTTGTTTCCATGCCGTAGGTTAAAACTGGAGGGATATACTGGTTGAATACCTTCCTTTTAAGAAATATTGGGACGTTGCTTTGAACGTTTGGTTGAGACGATAGCTATCCATCCCAATGAGATACGTCTCTCAACTTCAGTGGTTTGATTTCTTTTTTCTACAGTTATTCTGTGTCCTAAGTAAACGTAACTCTCTACGGTCGGTCTTCATAGGCAGATCTTCAAAATTTTGTTCCGGTAAATTTGTGATTATCTTGCCTTTGCTGATGTTCATTTTAAGAATAATATTCCCAGATTTACGCAAAAGATCGTCTATCATAAAACGAAGCATATTGGCACTTTCTGCTATTAACACCGTAATTTAAGGTTGCTTAGGTACTCGCCATCAATATTGATTCCCATCGACTCCCATTGTAGTCCTTTGAAAATGTTTTCCAGGGCAAGGGTAAATAATTTTGGTGACATGGTGTCGCCCTGACGGACGCCTCTAGTAATTGAGAATCTTTCAGATTTGCTTTCCAATTTATATACTATTTATTATAGTTGTATAGCGACGATCAATTCTGCAGTCTGTAAGTGCTTTAAGTGTTGCTCATATCCCTAGAGTGTCAAAAGCTTTCTGAAAGTCTAGTTTTTTCGATTAGCGTTTAAATTGTGTGTATGTGTTCGATTATGGTAACAGTTCAATCACTTTATATAAAAAAATCTTTTGAAAAAAAAGTGTAGATTTTTTCAAAAAAAATATTGTGTCAAAAGTTATGGAAGGTCAAAGGTCGCGAAAATCAGCTTTTCTCAAAAAGATCTCGTAAATTGTTGCTTTTACGCGAATTTTGGTTACTATAAAATTTGTTCATCATCAAAATCCGCATAAAAAATCCTATACAAAGGCTGAGAAAACTTGGGATTTACGATGCATTCGTTTTCGCACCATTTTTGAGGTAGAATGCAAGGCGCGTATATTTTTAACATGGTGTTCCAATAGGCCAGCTGTACTTTTTCACTGGCTAGTTCACCACAAAAAATACACAACGTATCAAAGTCAAATGAGGTTGATCCATGCTTACGAGGAGAGCATTGAGATGTTGAAGGAGAACCACTCATACGACGTTTCTTATATGATTCTATGTTGAATTTCTTCGTATAGTTTTTACGACACTCAACATGTACAGTCACAGTATTTACGCTTTGTAAATAATCGATATGTTCATTACCCCTTTCAACACTTGCATTTCTAATTGTTTCTAAACCCCGAACAACAGTCAAGATTGCGCCACTTGACAAGGTTTCATCACAAATGAAACAAGTGTTATCAGACATTGTAATAGAATTACAGAATGTGAATAAAGCGTCCTAACTCGTTCAATTGAGTTTTAAAAGGGACAAAATGCTTCGTCAAATATTTTTAGGTATACATCGACCCATGAGATTACAATGGAATTCTAGACAGCTGCAACTCAAGGTCGCTACTCATTATTATGAAGAAGGATCCACGTCAAGGACATCTCAGAGAGGAATAATTATGGGTGTGCGTATTAAATGGCTTTTCTACACATAGATGCGTCATATTGTCTGTATATACCACTATACGTAAACGTATAATGGTGTAGGCGCCTTTTTCCAAAATTTCTCAGTCTCATATCTCGAGAACAGTAAATTTCGTAGAGGACCTTTTTTATGCAAATTTTGACAGTAAACAAATTTTATAATAACCAAAATTCATGTAAAACTAATACGAGTAGTTTACGAGATATTTGAGAAAAACCGATTTTCGCGATCTTTGATAAATTTTTTGGCCGACACAATTTTGCAATATATTGTTGATAAAATTTTTTTGATAACGAAATAAAAAAAATCCCGAAGAAAAATATTTACTTGGATTTTCTCAGAAGATGGATAACAAAATCCAGATCGAAAATCAGCCTGTTCCCTGGATTGGTATTCATCTAACTTCCTTGTAATTCTATTACAGATAATTTTCGTAAACAACTTATACAATTGGGAGAGAAGGCTGATCAGTCTATAGTTCTCCAATCGAGTACCGTCGCCTTTTTTATGTAGAATAACAATGGCAGCATTATTCCAGTCGTCCTGTATATCTGCGTCTTCGAGGCATTTAATAAATAATTTAGCGAGTATTTTATGTAATTCTGTTCCCCCGTGCAATATTAATCTCCCTCGTAACGCCATCCTTACCCGGAGACTTTTTGTTTTTCATATATATATATACATATATATATATATATACATATATATATATATATATATATATATATATATATATATATTATATACATATATACATATATATATATATATATATATATATATATATATATATATATATATATATATATATATATATATATATATATATATATATATATATATATATATATATATATATATATATATATATATACTATATATATATATAGAGATATATATATATATATATATATATATATATATATATATATATATATATATATATATATATATATATATATACATCCTGGACAAAATTAACGCAACAATCTGAAAATTAATTTATCTTTTTCTTATGTCAGTTTTAAAGTTTATCGAGTATTTGAATAGTAGGCTATGCATATTTTGTTTCGTTGTTCATGACAGAAATCAAAACAATTCGTTTAGATTTACAGTTTTAAAGAATTTTTTAGAAGATAAACAATTTTCTGTAATAATGCGATAGATTTTCTTTAAAAGTAAGCTTATAAATTGTTCCCTTTTTCAAAGAAATACGTTTTTGTGGTAGACTGTTTTATTTTTGACCTCGAAGAATTAGAAAAATGAATCGAACAAGGAATTTAACTGAACACGAGGTAGTGCGAGCCTCAGTTTTATTGGACGAGGGATATTGTCAGCGTTATGTTGCCAATTTGTTAGGCAAACATCGTTCCACAATAAGTCGTATGGTAAGACGCTTGAATGAAGTAAGTACTTATTCTAGAAGGCTATGGCAAGGGCGAAAACGATGCACTAGTGACCTAGATGAACGTTTTATAAGACAATATGCTTTAAGAAACAGGACTGTCACTAGTTCTATAATAAAAAAATGAACTCGAAGCTGTTCGCAATGTCACAATTTCTTCTAAAACAGTTAGAAGACGGTTAAATGAAGCTGGATTAAACAGTAGAAGACCAGCCACTGCGCCCTTGCTTATTAGAGAGAACAGAGTTGCCAGGTTACGTTTTGCTCGAAATCACGAAAACTGGTCTGTGGATGATTGGAAACAAGTTTTCTTCACAGATGAAACTAGGGTTAGTCTAAAACATCCAGATGGTCGTGAGCGAGTATGGCGAAGACCAGGAGAGAGGTTTCCTCCTTGCATTATCTCTGCAAGGATTCCATTCGGCGGTGGCTCTGTTATGTTCTGGGGTGGCATCTGCTTTGATGCTCGCACAGAGTTAGTTCCTGTTCGTACGAGATCCATGAATGCTGACTACTATCTTGAGAATATTGTAATAGAACATGTGATGCCTTTCGTCATTTTGTGGGCCCCAATTTCCTGTTTATGCAAGACAACGCTCGACCTCACGTGGCTAGGGAGGTACTCGATTATCTTATCAAGTTATGCAATGGCCACCAAAAAGCCCGGATCTGAATCCGATAGAACATGTATGGGATCACCTTAAGAAAAATGTGAAACGTCATATTCCTGCACCTAGAAACCTGAGGGAACTTGAAAATTCAGTTATCACAGAATGGGAGCAAATTCCTCAAGATTTTATCCAAAATTTAATTAGAAGCATGCCTAGGCGCATAAACGCTGTCATCCGAACTAGAGGAGGCAAAACACGCTACTAGTGTTCCAGTTACACCATTAATTTTGCTACTAGTGTCCCAGTTTATTTTTTTCATTATTACATAATTTCAACGATTTTGTTGTTAGGTTTTAAGAATAATTTTAATTCTAATCTTATAGAGAAATTTGGTAGCTAATTCACTTTTAAAGTATCCGAATAAGTTTTTTCTAACTTTTAGTGTAACCAATGTTCAAAAAAATTATTAAAATTAATTCATTATAGAGATTTGTATGATTTAATATATTGTTGTGTTAATTTTATATATATATATATATATATATATATATATATATATATATATATATATATATATATATATATATATATATATATTATATTATTTATTGCTCTGTTGAAAATAATCTAATTTTGATAATAACCGGTCGTTATTTGAGAGGACTGGGTAGGGTACAAATGAATATTGCTAGTAATTATGTTTACTGCTGATTCGATGTCCTTTTTATTATGGAAAGGAGGTACAAATTTATTTTGTGCTGAAATGTTTTAAAATATTTGCCTTAGTTTTAGTTTTTGGTACGTAATATTTTCTCTTATACTTAATATTTCCCTATTCCACAACCACTAGAAGGTGATCAGAACATAAATTATACAGTACTGTAGGTTGAGTTAGTTCATTTAGATTTTTGATTAAAAACAAGTTCAATATTTCGGAATGACCAATCATAGCATTGTTTGTTTGCGAATCAGGTAGAAGGCTATAGTATTTTAAGTCCATTGCATAAAGATCTGTTTCTTTTTTATTGTTACTGTATTATCCCCATATCCTGTTATTGGCATTTAGATCCTCGCCGATAACAATAGATTTTCAATTTTTCTTAAAGATTTTTGTTTAAAGTTTCCTTGATAGCTGCAGTAAACTGAATCCAAGAGGATTTTACCATTTTTAAATGCGGTTTCAATATAAGTACCAATATAAGTGGCCTCTCTCTTATGGACCTAATATAAATGGAGCTCTAATATATTTTTTGGCAGAATCGAATCATGGCGTCTCAAGCTTTCTTATCTAGCATAACATTGCAAAAGACATTGGAGTTGAAAAGAGTAAATCTGTTTCCCTTCCGCCATGATTCTTGTATTAAAAGCACATCTACGTTGTTTACTTACTTACTTATTTTCTTGAATTAGTTTTTTTTGGGCATTAGTTTCATTTTAGAATACAATTTTTGTTATTACTCAATAAATCTTCTTTATTTTGGTATATTCTGTATTTGAATAACTTAAATTAAATTAGTGGATTCGCTTCGTATATATTATAATATATGCCCATTTTGTATGTGTTGTTGGAATCGACAAATCTGAATGTTGTCTTTTTTTCATTGTTTTTAAATTTGACAGAAATAATATGTAGAGGAAAATATCAAGTTTTAGTCATAAATATCTTTGAACACCTTCCTTTGCAAAACTTTTGTAATTAATATAGTGTACATATCATAAAGGACCTATTATCTAAAGAATCCACTTGTAGTGATTTTAAACTTACGTGTTTGGATTTTATTTTCGATTTTCAATTATTTACGGACAAACAAATAATATGGGGTTATGAAGTGAGTCGGGTATATGGTCAAGTATATAACGAGTTTAAACAGAATTACTACGTATAGGGAAATACTCGATTTCAGTAAAGATATCTCTGAACTGCGTATTCTGCTTAACTTTATTTTTGTTAAAATGTTGATATAAAGTATCTACCATTTAAACATTGACTTATAGTCCTGCGATTAGGTTTATTTTTAGTTTCAGCAATTCAGAACCTATTTTAGACCTATGTATGTATTCTTTTATTTTTTTGCAATCTTAAGAGAAATAGTAGCGAAGATGATTTAATTATAGAGTGATCTAAAAAAATATCAACATTACAAATTTTATTTGCAAGTAAACGAATGGGTAAATAACTACCGTCTTTTTTATAATTAAAGAAATAAAACGTAATGTTTTTTTTTTTAATTTTTCGGTAAATAATCATCATATTTTTATGTCGGAAGGTTTTTGAAGTTCCCATATTATTAATTCATAACTGTTTTATTTAAGCATTTCAGTAAAGTTTTCTTGTGAATATGAAAATAAGAAAAAATGCCAATTACTTTAAATTTTTTGGTTAATGTAAAATAACTGAAAACGGAGAAGGCCCATATTTCAGTAGTTTACCTACTGTTCTCTTATTCGCCAAATCCATCCCGAGGCTCGTTCCGCCGTATCATGGCTGGTCATTTTAATTTTTTAAAAATATTTTTCTTTATTTCGAAATTATACAAGAATTTTTGGGAACAACATTTTATCTTTGGTTAAGGGAAAACAGAACATTAACTTCTGTCAAAAATAATGAGAATTACATAACCCAAAAATACACGGCTCGTCGTTTATATTCCAACTTAAAGATTGTGATATTGTCAACGAATGATTGCACCTGTAAATAATGTAAATAAATGGCATAAAACGCCGCCTACTTTCATTACTATATAAAAATTATATAAAAGCATTGTTTTTTTTTTTTGTTCTAGTAAAATATAATGGCATAATATCAGGTGATTTACACAACATTATTTTTTTTAATATATTTATTTATTCTCGTTAAGATTCTAAATATATGTTCAAATTTAAACAAGTGCAATATTCTTAGATATAAAGAAATACTTTTCATTTGAATGGAATATTTACAAAGCTTTGTTTGTCTGAGAAAGTTTTGAACACACCTCAGTGAGAATCTAAGGGTTGTTAAGGAAGATAAAAAATTGTATCAAAAGTGTAATCCTTTGGTCGACCAAAATCCGCCAGAAAAAATATTTAACAAAGATTTACAGTTTTAGGGCACATCATAATACAACATCCTATTTGTAAAATTGATATATTTTTTTTAGATCACTCTATCATTAAATCCTCTTAGGATTGCAAATAATAAAAAAATACATAGGTCTAAAATAGGTTTTGAATTGTTGAAACTAAAATAAACCTAATCACAGGGCTATAAGTCAATGTTTAATTGGTAGATACTTTATGTTGACATATTAATAAAAGTAAAGTTCAGCAGAGGAAGCAGTTCAGAGATATCTTCACTGAAATCGAATATTTTCCTATACGTAGTATTTCTGTTTAAACCCGTTATATACTTGACCATATACCCGACTCACCTCATAACCCCATATTATTTGTTCGTCCGTAAATAATTGAAAATCGAAAAAAAAATTCAACCACGTAAGTTTAAAATCACTACACTTGGATTCTTTAGATAATAGGTCCTTTATGGCACGTATACTATATTAATTACAAAAGTTTAGCAAAGGAAGATGTTCAAAGATATTTACGACTAAAACTGAATATTTTCTTCTACATATTATTTATGTTGAATTTGAAAACAATTAAAAAAAAAGAGAGCATTCAGATTTACAGATTCCAACAACACAAATAAAAATTTAATTTAATTTATTCACATTACAGAATATACCAAAATAAAGAAGATTTATTGAATAATAACAAAAATTGTGGTCTAAAATGAAACTTATGCCCAAAAAAAACTAATTCAAGAAAATAAGTAAGTAAACGACGTAGATGTGCTTTTAATACAAGAATCATGGCTTAAGGGAAACAGATTTACTCTTTTCAACTCTAATATATTTTGCAATGTTATGGTAGATAAGAAAGTTTGAGACACCATGATTCGATTTCGCCAAAAAATATATTAAAGCTCAATTTATATTAGGTCCATAAGCGGGTGGCCACTTATATGAGTATTTAGGTTGAAATCGCATTTAAAAATGGTAAAGTCCTCTTGGATTTAGTTTACTGCAGCTATCAAGAAAACTTTAAACAAAAATCTTTATAAAAAAAATTGAAAATCTCTTGTTATCTGCGAGGATCTAAATGCGAAGAACAGGATATGGGGACAATACAGTAAAAAGAAACAGATCTTTATTCAATGGACTTAAAATACTATAGCCTTCTACCTGATTCGCAAACAAATAATGCTATGATTAGTCAATCAGAAATATTGAACTTGTTTTTAATTAAAAATCTAAATGAACTAACTCAACTTACAGTACTCTATAATTTATGTTGTGGTCACCTTCTGGTGGTTATGGAATAGGGAAATATTAAGTATAAGAGAAAATATTACGTATCACAAACTAAAACTAATAGGCAAATATTTTAAAACATTTTACCACAAAATAAATCTGTACCTCCTTTCCATAATAAAAAGGACATAGAATCAGCAGTAAATATAATTACTAGCAATATTTGTTTGTACCCTACCCAATCCTCTCAAATAACGACCAGTTATTATCAAAATTATGTTATTTTCAACAGAGCAATAAATAATGCTTAATTTGCTTAAAACTGTCACATATAGAATTGGAGACCCCCAATACCAGGATCATATCCAAGCCGATTATAAAAATCATGTTAAGGAACCTTCAATCGGAAAGTTGGAAGTTAAAAACACAAAATCTTAAAATCGAAGATTATCAGATTTGTGATAAAAGGCATTGATGAACCTAGCATTAAAAATTCTGTCAATAATATCTTCGTAACAGAAATACAAGAAAAAGTAGACATTTATGCCAACGATTTATATGACTAGTTCCCAATTAATTCCGGTACAGATGTTACTTAAACAATACATACTACCCATTATATATCACCACTACACCAATCATTTTATTTTTGCTCTCGACGTGCCCTTCTGACAATCTGAGGAATATCTAAGGAAATCCCAAAGACACGATTCGTAATTGTGAGAAAAGTGGAATTTATGAAATTAGTTGTAATAATTGCGACAAAAAGTATGTTGAGCCAACTAAAAGGTTAATAAAAACACGATTTAAAGAACAGTTAGCACATTTAAAATACAGCTGAACAGAAAAGTCTAGCATTTCCGAACATGCCCTTGAAGCTGATCATACCGTAACATTAGATAATCTAAGATTAATTAAAAATGTATCTGATAGGAGATTGTTAAATGCATATGAAAGTATGGAAATTATAAAATGTAAAAGTAGTTTTAATACAGAGAGCCTATTCCTTCTACTCCCCTTTACTGGTTACTTGACCGGAACTGATTGCCTCGCCTATGCCATTAGTTCCGCCTGAGTAGTTCAGGTGTTAGACTAAGTATAAAGAGGGTAGATTTTTAGTCAATCATCGCTTCTGATGAAGCTAACATGGTTAGCAAAATGCGCGTCGAGTGCAAAAATAAAGTGTTTGGTGTAGTTGTGATATATACTGAGTAGTGTCATTGTGCACAAGATTCCATTCCAACATAAAAAAGAGAATATATCAAGTCATGAGAATTTAAAAATCAATAGAATTTAGGCCGCCAAATTATTAAGAAATTAATACAAGTGAAATCAAAAACTGACCATTTCTCTGGTTTTACCGCTATCTTGTCTTGGAATCCAAAGACAGATATAAGCGACAATTTTGTAAGAGTGATTCTATGAGCTCAGCCAGCTCAAAGTCTTTGTATTTTTGGTAAATTTTGTATAAGAGTAAGCCGTGATTGATGTGTCATTGCTATATATTGCCTATAAGGCTAATCTGTTTCTAGTTTTCTTATGAAGTGCAACAGGTTTTGTAGCTGCTTAGGTTATCAGGATCTTTCGTCGACTACAGTAGAGCAGTGGTTTTAGTTTCTTTCTAAAGTTTTGGCATGGAGTTTGTTTCTCGACAGTTATTAAATAATTGGTAGAGCCACTTTATTGTGGTGTGGCCACGGCTATGAATTTCTATTTTTTTATGTTATTTATAGTTTATTAAGTAAGAACGTGACCGCTCGTATTCTTGAAAAAATGTGTTCAATGTATTCTTTGGTGTGCTAACAACGGCACAATTACCCTAGTAAGTTGCCAAAGCGCCTTCTGAATCAATAATCGCCTGGCATCTTCGAGGCATGCTATCGATGAGACATTCTGCATACTCTGCAAATTTTTTGAATCTCGCAAGGCAACTGAGTCAAAGTCCTCAGAGTCTTTCCTCTGAACTTTCTCTTTACAAGAGACTAAACGTGTTTAATAGGGTTGGCGTCCAGCGATTATGAGGGCCACTCTAATATCTTATCGTGGGCCCAAGCGAGCCGTTTCGCAACGTGATTTTCATTCAACAAAGGTTTCTTCAACGTGCTTCGGAATTTGACATCATAAGCACGAAGATGTTGTTGAACGGTCTTATGGGACACATTCAAACCCTATTTGCCGCTCCTTGACGCAGCGTTAATTTCGGATCCCGTGAAAACAAAGACACTATTCGTTTTTTCGTAAAAAATTATCGTAATACCATTGAAAATACAAAGTATATATGTATATATATATATATATATATATATATATATATATATATATATATATATATCGAGTCGGCCTCCGAAGAAGCACGAGGTATCCATCAGTACTGGCTTAAGTACCAGAAAATTCTCTTCACTTCTTTGTCGATTCTAGCCCGACTGATGAGCCATGATACGGCGAAACGCGTCTCGGGATGGATTTGACGAATAAGAGAACATTGGGTAGACTGCCGAAACATTAGTACGTTTCCAGTTGCTTTACATTGAACCACATATGCCTTAGGAGGGATCCCTAGAAAAAATAGCGCAACCTGTGGTGAAGTGTTGGCAGTTTGCTAACCATTCTGTCTGCATGTTTGGTTGCAGCGAGTCAGCCTTCGATGGAGGGCCAAACACGAGGTATGCGTTATGTCTTACCATATATATATATATATATATATATATATATATATATATATATATATATATATATATATACATATATATATATATATATATATATATATATATATATATATATATATATATATACATATATATATATATATATATATATATATATATATATATATATATATATATATATATATATATATATATATATATATATATATATATATATATATATATATATATATATATATATATATATATATATATATATATATATATATATATATATATATATATATATATATATATATATATATATATATATATATATATATATATGCAATTTGTAAATACCACGCCAGTAAAAATCTTCCCCTTTTGCCGCGAATCATTCATCGAGCCATTTTTTTACATCTTCGTACGAACCAAAGCACTGCTCAGTAAGTACGTGACCCATCGATGCAAACAAGTGGTAAACGGAAGGAGCCAAGTCTGGTGAGTAAGCCACATGGGGCAGAACTTCCCAGCTTAGTGCTTACAACGTGTCGCGAACTAGTTTTTCCGTATGTGATGGAGCATTGTCATGAAGAAAAATGACTTTGTGTTGCCTCTTTGGGTATTCTGGCCTTTTTTCAAGCAGCGAACGGTTTAAATCGGTCAATTGTTGATGGTCTTGATCTTTCTGCCAAAGCGATTCGGTCTTGCGGTCGATGTGGATGGTGCGCCTGGATCTACCCATGATTTTTTGCGCTTGGAATTCTCAAAATAAATCCACTTTTCATCCCCTGTAACTATACGATGCAAAAACGACTTCCTTTTGAACCGAGCGAGCAAAATGTCACACGTGTTTTTGCGCTTTTCCATTTGCCTGTCGTTCAACTCATGTGGTACCCATCTACCGGTCTTCTGAATCTTTCCCACATCTCGTAGCCAATTGGAAACAGCTTGTTGACTAACGCCCAATTGCTCGGCGAGTTGTTTTTGTGTTTGCGAATCATCTTCGTCCAACAATGCTTGCAATTCCACATCTTCGTATTTTTTTTGGCGGTTTTCCATGTTCCTTGTCTGCAACATCGAAGTTACCACTTTTGAAACGCCAAAACCATCGTTCACACGTATCTTGCGATGGAGCATGTTCACCATAAATTTCTCGAAGTAATCGGTATGATTCAACAGCAGTTTTCTTCAAATGAAAACAAAAAATTAATGCTGTTCGCGAATGCTCTTTGTTCGGTATAAATTTCGACATATTGAACACAAACTCCTGCGCGTCTGACACTGGCGCAGTGTCAAATCTTTATAGCACAAACTGCGTTGGAGCCCCATCTGTTGTCTGAAATCCGTATTTCATATTGGTATATATATATATATATATATATATATATATATATATATATATATATATATATATATATACATATATATGTATATATATATATATATATATATATATATATATATATATATATATATATATATATATATATATATATATATATATATATATATATATATAGTTTTTAAAAAATTAACAGTTATTGTTATGGTTCTAATAGCTATTATGAATTTTAAATCGCCCGAGCTTCAAACCTTCAATAACTGTTTAATTTGTAAAGCCGACAGTATTATTGTCCATAGGGAAATTTTTTTCCCATGTACTCTTGACTCATGAATAACTTTGACGTGCAATATGAGGAAGATTTTAAAGTACTATATTAGAATTAGACCAGATCTAACATTATAGAAAACATCTTACATAAGGTTAATGTAGATATAGATAATATAGTTATTCGTTATAGAAAGAACATCTCATATATCCAATACTTATCTTCATCGGAAGGAGAAAGCTCAGAGGATGGATTTACAAAGGAATCACCGAAGTGTTGCACCTCTAGGACTTTACTAGTCAGTGGTATAGAATCTAAACCTGAAGCATGCTATTGTGATAGTATCATTTTAACCGAAAGCTGACTGAATAGTAAAATTATTATGTTGAAATATCTGATAGATTCAAGCATTTTTGCAGTGAAAGATCCCAATTTACAAGTGACAAATCGAAGGGGAGTTCGGAAAAATCTATGTTCTTCTCTTTAATTAAACCTAAATTTACATCTGTAGATGTATTTTTCGAAGTAGTTAGGGGTGATGTGTACCTGTCACCCAATTCTAAAAAGCTATGAAAAAGCAGCTGCAACCAAGCTTTTCGTGTGTGGTTATTATTCCTTACCTTCGGCTATGTGGATTAACCATAAAAAATGACTTTGATGTAATCTGCTCACCTAGTAGCCACCTAATTATAGCTAAAGAATATTTGACATTTCTAAATTTGAATTAGCTTATTAGCTTCCCCAATAATCACAATATATTCTAACATTTAGTGTTCAGTAATTTTAGAAACTTGTCGTTTACCTCAGCTAGCAACTATTTACTCCCAAACACATTGCATAGGCCTGTGACATTAAAATAACTATGGACTTGAGACATAAAAAAACCTAAAATAAATATTATAACCATTTCTTAGACTAATTTTTATCTTTTAGTAATTATCTTTCTGGCACTTAGTGGGATATGCTGTTTCGTAATATTAATATTAATGAATTGAAGACGCTATTTTATGAGCTTTTGTGTATACTATATCATTTTCTAATTTAATCATTACCAATTATTCCACTGCTGAACTGAGAAACTTAGTGATCAACAAAAAAATATCTCCTAGGAAATATATGCATATTGGTTGTCAGAGAGACTACCACATAATCTAGACTATGACTAGTTTGCAGTATTAAGCAGAACTGTGCATAGTCTTTCTAAAAATCCCAGAAGCTTCGTGAATAATCAGAGGAAGTAATGTGACTTTCCTTATTGTACGTTCTGTGACAATAAAATAGCTGATAACGCTTAGGGTATTGTTACACTTTTTTCAAACTATTTTTATACAGTATAAACCAATAATAATGCAGTGACTCAGGAATATATTGTTAAAACCAGCATGGACTTCACAATTTATGATATTATTTTAGGTAGTGTTTTTGGAAACTGCATTTACCTCTGAAGCTATCAACAGGGCCTGATAATGTCCCTTAATACCTTTTATATATTCTTAAGTTTACTATGTCTAATCCATTATTGTTGCTGATTAATAAGTCATTGGGTGAGGGTGAGTTTCTGGATATTTGGAAGAAGAGCTATGTTGTTCCCATTTTTAAGTCTGGTGAGAGGGTGTATCGAGAATTATAGCAGCACTACTAGGCAGGTGGCAATCCTTAAGTTTTTCGACATTCTCAGTTTTGATTAGTTGAGTTAAAAGTGTGCGAAAACAATTGGAGAAAGTCAACATGGCTTTATAAGTGGCAGATCCACCATTACTTAATTTGTTGGTCCTTAATTTGGGAACAAATAGGTCTTGGCATGAACATGCTGCAAGCATAGTAAAGAGAGCATCTCAAAAACTGGGAATATAATTTCGAAGTAGAACACACACAACAACTGTTCATTGTGTGCAAAGCTCAAATTCGACCAACGATGGAATACTGCTACCATTTTTGTGGCTCTGCTTCCAAACATACATTGCATTTGTTGGATTCTATTCAGAGGAGAGCTGTTCGCCTGATTGGAGACCCGGAACTGACCAGCAACCTTGATTCGTTGAAAGATCGAAGAGCGGTTGGCTATTCTACAAGTATTTTCATGAAAAGTGTTCGATGGATGTAGCCAATTTAATTCTTCCCAGAGCGTTACATGCTAGAAATATACGTCGCGCTAATACTTCACATCCGTATGAGGTTCAGCTTGTTACTCCTCGTATAACCCTTTTCTTTTCTTTTATATGGAGAATCTCATCCCTTTGGAATAATTTGCCTAGGACCATGTTTCCGACCGAGTAAAATTTACAACGATTAACGTGAATTGTTCTTTTCGCATACGTGTCGCTCCTGTAGCATTTTAGGGATTTCCCTGCAGTACGCTTGCTAGGCCTATAAAAGAAAATAATAAAACCCTTCTGTTGAATACTGAGAAATATTATCAGGTAGAGGCAATCTACACTAACTTTTCAAAGGCATTTGATAGAATAAATCGTGACATACCTGTTGCAAAAGCTGCAAGCATTTGAATTTGATGACCGATCTATGAGATGATTCAGAAATATGCTCGTAAGCCTCAGATGAAGAAAGAAAATAGGTAATCCTCAGTCTAGTTGAATTAATGTAACATCGAGTGTTTCTTAAGGGGATCACTGTATTCCAATCCTATTTGTTTTTTCGACTTTTCTTCCTTCCTTGTAAACGCTTCGTTTCTTTCTTTATATTAAGCCTTGCGTAGAGAACGACCCCCCCATGGCTTTAAACCACAAATCACTCCCCACTGTGCGTCCAATCAACACAGAGTCATCTTTGTACTATTTTGGAGATATCAAGAATTGGTTTTCAGTAATATTCTCAACGATACTAGCCGATAATGGCAAAACGAACTAGGAGTTAACAATATGTTAAGTGGAAACCGTAAACACTATCATGTGAGAGTTATTGAGTCAAAACCAATAGAATTTCAATATTTATTTGTTACAACTATGACAGTATATTGCCCGTCTGGCAAAAATGGACATAAGTAAAGTAACAATTTCCAGCACAGACTAGTATTCCTAAAATAGTCCAATAAGAGTAAAGGACTGGAATCAACGTTAGGCTACCAAAAATATCAAGATCCCAAAGCTCAACAAGATCAACATGCCAGTATAAGAGGAATGAAAAAGCTGTCTACTGATAAATGCACACTAAAAATTACTAACATTTCATCCTATGTATTCACACATAGTTTACAAATTTATTCGACATTTCTCTTTAATTTACTTAAATTTTGTGTTTTTTTTAGCTGGACTCCAGTTTCTGTAGCCAAAAAAAATGAAAATAAATATTTCTTTTAAATTCATGTCTTTAGGTCACAAGAGGTTTTTCTTCCTTTAAAATATCGAAACTAACCTAATTATTGTGTCATCTACTGGAATATTTTCGATTTAACGATAATCTCAGATATACCTAAAACTTGCTGACTCGGAAATTTTCTAGATTGTAGTTTGACCCAAGAAAAGGGAATTAGCTTTTGTCGTGTTTTGACAGCAATGCTCTTAATGTAATTAAGTTGTCATTCCAGTCTATCACTCAGGAATCAATTCAATTGAATTAAACTCATATAGATATTTTAAATTATGCATTCAATAATAACTATGGTTAAGTGAGTGTTTAAAAGAACTAATTCTTACTGAGTTATAGATCGTTGATTATTGGTAAACAAGACGTGACAATATTATATTTACTGTTTTGTGGTCAGGAATGAAAATACTTGCTGGACCTATATGCATCAGGTTTCATTAATGTCCCAAGATCTTTTTAAAGTATATAAGTTGTGATTATAAATCATAACCACCTAAATAGCTTTGTGGTATAGCTGTGACATTTTTTAATGTGTAAAAATAATTTTAAAAATTTATGCTGATTATTTTCATGCTTGCTTTTGAATTTTTCATTGATCAGATCGCTTATACCTACTTTTAACATACTTTGCCTTCACATTGTATAGTATATATCTAGGTATCTTTATCAGTTAAATTTAAAACGTGAAACCGACGGCAAATATATCTTATCAGTAGAGTGGCAGGATTACATAAAAATACTTAAAACATCCTTTACGCTATAGGTGACGACTATAACGCAATTTTCTTATCTTTTGTGTCAACTTTAAAGCTCAAGAGATACGCAAGGCGCTAAACTACCAACCCAACTGTTTTATAGATTTTTATTCCATCACCTATAATGTCTAAGTATTATAGCAGTTTAAATATTTAACTGATAGTGTTCAAACAATAATTTATTTAGTCGACTATACTTTGTTCTCGATTAATCAGACACAAGACTGTTACGTATATTCCTTTTGTGTAGCGGTGACCGATTTTCAACTCTTACTTATTTATTGTTTAAAATATGTAAATTATTTCAATTGGCTTCTAAAAACATTCAACTTTAAGTAAAAATACGGTCATGGTAAGTTTAATTTATTATTTAATATTTTTAATACTTATTAGGTTAAAATATTACGTACTATATCTGTGCATTCGCTTAGTATCTGACAAATTTATATAAATTTAGTAAAAATAAATTAATTACCAATGTTTAGGAGGCTGAATACCGTTATAAAATATGTAAAACTACCTTAAATTTTTACTCGCAAATGTATGTGGTGTTATATATATAATTTTATTATAAAAAATAGATTTATTATGAAATGTTAAACATAGTACAGAAAACCAAGCATAGAAATAAAATAATTATTTTTCATTAGTGAAAATATAAGGAAACACCCGTTTGAATATTTATTGTCGATGTTACAAATTGTAAACGCTTACGGAATATCTGCCTGCCTAAACCGGTAACCTCTAGTACGTACTGATTATGAGATTTACGCTTAAAAACTATCCGACAATTCAAATTAGACAAGGTCATTGCACGATGAACTCAACTATACTAATGACTGCTGTCGGCTTGTTGAAATGAAACGTTGCTAGATATTTATTACACACGAGGAGCTATAAAATCTTTAATAATCATAAATGCAAAGTATCATTAGATGGTGAAGATAAATATCTTTTCGTAATTGAACATAAACATACTGTTGAGGTATTTTCTAAAATGAAGTTTGAGTAACTGCATTTAAAAATAACCGGCCTAGTGCAAACCGGAATTACCCAATTAGTTCAGGTTGATTGCTTTTAAAATAAAAAAAAAATTGTTATGGCGATACAAAATGATCAATGACTTCACAAAACACACCCCAAATGAGTTTTTAACAAAGTTTTTTTCAGAATCTTTACTGAAAACTGATGACCTTGAATTTTTTTTTATATATTGGATAAGTTATTAAAGGTAATGCACTCATGATAATTTTTGTTCAATCTACACTCTGTGGAGAATATTCCAAAATTTTTTCAAAATTTTTTGATGAGTACTTTTCGAGATAAGGGAACAGCGATTTTTCGCAATTTTTTAAAAATAATTCAAAGAATTACATTATATATTTTTGAACTCGTGTTTTTACAAGCTTTCATTTGACACCCCACTCGATGACCTGGTATTTTGTATTTTTTTTCACTAACTAACCGTCAGTTAAACTGTTGTGAAAATTTTTTACGTAACCTTGTTATTAGATTGCCTAAAAACATTTGTTTAAATAAAAAAAGTAAAATCCATTTTGGAAAGAATAATGTATTTTATAACGTCTGAAGAAAGTATATATAACACATGGGCTGAAAAGTCCCGGGCCTAACAAAGAAAACACGGTTTTTTTGGTTCAAAATTAGCTTTATTCATCAACGTAATCTCCATCAAGAGCAACGCAATCATTCCAGCGCCGCTCTAACAATGGCCAAACACTGCTCAGAATCATCAACACGTTCTTGTTTTTGATAAACAGTGAGCAAACGCGGCACCCACTTTGAACAGAGCTTTCTCATAGTCAAATGCTCATGCAATATAAAGCCAACACGTTCTTTTGATATCTTTACGATGTCAGCTAACTCACGCAACTTCACTTTTCGATCATTCAAAACGATTTTATGGATTTTTTTGATGTTTTCTGGTGTTACCGCCTCAGTTGGACGTCCACTGCGTTCTGCATCATCGGTGTCTCTACGACCACGTTTGAAGTCAGCAAACCAACGTTTTATTGTTGTTTCTGATGGAGCGGAGTCCCCATAACACTTTTCAAGCCATTGCTTCGCTTGAACGGTATTTTTTTCCCATCAAGAAGCAGTGTAAAATTAAAATACGAAATTGTTTTTGATCCATTGTTTTGAAAATAACAAAAGTAGCGTCACTCTTAGCACAATAACTCACAAACTAATGAATAGAATATCATGAAATTTTAACAGCTGTCTTTTGAAGGTTAGTATTAACTGAAAAAAAGGTGACTGCAATAAAACTAGCGCCATCTATGTGTTAGGCCCGGGACTTTTCAGCCCATGTGTTATATAAAATATAGTAATAAAAATTTTAAATGTAAAATCCTATTTTAACAATCCCATGTGTATTTTATCTTAGTTTAAATTCAAAAGAGATAGACTGAGAACTTTTTGCGTAGATGAAATTCCCGAAAATGTTAAAAAAATAAGTTTTTTAATAATATTGCCAAAATCAAAACTCAAATTTCAAACTTCAATAAAGTTCTATCATAGTAAAGCTTATGTAAGAGAAGATTATCGTAAATATTTTACATTTTTTTATATATACGACAATGAATTGAAAAGTTCGCGGTTTAGTCAAGAAAACAAAATAAAATACGTACAAAAATATTTTTATTTTTCGACGTAATCTCCACCTAGCTCTATGCACTTCTTCCACCTGCTTTCCAAAGCTTCCATACCAGTTTGAAAAAAAAAGATTCCTCAAAGTATTCAAAATACTGGTGTTTCTTGAGGTTTGGAAACAGAAGAAAGTCCGAAGGTGCAAAATCAGGAGAATAAGCCGGGTGGGGCAGCAATTCGAAACCACAATTACGAATTTGAGCTATAGACTTAAGAGACGCGTGAACGCGAGCGTTGTCCTGATGGAACAAATCTTTCTTTCTCAGTAATCCTGGGCGTTTCTCTTTAATTTCTTGACGTAAACAACGCAAACGGGTGTAACAGTAGGTTGAGTTTATTGTTTCGCCTTTCGGAAGGTAGTCTACCGTAATAATACCTTTAGCATTCCAAAAAACTGACGCCATCACTTTTCCAGCTGACAGAATTGCCTTCGCTTTCTTCGGGGTCGGTTCACCACAGTTTTTCCACTGCTTGGATTGTTCTTTTGACTCTGGAGTATAGTGGTGAACCCAGGTTTCGTCCGTTGTCACAAACTTGTTAAGAAAATCTTGCGTATCAGCGTCAAACATCTCCAAATAGTCGCGAGAAATCGTGAAACGAATTCGTTTTTGTTCAACTGAAAGCAATCTGGGGACCCACCTAGCGGAAACCTTAGAAAGTCCGAGTTCGTTGGCAGTGATGTTTTGTGTTCGTTCGTACGAGATGCCTATTGCGTCTGCAAACTCCCTGATAGTTAATCTACGGTTTTTCAATATGAGATCACACACTTTGCTGATATTTTCTTCAGTCGTAGACATCGTGGGCCGGCCGGAGTGAGGTCATCTTCGATGCTTTCTCGTCCACGTTGAAACTCTGCAACCTATTTTTTTCACAGTGGTATATGACGGAGCAGATTTCCCTAGTGTTGTTTTCTAATCATCCTGGAACTCCTTTGGTGTCAACCTTTTTTTAAACAGGTACTAGATGACCGCATGTTGTTTAATTTTTTCCAGTCTTCCAGAAACGCTGCACTTGGTCTCACTAATCTCTTTCTAACCTAAAAACCACAAATTGTACAGCAACAAAATTTTACACTGTGACAACCAAAGAAAGTATGAACTTATTGCGGGTACTATAATAAAAATATTATAATTAAATTTTGCATAAACTGCTTTTTGTTTATATATATTATATATATCTATATATATCTATATATATATATATATATATATATATATATATATATATATATATATATATATATATATATATATATATATATATATATATATATATATATATATATATATATATATATATATATATATATATACATATATATATATATATATATATATATATATATATATATATATATATATATATATATATATATATATATATCTATACATACATACATATATACATATATATATATATATATATATATATATATATATATATATATATATATATATATACATACATATATACATATATA
The DNA here is from genome assembly GCA_019049505.1 of Pachyrhynchus sulphureomaculatus. Lineage (NCBI taxonomy): Eukaryota > Metazoa > Arthropoda > Insecta > Coleoptera > Curculionidae > Pachyrhynchus > Pachyrhynchus sulphureomaculatus. The sequence continues at coordinate 114,270,881 of CM032446.1, read as the reverse complement.
TATATATATATATATATATATATATATATATATATATATATATGTATATATATACATATATATATATATATATATATATATATATATATATATATATATATATATATACATACATATATACATATATAATATATATATATATATATATATATATATATATATATATATATATATATATATATATATATATATATATATATACATATATATATATATATATATATATATATATATATATATATATATATATATATATATATACATATATATATACATATATATATATATATATACATATATATATAAATATATATATATATATATATATATATATATATATATACATACATATATACATATATATATATATATATATATATATATATATATATATATATATATATGTATATATATACATATATATATATATATATATATATATATATATATATATATATATATATACATACATATATACATATATATATATATATATATATATATATATATATATATATATATATATATATATATATATATATATATATATATATATATATATATATATATATATATATACATATATATATATATATATATATATATATATATATATATATATATATATATATATATATATATATATATATATATATATATATATATATATATATATATATATATATATATATATATATATATATATATATATATATATATATATATATATATATATATATATATATATATATATATATATATATATACACATAAATCCTTCGCTATATTTTTAAGAAGTTCACCATTATCTAAACGTTAAATTGCTTCAAGGTTCTCTTTTAAGATAATAACAATACGTTTACGCTTATTATTATGACGCTCCATTTTGTAAAATATCTATTAAAACGAAATAATTACCTCTGCGATAATAATAGACGTAATGAGTAACTTATAACACTCGTCGACCAATCAAAACATAGACTGCGGTGAAATTCTAGACGTCGGGGAGTCCCCGACGCGTTAAGGAAACCACTCATCGTCTGTTTCGAATAATGGGGATTTTCTCGTTTAATGGGAATAAAATTTGCTTTTTAACAGTTTTTTTCGTTAAGCTGGATTTTAGATAATTGCGATTCGGATAATCCGGATTGTACTGTATATATATATATATATATATATATATATATATATATATATATATATATATATATATATATATATATATATATATGTATATATATGTTTTGACGAATGTTCTCACGGGTGTGAAATGTAGTAATGGTTTTTCGGGTATCCCGTGTTAGCTTGAAGTCCCTTGGTGGACGGTTTCGCTGACGTTTCGATGGAATCTCATCCATCTTTTTCAAAGCGTTGATCACTGGTCGGTGCCTTGGCGTTGAATGTCGAGACTGGCCCTAAGTGCGCCGGTTTTATGTACTCGGGGGTGTTTCTATTGGTCGGACGGATCTGGCCAATAGAGGCTCGGCTTTGGCTGCGCGTTGTCGGTCCTGTGGTTCCACAGAACTTCAAGCTAACACGGGATACCCGAAAAACCATTACTACATGTATATATATATATATATAATAATATATATATATATATATATATATATATATATATATATATATATATATATATATATATACAGTCCCTGGCCAAATTATTAGACGCACTGCAAGATTTCATGTAAAATATTAATTACCGAGTGATATTGTTCCGTTTTATTATTTTATATTGATTTGTTTTTTATTTTTATATTATCCAATCAATTACCTATTTATTTGACATAAATAAAACAGCATTCATTTAGAAAAGCATAAGTTTATTAAGTTTTAAAGAAAAGTGAAATTAATGTTAGTAAAAGTCAATATTTAGTTGAGCCACCTTTAGCCGCTATCAAAGCTTTAATTCTGCGCGGCATGCTATCAATGCAAGATTGTACTGTCTCCTGCATTTGAGGATGATGATTCCACACATGAATAATCTTTTCTAGGAACTGGGTTTTGTTGGTAATCACATCTTTAGCCACTTCTCTTTTCATCAGCTCCCACACATTTTCAATGGGGTTCATATCAGGGCTATTACCCGGCCAATCCAACAGAGGGATATTTTTTTCTGCCAAAAAAGGTTTAACAGACCGAGCAGTGTGGCAGGGAGCTCCATCTTGCATGAAAGTGAATGGTTCCCCATTTGGAAACCATTCTCTGAGCTGCGGAATCAACCGATTTTGTAATACTTCTTTGTACTGATCTTGAATGATTATTCCTTTGACGACGTACAGACGTCCAGTGCCCTTGCCGCTGATGACTGACCAAATCATCACTTTGGTGGGATGTTTAACCGTCGGGACGACACAATCAGGATGAAACTTTTCTCCATGACGACGACGCACATACTGAGCTTTATTCTGCAAATTGTCGAATGTGCTTTCGTCACTGAAGCAGACCTGTCAAAAATAGGAAAAATATATAAACTTCCATGTGTATTTGCTTTATTTAACTGAAAATGATAATAATGTATCAATTATTGATTAAATTGCAGTATCTTACCGATCTCCAGAAGTCCACATCTTTGTCTTGCCATTGTTTGGCCCACTTCAGGCGCTTTGCTTTCATTGCAGCTGTTAACTTGGGCTTCCTGGCGGGGCGACAGGCCTTAAAATCTAATTCTTTCAATTTTCTTCGAACAGTGCGCTCAGAAGCATTTACGCTAGCATCCTGGAGTTGTGATTTTATTACCTTTGTGGTAGCAAATCTATTTTCTACACAAATTTTCTTCAAACATCTCTCTGACCGTGGAGTGAAAATTGGTTTTCTACCGCATCTTTTCTTTCTTTTCGGGCTTAATTCCTTCCCTGAATCAATTTTATTTTTTATGCGTCGTACACTAGCTTCAGAAACCTCCAATCTTCGTGATATTTCTCGGTTTGTAAATGTTTTCGCAATCACAAGGGCCTTCACTTCAGCTTTTTTACGTGGTGAAAGATCGCCTTTTCTACCCATAATGAAAATAGTCCAATTACTTTTTTAAAACACTGCATACAAAATAAACTAATAACTGAGTAGTATAAAACTGTTAAACAAAACAATCACAGTCTATAAAGCCACAGAAACACGTCCGTACGTGACTCGATTCCGATCGCGACTGATACAGGTTTGTACTTGTTTACGTTCATGTATCACTTTGTCAACACAGTGTTGCCATATGTTAAAAATAAATACAAATATGTAGTCTACAACAATTCTTTTAAATAAAAATCAATAATATTGTAGTTTAAATATACCATTCTTGCATAAAAACTCTTAAGAAACATAAAATTACTAAAAAAAATACAGTGCGTCTAATAATTTGGCCAGGGACTGTATATATATATATATATATATATATATATATATATATATATATATATATATATATATATATATATATTAAAAATTATTTAACATATTCTCATTAATCGTCTAAATTAAAGAAAGCATTAGCAAAAACAATATCAATATTATTGTTGTACTCAGAGTATCATCCATAAAAAGGTTTTAATTTGTATGTATTAATTTGGAATATTATTAGTTATTTAAAAAATATATTCACTTATTTTGGCTAGTCAGAAACAAGAAATTGATCGTTTTAATTAAAAGTAACTGGCTTTTAATGAGAATAACTATGTTTTTGTACTTGTCTTGTGTATGTCAATTTTCATTTAAATATAACATCCTTTTGTTCTTACCCAAAAACAATAGCATTAAAGTATGCTCTTTGTGTGTGCCTTCCTAAGCAAAATTCCGTTTTTCGTGATTCTGTACAAGAACCAGTAATTGTCTGGAGCTAACCTATCGATCTTCCTTATTGTTTTATCTAAATTAGTTTAATATCGCCCTATTTCTGCCTTATCTATCATTGATATTATCTCGAAAATCGAAATTTATCCGATCGGGTCTCTTTATTCTCATGTTGATTTCCAAATAATTCTTGCGTCTTTAATATCCGTTTAGTAACTTTTTTATTTATGATGCTTTCTATCTTTTAAATCAATTTTGTATATGTTGTATTTTCTTAAATGAATACATACTGTATTCAATTTTTCTATTTTACGCCCATTCATAAACTTTTTACCAACCGCTCTTAGTAAGCTGAACAGTTTTCTTCAGTATACATTGTTCCATCGGCTTTCTATTTTTGCACCCTAGTATTAATTTGTGTTTACACGTTTTTCTGAATCTCAATCGTTTATCTGTATATTTTCTAAATTATTTGCCTAAATTTACCGAAAAGCTTTGCATCTTTTAGATATATTTCTATTCATCGTTCATAAGCAAAATTATTTCGAAAAATAAAATATTTGTGTTAGCCATTTTCCTCTAAATTTATTTACCCCTCATCTTAGAACAAATTCTAAATTTTATATTCTTACCCTTGTATAACAATGTCGTAAAAATTATTTAATTTTATTAGAAGAAAGTATATGTAAGTAATAAATCAATAAACATATTCAAAGTAATCACAGATGTAACATGATGCAACGTAAAGAAAAAATTTCGTTAAAAGTTAAAAAAAATCCTAACCTTGTTTCATTGAAAAAAAAAATTGTACTAGTAATTAGGCCACATAACTTTAGACATACTTTTACAAGGAACTTTGTTTCAACCCCGCTAAGATGTCATAGATTCAGCTCTAAGATATCCCTTTCCATATGATTGGGCAAAAGGAGATGTACATACGTCGTTGCATTTGTCACAATTTTTGAACAGTACGAGCATTGCTTACTATTTCTTGATCTGCTAATAGAGCTTGTATTTGTTATTTTTAGCTCCGGAGCGTACCTGTAATAAGGTTTCATATCACCTTGTAACAGCTTTAGTTTTACTTCTAATCCTTTGTGAAGTATCTTAGTAACTAAATCGTATTTTTTACTAAACTCTGACATAGTAAATATTTAACCACTGTCTAGTTGAAATAACATGGTCCTATATAGTCAGTCTTCTCTGGAAACCTGTGAATTATTTGTAAATTCATATTTGTCTACCTAGTTTCTTACTTATATTTCCCAGTACGACTTTCGTACTGTATGGGGATTTGCTTTAATACAGAAATATCAATCAAATAGGTTGTTTACACTTCTTTTTAACGATGAGAGTTATATCGGGTATATTGTGTGTCATAGTTTCATGGTTATTATGGTTCATTTTAGTACAGGAAATTATTATTTGTCACTGCCAAACGTTTAAAGGCACATCCTATATTTTCTTCTATCGTTTGTTGATATCCTTTACATTATTGTTAATTACACGTGTGGTTTCTTTTATTTTTGTATTGATCATTTGTTTCGGTTTAGCATAGATAAATCTTTCCATCTCCGGAAAAATTTCATCCCGATTAAGCTAAGCTCTCCGTGCTTATCTGTTGACATGTAATTGATGCAAGTCGTGGGCGTGTCTGTTATGAAGAATTTTAATAACTAAATGTCTACTACTAACTAATATCCACTTGTCATCTTTTACCAAGTTAGTTGTTATCTGCAATTATTACAATATTGTGTAAGTGCGAGCGTCTGTTCTTGTTTAGAGAATAGCACTAATGAAGACGCCCTTGTTTCGATATATGTCGCTCCAGAACCATTCACTCCCATTCTATGTCATACATCTTTATTTCAAGTTCAGTTTCTAGATATTGTCAGTGATTATGTAAACATATTCATTTCCGTGGACTTAAGTTTTCTTCGGTAGTTTTTCTTTATCTTGCATGTCTCTGCATCATAAATCATGATATTTTTAATAAGCACTTTATAGACATTATACTGCCTACACTGCACTGGCCTACACACATTTTGGTGCCTAGGATTTTACACCTGATTTTAAGTATGTCTGATAAGGTTATGTCAAAAATGTTATTGGTTTTTTTGTATCAGCTCTAGTTAATGAGATAGAAAAAAATGCATTTTTAGAAAAATATGGCTTTATTTTAACATTCTACATGAAGAAATTGTTTTTTAAAGAATTTTTTTAGAGTGAAATTGTCTTGAGCAATCTCGCATAAGTCCCCGGCAATAGTCTGCCATACTATGAACGTTCCATCTGCCTTGATATCTGTTCTCCATTGTTTTTATATCTTGGTGAAGTCGTTCTCCTTGTTCTTCGCTCAAATCTCCTAGGTTATGTTGAAAATGATCTATATGACTATTAAGATAGTGTATATTTATGGCCTAAATTTCTAAAGTGATGAAGTATTTCGTCAACTAACTGTACATAGTTTTCAGCCTTGTAATTTCCGAGGAAGTTTTGTACAACCGCTACAAAAGATTTCCACGTAAGTCGTTCAAATTCGGTCATAGATGTGTCAAAATTAGTGGAGTCTTTAATCAATCGACGTATTTGGAGTCCATCAAAAATATCTGCTTTTAGTTTTTCAGTACTTAATCCAGGAAATTTTTGAGAAATAAAATGGAAACATTGACCATTTTTGTCCAGAGCTTTGACATACTGCTTCATTAGCCCTAATTTTATGTGCAAGGGTAGAAGAATGATTTTTTCTCTCGCGGAAGCAAAAGCATGAAATGTCACTAGATTCGAGAAGGTAAAATATAACTACCCCTTATTGAATTACTGTGCATATGTACTTCTCTATTATTTAAATAAACAAACTCTTAAAGTGTTTTCAAATAAGTTTGAGAAAGTTTTCACCGTTTGTTTTTCAGTCAATATTTTACTAGGCTGCTTAAACTGTGTAACGTAATACTTGAGATACACGACTTGAAACCAATGCCCAAAGCAATTACTGTGCATATGTACTTCTCTATTATTTAAATAAACAGACTCTTAAAATGTTTTCAAATAAGTTTGAGAAAGTCTTCAGCGTTTGTTTTTCAGTCAATATTTTAGTAGGCTGCTTAAACTGTGTAACGTAATACTCGAGATACACGACTTGAAACCAATGACCAAAGCATCTCTCACAGGCCAATTTTTTTGTATCCAGTGTATTGATTTGGCTGGACTGTCCCACAAACAAATAAAACATGGATATTTAGTATAGCCACTTTGTTGTCCTAACAAACAATTAACCATCTTCAAGTCACCCATTTATGTTCAACATATTTTATTTTATTTTCTGTTAAAGTACTGAAATCACCTGATATTCTTCTTTCATACAAGTAGAGTTGGCAATCGGAATAGAAGCATGTTTATTGCCATTATGTAAAAGTACAACCTTTTAGACTTCGTTTACTGCTGTCAATAAAGAGAGGCCAATCAGTTGCCTGATAGATCTCTAAGCCCATGAAAGTGAGTAAGCCGCTCACATCACTACAATATGCTAAATTATCATCAGAAGAAAAAAATTGCAATAACTTTTGTTCTCTCGTGCGATATGAAGAAATTTTTACATCAGAGGCTAGGCAATTTTTTTCTTTTAATCTTGATGCTAGCCTCTGATGAGATTATTGAGCTCTTTTTGCGAAAATAAATTAGGATACGATGTCTCTGCACAATATTCACTTCCTTGAGAAGCACTGGGTTCTTGAATTTCTTCATGCTGAAATTGTGGTAGCTGATGAAAAACTGGTATTTGAACGTTTTCTGAATGGGGTATTGGTCTTCTTGCTGAAGAAATATTGGGATATTTCCATTTAAGACGATTGGTTTTATTGATGCCCAGTATATTTGTCATACAGAAGTAACAGTCGTCGTGATCATTTTTTTGTTCTTTCCAAATCATGGATACTCCAAATTTCAGAGATTTACGAGTACTTTTCTCCCATTTTCGAAGATGTTCAATGCAAATTTTACATACACTATAAGGCACCCACGCTTTATCTTGATTGCGAATTTTTATACTGAAGTAAGCACAATACAAACGGGTCACAGTATCTGTTACCAATTTTCACTGATCTTTCAAAATATATTCATCAGGATCGTTAACACAACGTCTTAACTTACTAGCCATTATCAAGTAATAAGATTAATTTTATCAGTGTTATTGTAAAACTTGCTGTTTTCTAATAAGATGGCTAAAAATAAAAAAAGTTAGGTAGTGAACTAGATCTGACAGGGTAAAATGAATTTTGTCGATGCATAGTATATTATCTTTCTTATCAACTATAGATAAAAACAGAGCTGCACCAAAACAACATATTTTCTTTGTAGACTTGTGTTATCGTTTCTTCTCAATTTCATGGTGTCAGAGTGTTCCATGTTGACACCTAATTGCTTTTCTTCTGCGTATTTTTCCTAAACTAAATTCTCTGCTATATGTTCCGGTTTATAATCCGATTTTTGTTTATTTTCTCTGTGTTGAGTTCTAACCCTTACTTCTTGCATTCCTGCTGTAACTTTCACGCCCTATGTTTCAGATTGTTTTTATCATTTGCTACAATAAGTTGGTACTCGGAAAATTGGAGGGCCTATGAACAGGTTTCATGTCATACCTTTATATTTCCTTTTTTCACCAATTTGGATTTTACAACTACTATTTTAGACACGTAGATGATATATGTACATCCTAGAACCACATTCTATTGTCAATTTTATTAGACGTACGTAGCAAATATAGGTTTTGATAATTTCTTAATAGGTACGTATCATAGGTTTTACGGAAATCTATGAACAAAAGGCGAATTTTTTTTGCTTTGTGATTTAGTTTTTTTTACTAGTTGTTCTAGAAAATTAATATATACAAACTCGTTCTGCTCTCTGTTAGTATTATTATAATAAAGTTGGGAATGCGAAATCTTTGGCACAATGACACTACTCAGTATATATCACCACTACACCAAACACTTTATTTTTGCCCTCGACGCGCGTTTCGCTAACCATGTTAGCTTCATCAAGAGCGATGATTGACTCAATCATCGCTCCTGATGAAGCTAACATGGTTAGTGAAACGCGCGTCGAGTGCAAAAAAAAAGGGTTTGGTATAGTGGTGATATATACTGAGTATTATTATAATTAATATTATTTTAAAGTGAGATACTCGAGCTCAAAATTTAAGTAAAAATAGTTGTCAAAAATTCAAAATGAATGAAACTATCTTAGTATTATGTCCTAGTTATGTAATCATTTTATATAGGAGTTATTTACCATTTGTGTAAGGTACGTAATCTAGATATGCCTACGTGATAAAAAGTATTGTAAAATAAATATAAAAAAAAATGTCCTGATGATCGGTTTTACTGCTTTTAGTTAATTGAAATTCTTTTTATTTCGCTTTTGAAATTTGGCCTATAAAAAAAGTAGAATTTTTGGTATGATATATATATATATATATATATATATATATATATATATATATATATATATATATATGTATATATGTATATATATATATATATATATATATATATATATATATATATATATGTATATATATATATATATATATATATATATATATATATATATATATATATATGTATATATATATATATATATATATATATATATATATATATATATATATATATATATATATATGTATGTATATATATATATATATATATAATATATGATGTATAATACACACTATTTAATTTAATTCATCATATTTCCCTTATATATTTGACAAAAACAATTACAATTATAAAAAGCTCTTTACATCAATCGAAACAAATTATAATTGTGCTTCTGTTGAATTTTTGAATTACTCTGTTAGTCACATACCAATCTCGCCACATATTATTTCAATTTAGACGACAAGTTACCTGATTTCGAGATTCCTCGATTTCAAGAGTCTTGAAAAAGGACATATCACTCCATATATTCGAAATAACTTCATTTAACCCCTAAGTCTATCTTATATATCCCTTAGATATTCCACTATAAATAATTGTGTTTAAAATTTATTAATTATCTTAACAAGGAAACGATAAATTTCTATAAAAGTGAAGAAAATTTACCAAATTTATCGACTCTTATTCCTTACCCCTCTGAGGCGACATTGCTTAAAAGCTTTTAAGTTACTCATCAATTTAAAATCCTGTGGAAATTGGAAATCATCTTTTGCGTTATTTAGGGACCTTAAAACGTGAGAATTGAAAAATCTCAGAGGGTGTTTTTTTTTCCAAATACAAAATTTCCCTTAGCTAAGGTAATAAAAATATATCTTACTCTATTATTTATGTTTTTTAATTTAACGACTGAAAAATTCAGTGAAAATATTGCCAGAAATATACACTGTAAGTCAGCTGTTATAACAGTTGAAATTTTTTAATTAAAGGGACGAAATAAAACAAAAACAATTACTTTTTTTATTTAAATCTTCCCCTATAAATTTTTGTCCTTCCAGTTCAACGCACTTAGGTCTATAATTATATACTGAGATTAAGGTATTGCTTCCAATGCGACCAGCGAATTCTCTTTTGTAGCTTCTATGAATTTAGAATGGTGTCCAGAGAGTAGCCAATTCTTCTTGGGGAAAAGAAAAAAGTCACACGATATTATATCCGGTAAATAAGGTAGTTATGCAGCAGTCATCGTTTAATTCTTACTTAAAAAGTTATGGATAATTAATGCATTGTGCGACGGAACGATCTAGTGATACAAAATGCATGCATTGTATTACTATAATTCAAGGCTTTTTTAGGAATTAATTCAAAAGGAGTATGACGCTTAAATATTAAATCAAACATCTCTTTAGCGATCTCAACATAACTACGTTTTTTAAGAATATTCAGTTCTTTTAGAACAAGACCGGATAACTCATGAGACAAGCACAAACCGTTATTCAAATTCGGTGGTATTGATCTAATTGATATTTCAGTAAGACCTACAAAATCTCTAATACTTAATTGAATACCAGAGCCTTTATTTCATTGATGTTTTCCTTTGTGATTGCAGTGGACGGTCGTCAAGTATCGGTACGAGAAATTTCGTTGTTAAGATAAAATTTAATTAAAATTCTTTGTTCGATAAATTTATTTATTTTAAAAATTGCCAACTTTAAATTTTCACAAATGCAAAATATGCTTTTATTTCTAACCATACAAATGTCATGAAAATTTTTGTCAAATTTTCATAACAGTTCCACCAACCTAAAAAATTAAAACTTCAGGCAATTGCGCTTGTATCTAATAAAAACATGGTAATATATATATATATATATATATATATATATATATATATATATATATATATATATATATATATATATATATATATATAGAGGAACTAAAAAATAAATGACTATAACTGCCTGGACTAGGGTTTTAAGTGGTGGAATGTCCTGTATAAAGATATGAAAAAAAATATAT
>CM032446.1:114187144-114254644 GCA_019049505.1 Pachyrhynchus sulphureomaculatus | reverse complement strand
GGTTGGTGGAACTGTTATGAAAATCTGACAAAAATTTTCATGACATTTGTATGGTTAGAAATAAAAGCATATTTTGCATTTGTGAAAATTTAAAGTTGGCAATTTTTAAAATAAATAAATTTATCGAACAAAGAATTTTAATTAAATTTTATCTTAACAACGAAATTTCTCGTACCGATACTTGACGACCGTCCACTGCAATCACAAAGGAAAACATCAATGAAATAAAGGCTCTGGTATTCAATTAAGTATTAGAGATTTTGTAGGTCTTACTGAAATATCAATTAGATCAATACCACCGAATTTGAAGAACGGTTTGTGCTTGTCTCATGAGTTATCCGGTCTTGTTCTAAAAGAACTGAATATTCTTAAAAAACGTAGTTATGTTGAGATCGCTAAAGAGATGTTTGATTTAATATTTAAGCGTCATACTCCTTTTGAATTAATTCCTAAAAAAGCCTTGAATTATAGTAATACAATGCATGCATTTTGTATCACTAGATCGTTCCGTCGCACAATGCATTAATTATCCATAACTTTTTAAGTAAGAATTAAACGATGACTGCTACATAACTACGTTATTTACCGGATATAATATCGTGTGACTTTTTTCTTTTCCCCAAGAAGAATTGGCTACTCTCTGGACACCATTCTAAATTCATAGAAGCTACAAAAGAGAATTCGCTGGTCGCATTGGAAGCAATACCTTAATCTCAGTATATAATTATAGACCTAAGTGCGTTGAACTGGAAGGACAAAAATTTATAGGGGAAGATTTAAATAAAAAAAGTAATTGTTTTTGTTTTATTTCGTCCCTTTAATTAAAAAATTTCAACTGTTATAACAGCTGACTTACAGTGTATATTTCTGGCAATATTTTCACTGAATTTTTCAGTCGTTAAATTAAAAAACATAAATAATAGAGTAAGATATATTTTTATTACCTTAGCTAAGGGAAATTTTGTATTTGGAAAAAAAAACACCCTCTGAGATTTTTCAATTCTCACGTTTTAAGGTCCCTAAATAACGCAAAAGATGATTTCCAATTTCCACAGGATTTTAAATTGATGAGTAACTTAAAAGCTTTTAAGCAATGTCGCCTCAGAGGGGTAAGGAATAAGAGTCGATAAATTTGGTAAATTTTCTTCACTTTTATAGAAATTTATCGTTTCCTTGTTAAGATAATTAATAAATTTTAAACACAATTATTTATAGTGGAATATCTAAGGGATATATAAGATAGACTTAGGGGTTAAATGAAGTTATTTCGAATATATGGAGTGATATGTCCTTTTTCAAGACTCTTGAAATCGAGGAATCTCGAAATCAGGTAACTTGTCGTCTAAATTGAAATAATATGTGGCGAGATTGGTATGTGACTAACAGAGTAATTCAAAAATTCAACAGAAGCACAATTATAATTTGTTTCGATTGATGTAAAGAGCTTTTTATAATTGTAATTGTTTTTGTCAAATATATAAGGGAAATATGATGAATTAATTAAATAGTGTGTATTATACATCATATATTTGCGCGAGGTCCACGAAATTGTAATTTTTCCTCGTGTATTAAAAATTTAATTCTCTTTTTGTCTTTACTTCAAAATATTTCTAGTATACAAAAACTTATAATACCCCACTAAATTTTTTGTGCGTAGTGTATTTTGATCGAGGTATTAAATACGTAAAAATTCTGTTTTCTCTTATAATTCTAATAGGGAAAAAATTAAATAAATAATATTCAGAAATTATAATGGCAGATGGTATTGCTATAACGTAAGTTGTTGGGGAAATATTTCTTTGTGTTAGTGACTTAATCACATATAGGCTAAGTATTATTACTCACTATTTATTATGCATCCACATCATAGAATAATTAGATGTTGTTGGTTAATTTTATGTTAAAACAATAATTAGGAAAAAATTTGGGGTAAGCTAAACGAACATTGTAATTAAATAACGATATATCGCATAATGATACAATTTATTTATATTTTACAATGATTTAATAACATGTATTTTTTTTCTCTTATTGTATTTATCTTTTAGGTTTTTATAATATATTTTTAATAATACAGTAGAAATTATCTGTTGAGTACTAGGTTGGATCATAACCATTATCATGGTGATTTATTTCCTGTATATAACCGAACAAATCAACATAATAATTTTATATATTAAGCTAATTTTTGAATATACCACTACAACAAGACTAGACTTATCAGCCTCTCTTGTCTGAGTTTTTTTATTCTTTCGGGGATCGACGACTGTTACTGTAAAATTTATTTTTGAGATAACTCCACCTCTTTTGGGAGCAATTTATTCGGGAAAATTGGTTAAATATCTGGTGGATTAGATAATTATACTACATGCAGATATTTCAGCCCAAGCCGTTGCGCTGGCATCCCGTTTTGATAACTTTGGGTCTGCTTAAAGTTTACTTAAAGTCTTTTGCACTTTTTAATTATGCATTCGAAGCTTCCTTTACGCTAGATGACTGATATTCATATGTGAAATTTTTGGAAAACTCTATCACATAAAAGGCACACTTCATTCCTGTGAATCACTCCTTATCAAATAAAGTTCCAGGGACCGCATATATAGAATTTTTAACAGACATAACGAAAAAAAATATAGGAACGGGTTGACGGTTGCTTCGAATATTTCATGTGATACGTCCTTTACAGTGTCGGGAAATCTGACATTCGTGTTAGTTTTTAAAATATTCCTAATTTTAACAGATATAGTATGTCCAGGGGACTGGGTGTGAATTAATAAAGGGTCCTAAAAAATCAATAGAATTAATAAATTCTTTGCTAGAGGTTTTCACGGATGGTGGAATGTAATATATTGAGATTCCGGGTTTTAATCCGTTCGTCTAACAAAGAATTTGCACGACATTTCGCCAAAATCTCATTTGGTCTTTTCAAGTGCTCTTGCTGCTGCTGCTATTCGATACTGTGATCTTGCTGCTGCTGCTGCTCAGCTTGATCCGCAGCAGCAAGATCACTTGAAAATGCCAAATGAGATTTTGGCGAAACAAATTTTTTGTTAGACGAACGGATTGAACCAGGAATCTTAATATATATATATATATATATATATATATATATATATATATATATATATATATATATATATATATATATATATATATATATATATATATATGGGAAGTCCCAATCTCGACACGGTGCGTCTCAATTTCTGTTAGGGAACAGCCTGTAGATGGGCAGAGGGTGCGAAGAGTCCTCGGGTTAGCCAGGAGAATGTTAGGAGTATGTTTATTGGCGGAAAAATCGATAATACTGTTCAGGAGATGAGACGATTGGAATGCTGTTGCCTTTGTAATATCAAAACAATTAATATCATTTGTTGCGGGTTTTGTCCCGTATTCCAATGGAATTGCGATGATAAGATTAAGCTCCACGCCCTTCGATCTGAACATAATTCTAGTATATGCTCCAACTTCGAATGCTGACGATTAAGCTATAGAGAGCTTCTTTGCCCAGCTAAAAATTTTACTAACATCAGTTAAAAAAATCCCAACCATTAATAATAATGGGAGATCTAAATGCAAAAGTTGGAAAGGGCAGAAAAGATGACACACATAGAAAGCTCCAAACGATTCACCTGTTAAGCCTGCGAGAAATGAGATTGATTTTATAACTATTAACAAAAGATTCAGAAATGCAATAACATCTACAAAAACATGTCCAGGGGCAGATATCTCATCAGACCATAACCCAGTAGTTTCTAAGTTCAATATCAGACTTAAAAGACCTGCCAAGACTCCAGCAGCACGAGGTATAGATATTCACCTCTTAAGTAAAGAAGAAAACAAAGAACAATTGCAAACGTCTCTCTATCTCTGTCTGCAGGATAGTAGGAACACAGACAAGCCGTGAGACAGAATAGGAAGAACTAACGAAAACAATTAACAGTACAAGTGAACAGCTCTTGGAAAAAGGAAAGGTAATCCATAAAGTGTGAATGACTAAAGATATTTTAAAAATGATGGAAGATAGAAGATTGGTAAAGAACGCCAACCCCACTCAGTATAAGGAGTTTAACCGAAATACTAGAAGGCATATACGTTTGGCAAAAGAGGAATCGATGAGTAGAAAGTGCCAAGAAATAGCATATCTCGAACAAAAACATGATTATGCAAACATGCACAGAAATGTAAAACAAATGATAGAAAGCAGAGAATGCAAGATAGCAACTTTAACAGATAATGATGGCAACATATTGATAGAAAAACATGATAAGCTAGGAAAACTACATAAAGGACCTTTTTAAGGATGAACAGAGTTTTCCACAACCAATGCAAACAGTGTCCCGCCAATAACTAAGGATTAAATTCTTAATTCAATAAACCATACGAAAAATGGACGTGGACCAGGTCCGGACGGAATCTATACTGAAGTCTTAAAACTGCCTAGTAATTGAAGAATTTCTTAATCTTTTGGTAAGGCTTTTTAATATAATCTACGACTCTAGTAAAGTACCTCAGAAATGGCTAACTTCTACTTTCATACCTATATTGAAGAAAGCATCATCGAGGAAGTGCGACGAATATCGGCTGATTACTTTAACAAATAACATCACTAAAATTTTCTTAAAAGTATTCCATTCACGAATATATTGTAAATCTCAATCTGACATATCTGAAACCCAGTTTGGTTTTCGTGATTCCTTCAGAACTACAGAAGCACTATTTTCTTTACAAGTAGTCATTCAAAGATGTATTTTTCATCTATTTTATCGACTTCTCCAAAGCCTTTGATAATATCCATCACGATAAGCTCATTGAAATACTCCGATCGACTGAAAAAGATAAGAAGGAATAATTGGTAACCCTTACTGCAAAGATCGAGTTATGATAAAAGTAGACGGTAGTACATCCAATGAGATCGAGATTTGTCGGGAAGTACGCTGGACAGAGTAAAATAAAAGTCAATGGCGAATATGTCAATAATATCAGATATGCAGATGACACTGCTATTGTGATGTACTTTCGAAGACCAAAATTTAGTTTTTTTTTTATGAGTCTAGCACACGTGCTGCAAGGAAGTCCCTAAAGCATTACAGGAGCGATATGTGTGCGGAAAAAGCGATTAACGTTGTTCTTGAATCGCTGTAAATTGTACTCGGTGGGAAACACAGTCCTGGGCAAATTATTCCAAAGGGATGATGTTCTCCATATAAAAGACTGCTTGAAAAGCGTTGTACGAGGAGTAACACATTGAATCTCATATGGATGTGAAGTATTAGAGCGACGTGTATTTCTAACATCCACCGCTCAGGGAGGAATTAAGCGGGCTACATCCTTCGAACACTTTCCATAAAAATACTTGTAGAATAGGCTCAAGTCGCCAACCGTTCTTCGATGTTCCAGCGACTCAAGGCTGCCAGTCAGTTCCGGCTCTCCAATCAGACGAACAGCTCTTCTGTGAATAGAATCCAACAAATGCAGTGTATTTTTGGAAGCGGAGCCCCAAACATGGGAGCAGTATTTCATAGTTGGTCGAATTTGAGCTTTGTAAAGACTAAACAGTTGTTGTGGAGTATAAAGCTCTCTGGTTCGAAATAATATTCCTAACTTTAGAGAAGCTCTTCTTGCAAGCCCTGCAACATGTTCATGCCAGGACATGTTTGCTCCCAAATTAACGCCCAATAAATTGAGTGACGATGTTAGAGGAATGAAGTGCCCCGACATAACTATGTTGGGTTGAGTAACGTTAACTTTTTTAGAAAAAACTGGGTTTTTCTAGCGTCAAACTCCACTTGGTTACTGTCGCCCCAATATACAATTTCTTCCAGGCCTTTGTTAAGTTGAATGACTTTCTGCTGTCGCGGATATTCGTCTGAGTAGCCGATGTCCGAGCGTTCAAAGTGAATGAAGAGATAAGCGTACTGTCATCTGCAAAGCTGTAGATTGGATTCCTGGTCTTTTCCAGCAGATCGTTAATGTAAATGAGAAAGAGAGTAGGAGACAGTATGGAGCCTTGGGGCACACCGGCGTTGATAGTGAAGGTGTTAGAAACAAATCCGTCGACTGCCACTCGTAAAGAACGCTCTCTGAGGAAACATGAGAGCCATAAACAGAACTTTTCAGACATACCATAAGAGCGTAGCTTAGCCAACAGTCCATTGTGCCAAACACGGTCGAACGCCTTGTATATGTCAAGAGTAACTGCTCGAGATTCTCCAAAGTTGTGTTGCGTTGTTCCAAACATGTGTTACATAAGTCAGAAGATCTCCTGTTGATCTATGTTTACGAAAGCCATATTGGTGATCGCTAATAATGTTGAATCCTTCAAGATATTTTAGAAGATGCTGATTGATAGCCTTTTCCATATTATTCCGATATTATTGAAAGCAGTGTGACTGGTCGGTAGTTATTTGGCAAGGTCTTTTTGCCTTTTTTAGGTATCGGCTGAACTGTGGCACATTTCTAGCAGGAAGGAAATATTCCCTTCTATAGGATAGATTGAAAAGTCTACTGAAAACTGGTGTTAGTTCTCTCGCACAATTTTTGACAACTATGGCAGGTATTCCGTCAGCGCCAGAAGCTTTTTTGGTGTCTAGCTTCATTAAAGTACGTTTTATGATACGCTGTCTGAAGACAATATCGGGCATTCTTGACTTCACTATGGGAATAGTAGGTGGTGTTTTTCCTTGGAAATCGGTAGTAGAATGTGAAGCAAAGAGTTCGACCAACAGGTATGGTTGCAATAGAATTATCTAGCTGTGTGAGTGGTTGTATGGTGGATTTGGTGAAACTGCCTTAGCGACTGACCAAAAGGACCTGGAATTGTTGGAACAAGCGAAAAGTTTGTTTCTAATTCGTTGATTGTGTGCCTTTTTGGTTTCGTCGATAATTTCTTTGCATCTGTTCCGGGCACGAACAAAGGTGTTACGATTTATGGTGTTAGGATTTTTACGCCATTGTCGTATTTAGAAGCAACAGCTTCTTTGCATTTTCGGTCAAACCACGGCTTGCCGTTGGAAGGGCATTTCTTCGAAGAAGTGCAGGAATCCATCAATATTTACAACAATTTGGCCTTAGTCTAAATGTTTTCAAAACCAAATACATGGTAGTGTCCAAAAAACCTCACACTGAACCAAGACTCCTGGCAGTGGAAGGCAGGAGTGTTGAGAGGGTACCGACGTTTGATTATTTGGGTACGACCATCTACGATACAAGGGATTACGTGGCGGAAATTAAATTCCGATATCAAAAGGCCAGAGCCTCATTTCTTCAGATTTTGCCAAAAATTTTAGTCTACCACTAAAAATCCGAATGCTGGAATGTTATGTGTTCTCTGCTTTTCTGTATGAGGCTGAAGCGTGGACAGTCAATGAAATGATACTAAAGAGAATTAACGCTTTTGAAATAAGGCTCTACAGTCGCATACTGAAATTTCCGTGGACATAACCTATAACAAATGAAGATGTCTTCGGGATAATGCGTAGATGTCTGAGATTGGTCTGTACCTTAAAAAAAACGCAAACTAGAATACCTGGGTCATATCATGAGGCATGAAAAATATCGACTGTTGCAGCTGCTACTCCAGGGCAAACTTGAGGCGAAGAGAGGTCTAGGTAGACGACGTCACCCTTGGATGAAGAATTTACGTGACTATTTCGGACTCAGCTCAACTGAACTCTTCTGCATAGCCGCAAAGTGAGAATCGCCATGATAATCGTCAATGTCCGGAACGGATAAGGCACATTGTGAAGAAGAAGGTAACTTTCGGACTGGGGGGGGGGGGGGGGGAGTTAGAGACAACGAACATTTTACTGGTTTCTCCACAACTAAACACTTTGAATCAAGGTGCGATTATCGGCACTTAAAGCGACAATCTGGGGCAGTCCATATCTTGTGGAGCTGCTAATAGAAAAGTTAACCCTGTATTGATACTACGTTTGTTAAAAGATTTTCAATAATTTTTTACTGGTTCAATTGAGGCTTAAGAAGAATTAATATTCCATTCGTATATATCTGCTGTCGGCATTCTGACATCAATTGGGGTAGGCTCTGTGAAAACATTACTCACTTTACGAGGCAAACTAGGTATGCTTATACAAAGTAAAAGTTTTTGGATTAGAATTTTAATTTAATAAGTACTGAAGAACTAAAATCATTCAGATTGATGGCTTGAGGATTTTTTTAAATAAAAATTAAATTAATAAAGATAAAGAATTTGCATAAATCACAATGGCAGGTTAATTCAATTAGTTTGCTCATATGTAATGTGATAATTTCCAGTATCTTTATTACGTTCGTTATTAACTCTATTTACTCCTCTCGGTATACAAATATTTGTTTCCAAAAATATCTAACAATTGTTTCATACGCCCCCCATTCTAAATTTAAATTGGTAGGACAGGCCGGTACTAATAATAGCAAAATGTAAATAGTATGGAAACACACATCGCTCTGTCCCTGCCAAATCAAAAGCTGGTCTGAATCGCGAACCAGGCAAAATGTGTATTTTTAATAACAGTCTACGCAGTTACCTAAAAGAGGTTTTATTTCGACAGTTCATCATCCAGTATGGTATTTTTCGATAAAAAAAGGTTCTAGTTTTGGTTTATTTACATTTTTTAAAAATTATTTTCTACTTGAAAATGGAGGATAATGGCTTAAATACATCGCTTAAGGTAAAAGCCTAATAAATAAAGACATGCATAATAAAATAACGGCTTGGGAATTAGTAATGTAGAATTGTGTTAATAAATATAAAATGGATTGTGCTATTTCTGAATTAACTTTAATAGTGGGCTTATTTATAATTCCTTGTTTGTAAAAGATGCCTTTATTACTTTATTAGCTTTCTGTTCATTTTGATATTTATATTTGTTAAATTTTGTATTATAAGGTCGTCATTTTTATATTACGCAGGTGATTTGCGAAAGAAATTAGTTAGCTAATTAAAGATCTTTAACATTTTACTTTAAGTTGTTGACTATTAATTTTCCTAATTTTATCGAAATAATAGCAAGAGTTAGTAAATTTTCTTCAAATTTCAAACTGAAAAAAAAAACATAATTATAAAGTAATTATACAGGCTTTTTAGATGAATAAACGATGTGCGTCAGGGTAACGAAAAAAATTTTTGATTGTTACTGGAAAGAATGTGCAATGGCCATATCATTGCACTTTTATTTTATTGTACTTCTCAATAAAATGATATAAGGAGAACCCAAAAACGCCAACAAGAAGTTTTAAAGAGTCAAAAGAGCTATTTATCGAAACTGATACAACAAATAAAACAACTTGAAATATATTCCGTTAATAGAGAAATAAAATATTGCTTAAACAGATAGATACAAATACGTAACGCAAAATGTATCTCCTAGAATTTTCACTTAACATGGATCAATGATCTTAAATAAATACAAATGTAAGCGTTACTCTTCCGCCATATAATTTTTGACAAATTTATTTACACTGATAGACCTTTTTAATGCATGTTTGTATTGCATACTTCTAATTTGATGCAAAATGCGTTATGTTCATAATATAGGTATTAATTCCTTTAGCAAATTTGGTGTCCCAAATATATCGATCTTGTCACTTAACTTCAACATAAATATATGATCTGGTGCTTTTCCTGTAAATTCGTTGTGCAAATTTGCGACATGAAAATCACGATATTTTACAATAAATAACCGGTCAAGTGCAAGTTGAATTTGCGCAATTAGTGTTCCGTACGTTGATTGCTTCAGAAAACACACCCCAAATGAGTTTTCAACGAAGTTTGTTTCCAATCTTCACTGAAAACTGATGACCTTGATTTTTTTTTTATATACCAGATGAATTATTAATTTTTTGGTTCAATCTACACCCCGTGGAGAATATTCCAGAATTTTTTCAAAATTTTTTGATAAGTACTTTTCGAGATAAGACAGAGATTTTCGCGATTTTTTAAAAATAATACAAAGAAAAATGAGCGCAAGTATTACATTATATATATATATATATATATATATATATATATATATATATATATATATATATATATATATATATATATATATATATATATATATATATATATATATATATATATATATATATATATATATATATATATTTATATATATATATATATTACTCGCGTTTTCACAAGCTTTGATTTGACACCACACTCGATGACCTAGTAAAAAATTATTTTTTTCCACTTCCGATTTCACCCCCCAAAACTAACCCCTTAAGTTAAAATTTAACTTTCAAAACTACATGGCTCTGGTGAGGCCATCAATTCCTATATTATTACCAAATTTGAACTTTCTATGACAAATAGTTTCGGAGAAAATCGGGTGTGACAGACAGACAGACGGACAGACACCGAAGTCATCTTATAAGTACGGAACACTAAAAAGTAGTATCGATGTTCTGTACCGATCATTTTGCAGATTGCAGCATAAAATGTTGATGTTAACTACCACCTTACAACTATCGTTGGTAGTATGTTCAGATTAGTACCACTTTTTTTAGCAATAACTTTATAAGCTTTAAAATTTGAACATTGCTTGAACACCATTGTGCATATTCCAAAATGGTGTTCTTATTAGAGTTTTACCTTATTTAAAAAACATTCAATACTAGTATATCGAAAGATACAATAGGTATAACTATTTATATTAAGTGTGTACTCACAAAGCCAGACTCTGTGGAGCGATAATATGTTAGTAAGCGCAAAAGACAAAATCATTTCATCGAAAGAGATTTTTTGGACTAATTTTAAATGGCAATGGCATGATATTAATTTTGAAAGAGTGTAATATTAAAAATCTTTTTTCAAAATATTGCATTACCTGTAACTGATGACTGCCCCAGTGGAAAGATTAATGCATTAGACCAGCGTTTCTCAACCTTTCAGTATTTGCGACCTAATTTTCTAACATAATTTTCATCGCGCTTCTCCCTCCCCCTCATATAATAACACTGCATGCAATAATAATGTATTTTCAGTATTTTGAGGCTAAAGCTACACTATGACCCTAATTACAAACCTTAAAAACTACCAAGAATAAGTAAATTTATTCATATTTGGCAACATATATCTGCTGCATTGACAAAGCTAGAATCGATGCTTCTCTATTGCTCTCTGTCACGTCCACCATATCGGTAGCGGCTTCGCTAGAAGTTCCGAGTTGTCTCGGCCATTCGGAAAGTATGCCCAAAAGTCTATAAATGCTGAACCTCGTTCAATTACAGCCCGTCTCAGTCGAGTTGATCCTTCTACTGTTATTGGATTTATCGTGAATGTGTATGTTGTAATTTACGTAGGTTGATTGAAATTCAAAGTATTAAGTATTCACGGCAGTAAATTTATACAGAATCATGGATAAATTTTTAAGTGGGAGTAAGCGAGCATTAGACGATAGTGAAGCATGAATAAGTGCACAGACGAGCGTGGTTTCGAAAATAAAATAGAAAATATTCTCAAGAATACTTAAATTTAGGGTTTACCAGTACTGAAGTAAATGAAGAAGAAAGGTTGTGTTATTATTATCAAATGATTGTGTTGCCCGTCGAATTGGTGATATAGCCGAAGATGTACAGCATCAGATTTCCGGGAAGTTGCGTGACAAATTGTTTTTAGTCCAGCTTGATGAGGTAACAGATAGCAATAAAGATGCTCATTTCATTGCCTATGTTCGATTTTGTGATGGTATGTCAGGAGTAGAAGAACAATTTTTCTGCAAACCAATAGAACTCAAAGCAACATCACTCACATTATTTGCTATCTTAAGTTGCGTCGAAATATGTATCGATGGTGCTCATTCAATGTCTGGAAGATTTCAAAGTGTACAAGCACTTGTGTAACAAAAATCTTCACTGTGTGGAGCTTCTCTGTGGATCATACACATTGTATAATCCACAGAGAAGCTCTGTCTTCCAAAGAAATGAGTCCTGCTCTGAATATTGTGCTCACTACAGTTGTAACCGTAGTAAATTATATAAAAATTAGAATTTTTTCTATACTTTGTAAAGACTTGAGGGCCGAACATTAAGCGTTACTATTTTATTGCGAGGCAAGATGCTTATCACGTAGGAAATGTTTGCAACGTGTTTATGAATTGAGAAATGAAATCGCCATTTTTCTAGAAGAGGAAAACCGACCGGAAGCCGAAAAGTTTAGAGACAGTTTATTTGTGATGAAATTGAGCTACTTGGTCGATATACTCGAGAAACTAAATACCTTAAATCTTCAATTCCAAGGAACAAATACACATATATTCAGTACAAGTGATAAAATTAACGCTTTTTGTAGAAAATTGGAATTGTGGAGCAGAAATGTAAAGCAAAAAAACCTAGAAATGTTTGCAAATGTGGGTGAATGTATTAAAACATGCAAGGCTGAAGAACAACATGTGAAAGTTGTTTTAGTAACCATTGTCTAGTCATGTTGACAAAGAATTTTAAAAAGTATTTTCTTACTGACCACAACTTGGTAGCAAGTTACGAGTGGGTTAGGGATCCATTTCAAAATATTCCCGAAGGGCTCTCAACTTCCGAAGAAGAAATCTTCAAAGACTTCACGGCAAGTAGCGAAATCGCTCTTTTGAATTTTGGGCAGGGGTGAAGTTTTCTGCACTGAAAACAAGAGCATTTCGTATACTATTACCATTATCAACATCCTACCTTTGCGAAACCGGATTTACTGCGGTGGCTGCTTTGAAAACAAGTGTCTATTTCTAATATTAAACCATCCTTCGAAAATCTTTGCTCTGCAAAACAGACCCAAGGAAGTCACTATTAATTATTAAACTTGTTTTTAATTTAGTATTGATATGATAATTATTAGGTAAATACATTGTGCAGTACTAATACAATCCTATTTATAGGTGTATTATATCAGTGTAAATGTGTATTTTATTTTTTATTATGTCAGAATATAATTTGTTTTGCCTTCCTTTCAATAAATTATATTTAATGTTTTTAATGATTGTTTTTAATAATAATTTTTATTCGATACGCTCGCGCCCTCCCAATAGTGTAACCACGCCCCCCTATTGGGGCGCGTCCCACAGGTTGAGAAACACTGCATTAGACAACAATTATTGAAATGTTATCCTTCTGAAATCTACTTGGGCTGTCATTATTATTATTTTTATATATATTTAAATGGAGCACAAGTTTCGTGAAATAAAACGTTTTTCTGCATAAAAGATAATTAGTTATTTTAATAAATGCCTTCTTTTATTTATATTGAAAGGTAAGGATGGTTTTAGCTTTGAAATTTAGTGGCTTATCAGAATTGCCGCTATTAAAATTGAATGCCATCAAATCGCAAATTTTAAGTCACTTTCTACCTAAAACTTCACCTTACAGTGGTCATACTCGTTACTCTAAATCTATCTACTACATGATTATATAAGAAGAAATATTAAAATTGGCATCTACTGATGATATTTTGAATCCCTCCAGTTTTGAGACATTTATAAAAGTCATTTCAAACCAAATAACCGGTCAAGTGCAAGTTGAACTTGCACAATTAGTGTTCCGTACGTTGATTGTTTTTAAAATAAAAAATTTTTTTAGGGTGGTATAAAAATGATCAGTGACTTCACAAAACATACCCCAAATGAGTTTTCAACAAAGTTTGTTTCCAATCTTTACTGACAACTGGTGACCTTGAAATTTTGTTTTTTTTTTATATACCAGATAAATTATTAAAGGTAATGATAATTTTCGTTTAATCTATACCCAGTGGAGAATATTCCGGAATTTTTTCAAAATTTTTTGAACAGTACTTTTCGAGATAAGGTAGGGGACAGCGATTTTTCACGATTTTTTAAAAGTAATACGAAGAAAAGTGTGCGCAAGTATTACATTATATATATATTTTTTACTCGTGTTTTCAC
This sequence comes from Pachyrhynchus sulphureomaculatus, assembly GCA_019049505.1. Classification (NCBI taxonomy): domain Eukaryota; kingdom Metazoa; phylum Arthropoda; class Insecta; order Coleoptera; family Curculionidae; genus Pachyrhynchus; species Pachyrhynchus sulphureomaculatus. Next base: position 114,240,755 of record CM032446.1, on the reverse strand, counting down.
AAGCTTTCATTTGACACCACACTCGATGCCCTAGTAAAAAAATTTTTTTTTTTTCACTTCCGATTTCACCCCTCAAAACGAATCCCTTAAGTCAAAATTTATGTAACGGTGATATAAAATGATCAGTGACTTCACAAAACACACCCCAAATAAGTTTTTAACAAAGTTTATTTCCAATCTTTAATGAAAATTGATGACCTTGAAATTTCTGTTTTTTTTTTATATACCAGATAAATTATTACAGGTAATGCACTCGTGGTAATTTTCGTTCAATCTACACCCCGTGGAGAATATTCCAGAATTCTCTCAAAATTTTTTGATAAGTACTTTCAGAGATTTTTTTCGCGATTTTTTTAAAAATAGTACAAAGAATAGTGCGCGCAAGTATTATATTATATGTATGTATGTATGTATATATATATATATATATATATATATATATATATATATATATATATATATATATATATATATATATATATATATATATATATATACATATATATATATATATATATATATATATATATATATATATATATATATATATATATATATATATATATATATATATATATATATATATATATATATATATATATATATATATATATATATATATATATATATATGTATATATATATATATATATATATATATATATATATATATATATATATATATATATATATATATATATATACTCGTGTTTTCACACAAGCTTTCATTTGACACCACACTCGATTACCTAGTAAAAAAATTTTTTTTCACTTCCGATTTCACCCCCCACCCCCTTAAGTCAAAATTTCACTTTCAAAACTGCTTGGCTCTGATGAGGCCATCAATTCCTATATTACTACCAAATTTCAACTTTCTATGACAAATAGTTTCGGAGAAAATCGGGTGTGACAGACGGACAGACAGACAGACATCGAAGTGATCTTATAAGTGTTCCGTACGGAACACTAAAAAGATGTATTTATGTCGAGTTTTTTGAATCAATATCATTTTTCAAATATTTATAATACAATTTGGTTGAATGATCTAAAATTTTCTTTATCTGCATATTTAAAAATAAGAAGTTAGTCAGAATTAAGATATAGACTTTTGGTTTTAATTTCACGCAGTATACTTATACGTAAACGGGTTTGTTTATTTACTTTTCAAGCCAAGAAAACCACAAATTAACGAGTATTTTGTGCTAATACTTAACCGTTATATAACAAAGGGGTTTACTTCTCGTTTGGGCCAACTGTGCAGCATACTATATAGTTTCCGCCTCGGTGACGTCGCATAAAAACAATTTTTACAAGCAATATTATATTCGTTACCGCTTTTTCATATAATCAGGACACTGTGTTTTTACCAATGTATTATACATTTTATATCGTCCCGTCCCCTTGGTTTCTTTTATGCTTTATTAGCCATGGCTTTAAAATGAGTATAACTATAATCAACAACTTGATATTTAGAGATATTTAACATATTCATAAATTTATTTTTGTTCTCATTTTCAGTCAATAATTGCAAGATATTTTAAATAGTAGCGTATTTAATAGCATAAAATGAATTTTGCGAAAATTGTTGGCAACAAATGGGTAAATAAGAATCTAAATTAACTGGAGGTGTATTATTTTTAAAAATTCTTGATTAAATTTTTGTTAATTTTGTGTCCTACTCTACTATTTATATCCAAATTAACTAAAACGAACTTGGTACTGATGTAGTTGCCGTGAAAATTAAAAGTTTTAGCTGTCCAGTTGTTCTTTATTTCTCATAGTAATATATAAAATAAAAATGAGGAAATAAGATCTCGAAACAGGTAGAAAGGGTTTTAAAATTTTAAAATAATTTTGATTTTTATCATAAATAAAAACGATTTTGTTGAGCGTGTACAGCACATCTTAACTGTAGTCGGTTCACTGGTGCTCTGGACAATGTAAGCCTTCAACTGCCAAATTAGACAGCTTTAAATTAAATCTTTTTAGTGGATCGGCAGTAAAAAAAAAAGAATTTATGAATTAAATAATTTGAAAATATATATTTTTTTCATAATTTCAAAAGCATTAATATTGAAGCGTAGGTAAACCGAAATGGGAAAATATAGGCATTTTTCTAGCTAGTCAGCTCTACTTTGTAGATTGAGCGAAAATTATCACAAATACATTACGTTGTATCTGGGGTAAGACAAAAAGTCTAGAAACTATGTTTCACGAGAGATTTTTTTAACACAATTTTTAGCACATTACTACTATCGCGCGTCGCTCCGTTACCAGACAAAATAATTTTATTTTATTTGTTTATAATGAAACAAATAACTGGGTAGTAAATATTTGTTTTATACTTTTATTACTAGATTCTAGATTGATCTAGATTGATTTATTGGCTGTTAGGTAGCTAGGATGCTATAACTATTATACATTATTGACTAAGAAAAAACGTGAAAATACATATTTTATTTTAAGATGTCAGGACCTAATTAACTTAGTCTAGGTAAGGATTTTATCTTATTTTAAAGGCGGTACGGAACACTAATTGCGCAAGTCCGACTTGAATTTGACCGGTTTTTTAATTTTTGTTGAGTGGGGAATATTGTTCAGATCGAGCCTCTTCTGGCCATTTTGACGGTATGCACTCGAGGCTGTTGCTTAGTGCATCATTCTTAAATTTGTCTCCCGTGAGATAAGAGTTGACTGTCAGCTGGCAAGGTACTTGCGATTGTGTTTCTCGACCAGCGTGTAATGTATTACCGCATCCGTCTAAGAGATGTGACCGACCGATCTAAGATATGATATTCTTCACGACAACGCTTGGCCTTATACAGCGACGCTCACACGTGACAAATTGGGTCAAATGCGTTAATTGTCACTGGAACAATGCCTCGACTTATCGCCCTGCGATTTTCATTACTGTAGGAAGCTCTGGGAGGCCAATAATTTACTGACGACAATGAAGTGGAGACTCTTGACATAACCTTCTTCATTTTAGGATGATGGCATTAAAAAACTTCCGTTACCCTACGAAAAGCGCATAGGAGATTATATAGACAAATAATACCTACTTATTTTTTTTTTAACTAAATAAAAAAAGTCTGTTAACAAACGTCTCAAAGTTCACAGATTTATTCTATCTCGGTGTAATAACTTATTAGCGACAAGGATGGAAAAATAGAGTTAGGGGTGACGTATGGAAAAAGTCAAGGATTTATGATTAAAGTTTACGATATTGTTTATGTTGACGATACCTTAGTTAACAAGATTACTTTATGATTATAAACAAATATTGTTGACTGTTTTGTAATTATAAAATAAACGTTATACACAGTCGCTTCAATTATTACATAACAAATATTAGTTATAATTTTTCCTAGAAGGAAATTCAGGGACACCAATTGTGTCTTAGTTCCTGAAGGAGATTTAAAAGTTATTATTTTTCAAAGGCCAATTAAATGATTTATAAAAGTAAGAACGTAATTGCGACCATTTCCACATTTTATAAAGTAAAATATTAATCCCGAATCTAATTCTAAAATAATTGTAACTGTAAAAATGTAAATACCTCCATAATTTTTGTGGTAATTATATGTTTTTATCAAGCTTGAGTACATGTTGTTTACCACGTTCATATATATATATATATATATATATATATATATATATATATATATATATATATATATATAATACCCCGCTTTACGCGAGGGGATACGTTCCGTAAAAAAATCGCGTTAACTGAAAATTCGCGTATATCGAGGTTTATGATTAAACATAGTCAAATTTAATACAAAAAAATACAAATCATTTTTAATCAATCACTTTAAATTCTAAGAACACTTTCTAATGCAATACATACTCTTAATTTTTACGGAAAAAGTCAATCTATTGTCTTTTGGGTAACGTTTTTTTTACGTTCTTGTAAAAATACGTTCATAACACCCAACACTGTTTTTTAATTATTTTGACACACGGTCAAGACACGGTCCATCATTATTGTCTATACTCTGCAATATGTCCAAACCTGAATAAAATTTTTGAAAGTGCATTTTGTATTTCCCCTGAAGGATAAAAACTTTCTCTTCTACTTGTTCTTCCTCATCGTAGATAGGGGATTATTCTGTAACCTCGATCAGATCTTCATTGCTAAATAGGATCGTCGTGCGTTGCTACAAGTTCTACGAGATCTTCTACCGTGACATCTTCAAGTTCAGACCCCTCAATCATTGCAGCAATGTCTTCAAGCACCTTGTCTCTGCATTGGACAATTCTTCTAGGTGCTTCCACTTTACATCTGGCCAAAGATTACGACACACCCCATTCATACAACTCATTTTAACTTCCTTCCAAGCCTCTTCTATGTTGTGGAATAGACTTCATAATGTTTGTTTGACTTCCACCACTCTCGCATAGACTGTCTTCCTTCCCCGTCAGTTTCATGAATTAGTTGGCTAAAAGTGCGGGCGGCGATGGGTAATAAGCTTTGAAGTTTGCTATTGCTCCCTGGTCCATAGGTTGTAATATTGACGTAGTGTTTGGTGGAAGGAACTTTACGTACACTTTTAAGTCTCTGGGCGTATCAAGTGAGGTTGGATGTCCTGGGGGCATTGTCTAAGAGTAATATAACTTTATGGTTCAAGCCCATTTCTGTCACAGTATGAATTTGACTGATGGGGCAAAAACTATTAGAATACCATTCTTGAAAAATTTCCCGTGTAACCCACGCCTTTCTGTTTGATCGCAACACAAACTGGTAGACTTGTCTTGTCTGTGCATCGCATTGCACGGGGTGTTTTCTGAATGGTATAGCACTAGGTAAAGGTTTCAGTTTGAAATCACCAGTGGCATTACCACCCAGCAGAAGTGTTTAGTCGATCTTTCGCAGCTTTGAAACCACTGGCTTGACGTTCTTCCTTAGAAATGAATGTTCGAGATGGGCATTTTTTTCCAGTAAAGTGCGGTCTCATCAACATTGAAGATGAGACAACGCAGGAATTTTCTCTCGTCTAACGAAGTCTTGAAACTTGTCTGGAAACTCAGCTGCAGCTTGAATGTCCGCGCTATATATATATATATATATATATATATATATATATATATATATATATATATATATATATATATATATATATATATATATATATATATATATATATATATATATATATATATATATATATATATATATATATATATATATATTATATATATCATATATATATATATATATATATATATATATATTATATATATATATATATATATAATATATATATATATATATATATATATATATATATATATATATATAATATATATATATATATATATCTATATATATATATACTATTATATATATGTATATAATATATATATATATATATATATATATATATATATATATATATATATATATATATTTATATATTATATATATATATATTATATATATATATATATATAACATTACATGTCTTAAAATCTAGGAAAAAATGAATGTTACATTACCCCCCTTCCAAAAAGAAAATAGACTACACTAGTCTTTTAAAACTTAGGCTACTTATGAAACAGGTACAAAGTGGTACACTATCACTTAACACTAGAACTTAAAACAAAATTACAACTTCGGACCTTACTACTAGACTTAATTCAATTAAGGCACTAATATTAAGTACAATGGAAACCAAAATGAAAATCTTTGCAAGTACATAATTAAGCACTAGGGTTAAGTACATCAAAAAGTAAATAAAAATCCTTGCATGAACATATAAGAAATACGCGTTCAAAGTAAACAATCGCGGTCTTCTTATATAAAAGAATCAGCTCTGTTATCGTTACCCAAAACAAAAAAATAATTTAACTTTCGTCTAGACTCTTGTCTAAATCAAAAAAAATGAACTGAATAAAATATGAACAACCCCCCCCTTAAAATATTTTAAGGATTGTCTGAAAATTTTCTATATCAGCAAAAGAAATTTAGAAAAATTCTTAAATAAAAGAAAAAAAATAAAAAAGATTCTAGTGCAAACACTTACAAACTAAATAGAAAAAGTTTCTGTCAGACCATTTAGCACTAGGCCAAAAAAAAAAAATATCTGGATAAATATCCCAGACAAAACGCCTCGGAAGAAAAATCGCTATCCATGCTCTAGCTCATCGCTAAGAGAACATTCTAAATCTAGTATCACTACTAGTATAACGCATGTCGACGTCCTAAAGACATCTAGACATTGGCTAAAATCGCCAGGGGAAAAACGCTCTGGTATCAGCTCATCGCCCCAACTGCACTGCCACTTGTCCGTGGTATATCACCAGAAAAAAACTCGCGTCTCCTCGCCAAGAGAACACTCTGTAAATAGTCCTCGACTACACAAAGTCTGCGTTCTAAAAGAACAATCTCGCCATATATAGGCAGCTATAAAAGCTAACAATATCACTATAAGCACAGTGAATAGCTATAAATATATATATATATATATATATATATATATATATATATATATATATATATATATATATATATATATATATATATATATATATATATATATATATATATATATATATATATATATATATATATATATATATATATATATATATACGAGGCTGGTTTGAAAAGTACGTGCAAAAAGAAAAACTACTTATGTGTTTGGGGTAAACCTTTTTTATTTTTCGACAGTCTCCTTTTAGGCTTATACACTTCGTCCAACGATGTTCTAGTTTGTTGATCCCTTCCGAATAATAGGATTTGTCCAAGTCTGCAAAATATCCATTAGTGTCTGCAATCACCTCCTCGTTTGAATAAAATCTTTGTCCCGCCAGCCATTTCTTCAAATTGGGGAACAAATAGTAGTCCGAGGGAGCCAAAGTCTGGAGAGTAGGGGGATGTGAAACGAGTTGGAATCCTATTTCCATTAATTTTGCGACCACAACTGCTGAGGTGTGTGCTGGTGCGTTGTCGTGATGGAAAAGGACTTTCTTGTGGGCCAATCGCGGGCGTTTTTCTTACAGCTCGGTTTTCAAACGGTCCAATAACGATGAATAATATTCACCTGTAATAGTTTTACCCTTTTCCAGATAATCTATGAGGATTATCCCTTGCGAATCCCAAAAGACAGTCGCCATAAACTTTCCGGCCGAAGGAACGGTCTTCGCCTTTTTTGGTGCAGATTCTCCCTTGGTAACCCATTGTTTAGATTGTTGTTTGGTCTCAAGAGTATAGTAATGTATCCATGTTTCATCCACAGTGACGAAACGACGCTTGAAGTCCTCCGGATTCTTCTGGAACAGCTGCAAACCATCCTTGCAACACTTCACACGATTCCGTTTTTGGTCAAGCGTGAGCAATCGCGGCACCCATCTTGCGGATAGCTTTCTCATGTCCAAATGTTTATGCAAAATATTATGTACCCGTTCAGTCGAGATGCCCACAGCACTAGCAATCTCACGCACCTTAACTCTTCTGTCATCCATCGTCATATCATGGATTTGATCAATGATTTCTGGAGTCGTAACCTCCACAGGCCGTCCAGAACGTTCAGCGTCACTTGTGCCCATATGGCCAGTCCGAAAATTTTGAAACCAGTTATAAACTGTTCTAATCGAAGGCGCACAGTCACCATAATGTTTATCAAGGCGTTTTGCCTTTCATAAAGTAATGTTTAATCACCACACGAAATTCTTTTTCGTCCATTTCTTGAAAATCACTCGACTTCCTTGATTCACACGAATGCCAAACACAAAGAAATAGACAAAGAATGCTATAACTAAACATGACCATATATATTTGCATTTTCAATATATATATATATATATATATATATATATATATATATATATATATATATATATATATATATATATATATATATATATATATATATATATATATATATATATATATATATATATATATAAATTGGTCTAAACTAATTTATGTACGAATTGCCCAAACTTTTTGTTTATAACAAAGGTAAGCGGAGAGACAATTTTTATATTGAAAAGGAAATTTGAATAAATGATAACCAAAAATACACAAAAGACAGATGATCGGGGTAAAAACTTAAAGATAGAAAAAGAAACAAGTGGATACGTGAACAAACGAAATTAAAGGATATTGGACAGCACGTAGCAGAAAGAAAGTGACAATGGGCTGGACATGTAGTACGCATGACCGATGATCGATGGACCAAGCGAACATTAGAATGGAGACCACGAGAATAGAAAAGGAGCGTAGAAGGTCTCAAAACAAATGAAAAACTAATAAATCAACAAAAATATCAGATTTAATTATTGCCAGCAAAAAAAAAATTAGTGGTCGTAATGACGATAAGAATTTTTATGGTTATTTCATTGTATTTAAACCGATATAAACTATTTTTTCCGAAGTTATAAATGATCACATAAAAACAATTTTTAGTTATCACTATCACTATATCCCTATAAGCCTAATACTATCCAATGCTGGATGTAAGCCTTCCCCCTGAATTTCCATCTCAATCTATTTGCAATTGTTGTCACCCATCCAATACCCGCAACCCTCTGTATATCATATCATGAGCGTAGAAGGTCTCAAAACAAGGGGGGGATGATATACAGAGGGTTGCGGGTATTGGATGGGTGACAACAATTGCAAATAGATTGAGATGGAAATTCAGGGGGAAGGCTTACATCCAGCATTGATAGTATTAGGCTTATAGGGATATAGTGATAGTGATAACTAAAAATTGTTTTTATGTGATCATTTATAACTTCGGAAAAAAAATAGTTTATATCGGTTTAAATACAATGAAATAACCATAAAAATTCTTATCGTCATTACGACCACTAATTTTTTTTTTGCTGGCAATAATTAAATCTGATATTTTTGTTGATTTATTAGTTTCACAATTATTAAGCATCAGTGAATTTTATGATTTATTTATTGACATATTTTACCCACCTTCCCAAAGTTAGAATTTTATTTATGTTAAATATATATTACTATGTTAAGAAAACACCATAAATATCCTAGTGGCTTTCTGTGGATGGCTCTCAAGTTCAGTTTAATTGGTTTGGTAAAAATAAACAAAAACACTTTAAACAGATTGTTTTTCAGAGTAGGAAGATCAGCTTAAACACCTCGTATGCGCCGGCGGAGATTACCTACAAAAGTTTCAAGTTCTTAATAACTATGAAACCTACAAATGCCAATATGCTGGAATATATTAAAGAGATGAGGAATCATAATGTTAAAGCTGTAGTAAAATTATGTGAAGAAGGTTATAATGTAAAGAGGTTAAATGAAAATGGAATTGCAGTACTCGATTTATCTTTTCCTGACGGAAAGTCTCCACCAGATTCTATTATTGACGAATGGTTTAAGGTTAGTATTAATAATATGATTAATCATACTGACCATTTAAAATACATTTTAAAATTTTGGAATAAGTGTATTTTAAATATTTTAATCGTTACAATTTTTGCAAAGTATTCCTTTAATTTTTTATGCAATGAAGAAGACATGCAAAAGAGTATTTTTCTTATTTAATTAAGTTATGCATCATTCAGTTCTGAAATTTTTTTAAATATATGTCAGGGAGCTTTCAAATTATAAAATTTTGAGGTATAGTTACTAGAAATGAACACCTAATAATTCATTAAATCACAATGAAAAATTCTTATTGTTACTTCTAATAATTTTACACAATAATTATATTACTTATAAAAAATGAGGGAATTAGGACTTAATGGTGAGCTGGGACAACAATGTTGTAAAGTGGTGTGACTGAGACAACAATTTATAAAATTTAAAATAGCATTCGAAAGGTACATTACTCCAGAAGAGATTACTAGAAAGGTGAGGTACTTATTTTTTAATAAGCTGAAATTTCAGATAAATCATAATATAATAATATTTATTATATACAAAATATTATATTTATATAAGTTTATTTTTTAAACAGAGGAAAGTTTTGCTCTAAAGTACATAAAGAAGTTCCAAATTCTTGAAAATATTCCCTAGAAGAAAGCAGTGGAATTTGTACTCAAATTTTAGTCGTAAAAACCCTTGTGTTTACTTGTATTTTTTTGATTTCGCTAGAATGAACAGACACGGGATTTTATTCAAATAAATGCAGTTACTTAATTAAAAAGTAACAGATGTTACTGAGCTCTATAGATTCAGTTATCAAAAACAATTACTATTTAATTCCACAAGTTGTTAGCGAATTCATAATTAAAATAAAAATATATGTCTATCTTCTTTTAAAAGGAACCCTTAGCTCTTAAAATGTATCGACATATCAATTTTCAGTCAATATTATTTACTTTAGTTATACATATGTGGACATAATTACATAAAATATATGTTCGGAAACCAGAAATGAAAAAACTGTACTTTTGTCTACTATTTTCGAATGGTGGTACATAGTTGGTAACTGAAAGTCCTAACTTTATTATTCTCGAACAGATATTAAAGGAATGGAAATTAAATATAATTATAAATATAATTAAATAATGAAAACATATTTTAAGTTTTGTTATAAGAAAATAAAGATTTTTAATCAAAAATAATGAAATTATATTTTTTAACAAACAACAAAATGGCCAAGTAGTGTTGCTACTATACTAAATAGACTACTATCAACCTTCCCCATTCATACAAACTAATAACAAATCGAGTTACCTCCTGATCCAGCCTGATTCCGCAAATTAATTGAAAAATGTAATGAATATAACGAAACCCTTCACCTCGGCTTCGTTGACTATAACCAGGCGTTTGATTCAGTGAAATTGTGAGCCATTTTCAGAGCTTTGAACAGATTCTTGATATTTTTTTTATGTGATCATTTATGACTTCAGAAAAAATAGTTTACATCGGTTTAAATACAATGAAATAACCATAAAAATTCTTATCGTCATTACGACCACTAATTTTTTTTTGCTAGCAATAATTAAATCTGATATTTTTGTTGATTCATTAGTTTCACAATTATTAAGCATCAGTGAATTTTATGATTTATTTATTGACATATTTTACACCTTCCCAAAGTTAGAATTTTATTTATGTTAAATATATATTACTATGTTAAGGAAACACCATAAATATCCTGATATAAAAATTTCCTTAGCTACATATTTAAAAATGGAACGATCGAAGTCCTCATCAATGAAGACACCAACACCAGGAAAATTCCAGTGAAAAGCTGTGTGAGACAGGGAAATACTATGTCTCCTAAACTATTCACTCGTGCACTTGAGGACGTATTTAAAAATCTCAATTGGGACGAGAAAGGTATAAGAACTAACGGTAGATGTCTGTTTTATCTTCGTTTTACGCTTGAACTGAAAATCATGAAATCAGATGATGGAGAAGTGGGTATGGGTGATTATGTTATAGAAAAAGTAGAGAATTATGTTTACGTAGGACATACCGTAAAACTAGATAGAGAGAACAAACCGCTGAGATCAACAGATGTATCCGACTAACATAAACAGTAACGGGAAAATTGAAACATACACAGCAGTATTCTAATCAATTGAAAGAGGAAAGTGTTTAATAGCTGTACACTTCCGGTGGAATGGAAATCACAACTCTAACGAACCAATCTGCCCATAAACTTAGACACAAAGAGCCATTGAATGGATGATATTAGGAATAACTCTTAGAGATCACTTCATAAACACAGAGTTAAGACAACGAACAAATTCGAAGACCTAATAACTCGTATAGTCCAATTAAAATGGACCTAGGTAGGACATGCTGAGCGTCAAGACATCGCACGGTGGACAAAACATATTATACATTGGAGACCCCACCTGCATAAACGGAAAGTTGGCAAACCAACAAAACGTTGGCTAGATGAAAATAAACAGAAAGCCGAAAAAAATTGGCACCAACTAGCTCAGAACAAGGAACTATGGAAGAAGTGTGGACCGTGATGGGCTGTTAAAAGAAGAAGAAGACATATATATATATATATATATATATATATATATATATATATATTTATATACGGTTGTAGTTCCACATTATGTGTAGAAGGGATAATGAATTTATTTTATATTTTCACTAAATTGCATGTTTATCGCCCTAAAGTTCGTCGCAACAGCTTTGAAAATTGTGAAACCAGTGGCGATTTCCATTTTGTGGTACAGTGGATACTAAATCTGCTCAATTTATTAAAATACATTATAGTGAGAATAATTTACTAATTTTAGTTTGCCAGAAGTTAAATTAATTTTTTATTTAGCATGGGTTGAAGTGCAGGAAAATTTAGTAAAGGTTTAGATAGTCAACAAAAATACTTTTTCTGATAAATTTATTTGTGAACAAAAAAAGAAAGTTTATATATTGATCCAGAGGCGCCTAGACCGCGGAAGATTTGGCACTACAGATCTGCTAAATGGGAAGATCTCATAGAATATTTTCGAACTTTTCCTTGGTTAGACGTTTGGTTTCATTTGGACGACCCATCTCACTGCGCCAGGGAGGTTTTCGATGTTATCTTGGCTGGTATGGAAGCCCCCTTTTCGAAGAAATGCTCTTCCAACGGCAAGCCTTGGTTTGACCGAAAATGCAAAGAAACTGTCGCTTCTAAACATCTTGCCTACCGACGATGGCGTGAAAATCCTAACACCATAAATCGTAACACCTTTGTTCGTGCTCGGAACAGATGCAAAGAAATTATCGACGAAACCAAGGAGACACAAATCGGCGAATTAGAAACAAACTTCTCGATTGTCCCAATAATTCCAGGTCCTTTTGGTCAGTCGCTAAGGCAGTTAGCCAAAATTTCACCAAATCCACCGTACCAACACTCACACGGCCAGATAATTATATTCCAACGACACCTGTTGAAAAAGCGAACTTCTTGGCTGAACTCTTTGCTTCACATTCTACTGTTGATTTCCAAGGAAAAACACCACCTACTAGTGCAGTCAAGGATGCCCGATGTTGTTTTCAAACAGCGTATCATAAAACGTATTTTAATGAAGCTAGATACCAAAAAAGCTTTTGGCGCTGACGGAATACCTGCCATAGTTCTCAAAAACTTTGCGAGGGAACTGACACCAGTTTTCTGTAGACTTCTCAACCTATCCTACAGAAAAAATACCTAAAAAAGGCAAGAAGACCTTGCCAAATAACTCTCCGACCAGTCGCACTGCTTTCAATAATATCGAAAGTTATGGAAAAAGGCTATCAATCAACATCTTCGAAAATATCTGGAAGAATTCAATATTATTAGTGATCACCAATATGGCTTTCGTAAACATAGATCAACAGGAGATCTTCTGACTTATGTAACACATGTTTGGAACAACGCAGTTGAACACTTTGGCTAAGTTACGCTCTTATGGTATGTCTGAAAGGTTCTGTTGGTGGCTCTCATGTTTCCTCAGTGAGCGTTCTTTACGAGTGGTGGTCGACGGGTTTCTTTCTAACACCTTCACTATCAACGCCGGTGTGCCCCAAGGCTCCATACTATCTCCTACTCTCTTTCTCATTTATATTAACGATCTGCTGGAAAAGACCGGAAATCCAATCTACAGCTTTGCAGTTAACAGTACGCTTATCTCTTCATTCACTTCAAACGCTCGGTCATGGACTGCTCAGGCGAGTGTCCGCAGAAAGCGGGAAGTTGTTCAACTTAACAAAGACCTGGAAGAAATTCTATCTTGGGGTGACAGTAACCATTTAACGCTACAAAAACCCAGGCGGCAGTTTTTTCTAAAAAAGTTAACGTTGCTGAACCCGACATGGTTATGGCGGGGCACTCAATTCCTCTAACATTGTCACTCAATTTGTTGGGCGTTAATTTGGGAGCAAATATGTCCTAGCATGAGCATGTTGCAGGCATAGCAAGGAGAGCTGCTCGAAAGTTGGAAATATTATTTCGAACTAGAAAGCTTTACACTCCACAACAACTGCTAATTCTTTACAAAGCTCAAATTCGACCCACTATGGAATACTGCTCCAATGATTGGGGCTCCGCTCCCAAACATACACTGCATTTGTTGGATTCTATTCAGAGAAGAGCTGTTCGTCTGATTGGAGACCCGGAACTGACCGGCGGCCTTGATTCGCTGGAACATCGAAGATCGGTCGGCGACTTGAGCCTATTCTACAAGTATTTTCATGGAAAGTGTTCGGAGGATGTGGCCTGTTTAATTCCTCCCAGAGCGGTGCATGTTAGAAATACACGTCCGCTGATACTTCACATCCGTATGAGGTTCAGCTTGTTACTCCTCGTACAACGCTTTTTTAAGTAGTCTCTTATATGGAGAACATCATTCCTTTGGAATAATTTTCCCAGGACTGTGTTTCCCGCCGAGTGCAATTTACAGCGATTCAAGAACAACATGAATCGGTTTTTCCGCACACGTGTCGCTCTTGTAGCGCTTTATGGACCTCCCTGCAGCACGTATGCTAGACCCATAAAAAAAATATATATATTATGCTTGGGTATATAATCATACAGAAACTATTTTAAGAAATACAGGGTACTTAATTAGAACTAGAAGTATACATTTATCTTGAATTCTTATTAAGTTTGATTCTTATTATTGGAAAAGTGGTGACTAATCGTAGCAAAATTAGGAGGGAAATTTTATAAAGGTTGTATATAAAAAATTAGTTTTATTCGAGTGTTGATGGCAACTAAAGGCTTGTTATGTTTTGCATACAATTACTAGAAGTAACGATTATTTAAATACGAGGGTTGTGTAAAAAATAAGGTTCCCACATTTTTTTCAGGTGTAAGGCATTTTTTATTTGAACTGAAAAATACATCATTGGAAAGCTTAATTTCTTAGCTATTTTTCAACATAATCTCCAGATTTTTCCAAGCATTTTTGTTGACGACTAATCCACTTTTGGAATCCTGCTTCAAAGAAGTCCGCCGCCAGTCCGTGGAGGAATTTGGTGACCGCATCCTGCACTTCTTCATCAGTCTCGAAACGTTGTCCACCCAAGTGCTTTAATTTTGGAAACAAGTGGAAGTCACTCGGTGCAAGATCAGGGCTGTAGGGAGCATGTTCAACGAGATCCCAGCCAAAATTGTCGATTAAATCCTTGGTTTGGCGAGAGACGTGCGGGCGCGCATTGTCGTGGTGCAGTCTAACGCCTTTTGTCAGTCTTCCTCTCCGGCGATTTTGGATGGCTCTTCTGAGTTTTTTCAAGGTCTCACAATAATTTTCCGAATTTATTGTGATCCCTCGAGGCATAAACTCAACAAGCAGGACACCCTTACGGTCCCAAAAGACCGTAACCATCACTTTCCCTGCGGACAGCGTCTGCTTGAACTTCTTCGGTTTAGGCGATCCGGTATGGCGCCATTGTCGCGATTGTTGTTTTATTTCCGGGGTGACGTAATGACACCATGTTTCATCCCCGGTAACAATGGAGTCTAAGAAATCTTCGGTATTCTCGGTGCATTCTCGAAGAAACTCCTGGGCACACTTGACGCGATCGGCTTTGTGGGTTTCTGAAAGCATGTGCGGGACCCACCGCGCACACACCTTGTGATAACGTAACCTTTCAGTCAAAATCGTGTGGATTGTTTTTTCACAAACCTCAGGAACCCGGGCAGCCAGTTCCCGAATCGTTATCCTCCTATCCTCGAGCAGAATTCGCTCAATCTCGACACAACTTCGTCGGAGATCGATGGCCTTCCGCTTCTTTGCTCATCTTGGATGTCTGTGCGTCCTTCGGAGAACTCCCTACACCATGTGCGGACTTGTTGAACGCTGATACAAGCTTCCCCATGAACTTCACACAACTGCCTATGAATATCAACCGGTGGTAACTTTTTAGCGTGCAAAAATCGGATTACCGCACGAACTTCGCACCTGGCGGTGACGGCGATCGGGGTTCCATCGCGGATGGCTGTCAGGCCGGCACTGAACGTCGCAGCGAGTTCTACCAAGGCGGGATCTAGAGTGGGGGAATCAGCGCACACGGCGGTGTTGCCGGATTTCGCCTAGCATCTCGCGAGGAGAGTTTACAGCGTTGGGAACCTTATTTCTTACACAACCCTCGTATTTATAACACAATAATAAAAATTCGTTTTAATAATCATTAACTTTATTTGATATAACAAAGTTTTATTAAGCTTTGTCTACCATATTTTATAGCTAGAAGGTCTTTAGGTTATATAGCTTTGAAGACAAAACTATATAATATATATATATATATATATATATATATATATATATTATATATATATATATATATATATATATATATATATATATATATATATATATATATATATATATATATATATGTCTTTTTCATAATTCAGCTACTTCGAAATAAAAAGAAACAGGAAATTATATCAATTTGCATTTGGTTTTGTAGGTTCGCAAAATGTTAATTGTTATATTAAAATCAGCTATATTTTGTAAATGCCTTGTTCTAACAATTTATGTAACTATGCTTCCAAATTGGCAGTTTTTTTGTACATCCCAATTTTGAGAACGTTACTAAATAAACTGTTTAATTATAGAAGAAAGCTTTGAAATGCATCTTTATAAACTAACTGTATATATACTAATATATTATATTGAGATTTAACACCAATTTTAAAATTATTATAATTACTTTTAATTAAAATTTGTTAGCCGTAAGAAGCAAAAAAAGTGGATTCGGCGGAAGTTGCAACCCTGCTTTTAGGGATAGTATATTAGCTCTGTCAACCGAATCACTGCCGGTATAAGTTGTAGCTTCTTGCTCGCCAACAGCTTTCGGTGGAGGAGCCAGTAACGAGAAATCGTTCCTAAAAGCAGGTACTCAATTCATGGGAGCAATGAAGGCAGCGGGAAACCACTGCGTTAAAGGTCCAATTGGCATCTCCAGAATAATAAATACCGGACCCTCCTTAAATGGGGAAGGCGTGCAAAGAATCTCCCGGCTAGTCACGAAGATGATAATTGGAACATGGAATATTTGTAGCAAGGACGAGGCAGGAAAAGCATATAGTCTAATGGTCAAAAACAGGAAAGTGTAAAATACCACACAAGACTTAAATGGAGTAGGATTTATTGTACTCCAAGCCATACTATAACGAAACCCATTTTAAATTTCTCGGCAGTGTTCGATCGAGTCCCACTTTTGTAAATAAATACTAAGCCTCTGAAAACAAACATTTTAGCTGCTTCTCACTCAGAACATTCTGATTACATGGTACAATTACATTGCAACAAGCCAAGGAATATCAAATAACACCAATTATGGAAGGTTTTAACTCGAATATTGGTCAGGGCAGAGATGCTTATGTTGTGGGTGATTACGGGTTAGGAACGCGAAATGACAGAGGCGACAGATTAATTCAATTCTGTTTAGAAAACATCACAGCCCTTACGAATATCTTTTTGAAACACCTATAGAGACGCTTATATATTTAGAAGGTTCCCGGAGATAATCCAGATGGAATAATATCAAATGCGGTAGACTATATTATTATATAAGTGAATTAGAAATTAAATTATAACAGCTAAAACTTATTCAGGGGCAGATGCAGTATTTAACCATGTTCTGAAGGCTGCTGATATCCTCCTATATTGGAAAACCATAAAGAGAAGCTAAGCTCTAGACTACGACAAATAAATTTTAAACAACTTAGAGATGCAAATATTAAACAAAATGTTCCTCAAGATTTTCCTGTCAAACTTAAAAATCTAAATAATATACAACATAAAAATGTGGAAGAAAAATGAGTCATAAAAAAATAACTAGCGAAGTAATCATATCACGTCTATAAAAGAAAAATGGATGAGGAACGATAGTTTAAAACATAAAAACGAATTGAAATACAAGGAAAATCATAAAAAATAAGAAAAGGTTAAGAATATTGGTTTGCACAGGAGTGTAGAGAAATAGAAAATTTAAAAGGAAAACATGATATATTTGCGGTTCATAAGAGAGTAAAGTCACTGTCACTCCAATATTGACACCTTGCTAGATGAAGAAGACATTCACCACCAGTTGATGAGAACACAACACAATGATAATGATAATTTGAAAAAGCCCAAAAAAAACTGGAAAAGCTTGCGATCCTGACGAAATACCAGCAGAATGTTAAAAATAATTACCGAATAAAACTTAAATAAACTAGTTAAGGTATTCAATGAAAAAATCAATCAGGCGAAAACCTAAAGAATCGCTAAAATCAATGCGTTAACTATTTCTAAAGATTATCATGAAAGAATTGACAAAGAGCTTGAAAGATGAATCGCTAACACGCAATTTGGAGTTAGAAACGGACTAGGCACCAGAGACTCTTTTTTGCGGTACAGTTACTGATACAACGATCAAGGGACATTAACTGTAAGGTTAACGCTTGTTTTATATACTTTGAGAAATATTTCGGCCGAACGAAACATGATCAATTATTGGAAATTTTGAAGAAAACTGAAGTAGATGAAAGTGATATATTAATAACAGAAAATCTATATTAGAATCGGGAAGCTTCGTTAAGAGTGGAAGATTGGATAACTAAAGAAGTAGAAATTCAGCGTGGGGTTAAACAGGTATGCATACTAACGTAAGTTTTATTTAACGTAAACGCTAGGGAATTATTTAATGAAGCATTCGAACATGCATTTAAAGGTATCTCTCGATGTTAAGATTAATGACATTTCATATGCCAATGATACCGTCATATTGGATGATATTTTGGAAGACAAGCAATTTCTTAAACAAATTAGTAATACACTTAGATGAATTTGGATTACGATTAAATACAACAAGAATCAAATACATGATAATTAGTAAGGATCGTCCTGCAGTGAACTAACTTTATGTGTACAACAAAATAATTGAAAATCTGGGATGCTCACTGAGGATGAGGATGAGACCATTCGAAAGAAATACAACAGAAAATCGAAAAAGCTAGAATTGCCTTCCTTAGGATCAAATATATATTTTATAGTATGATTTGAACCTAAAACTCCGGAAAAGTCTATTAAAGCGCTATATACATTCAGTACTACTTTATGGAGTAGAATCATGGATACTGACAAAGGCCATTTGCAAAGGAATCGAAGAATGACGGTGTACCGCTGTATATTAAAAATTATTTAGATAGAAATCTTGAAAAAAATGAATCAAAACGTTCTTTGAACTCCTCAGAAACATCAAAATACTCAAGCTCTCTTATTTTGGACATATAATGAGAAATGATAAATATAACGTTCTCTAGGTTATATTGCGAGGTAAGATTGATGGTAAGACAAAAAATTTAGGACAATGGTGCGTGTTACGAGCTAACGTAAATAAAGTCTCTACAGCAATGATAATCATCAACGTAAGCTGAACGGACAAGGCGCTAAGGCGCTAAGAAGAAGAAGCATTAAAATTTTCCTCCTAGCAAACAAACCTTTTTCAAGACTTACGTTATCCTATTTTTTTGTATTTCCCGTTGAAGGTAATAAATTATCATTAAACATAGTAAAGAATAACTTTTTACATAATTATGAACAATGGTACCGCTGAGTATCAAATATCAATTGATATAATTACTAGTCTACAATAAAGTCATCCATTTAAGTTCTGATACCCTAAGAAAATTTAAAATGATGAGTAGGTATAATAGAGACAACGAGACAGCTCGATGTATGGTATGTATGGGTTAGCATTTATTATCTAAGGGTTGAATAATGACAAGTGACTCATGATTCAACATGGTCTTTTTATTTTTGGGTGTAGGGTAAACCCACCCATGGAATTTAAAAGGTTTGCCACAATACCTTACGAAAATTGGTCGTTGACATGCATTGCAAACGTTTAATTATTGTAACCCTACTATATTTTGTTTAATATAGATGGTTCATGTAAAGAAGAAAAATATTAGGTGACAGTATGGAGTCCTAGAGTGTAACGGCTTTGATAGTGAAGGTGTCGGAATGAAATATATCAACTGCTACTTTGTGGAAATTTGAAAGTCAGAGACCAAATCTTTCAGATACACTTTAAGAGCACAGCTTGGCTAATTACGCGTTATACCTAATATGGTCGAATACCTTAGATATACCAAGCGCAACCACTCGATATTATCCATAATAAGCAATTTTATTGTTTCCAATATGTTTGATGTAGGTTAGAAGATATCTTGATATACGGAAGTCATATTGATCGAGGCTAATAACATTATTCCCGAAAATATGTTGATTTACCATTTCCAGGAATTTCGATGTTGTTAAAAATATTCCGATTTGTCTGTAGTTTGGGTTAGGCATAGTGTTTTTGCCTTCTTAAGGCAACGATTAAAAAGATATTTTTCTTGTAGGTAAAATTGACAACGAGAAACCAGTGCAAGTCCATTGGTACTTTTTTTTATTACATTGGCAATTTCATCATCACTAAAAGCTTTTTTAGAGTCTAGCTTTATTAGATACTAAAATATTTTATAAGAATATATTTTAATTTCATATTAAACTGTATTGAGAAAGTTATGTATTTGTACTAGAATATAATATATAATTTACTTTCACGCTTCTTTACTTTTGTAGGTCTTAAAAAACACAAAGTCCAACGATCCAAATGCTTGTGTAGCAGTTCACTGTGTATCAGGGCTTGGTAGAGCACCAGTATTAGTAGCATTAGCTCTAATAGAATTAGGATTAAAATATGAAGAGGCTGTGGAATTAATTCGTGAAAATAGACGAGGAGCTATTAATGCTAAGCAATTAGAGTTTTTACAAAAATACAAGCGAAGAAACAGGCTTGATGATGGTCATAAAAAAAGTTGCATTTTAATGTAAATTTTTATTATCAAGAGTGTGTTTTAAAAATTCAGATCAGTTTTTGTGTCACAAAATTTAAGAAACGGTTCTGATTTTTTAAAATATTTTTAATGCTTTATCTTTTTAATTCAAGACATTTTTAATTTTTTAAAATTTATAAAACGGTTATTGTAATACCATGACTGTTGCATTATCGATTTAAAAGTAAAAATTTAACTTTTAGCAAAGTTTGCGAGTATAAAGTAAATCTATTGAAAATACTACGACCAACAATATTACAAATTTGATTAAATGCTTTTTGCTCGGAAACCGACGATATATACCATTGACGATTTTTAACAAAGGAAAAGTTTTCGAATTGTTTTTATTCCCAAATAATTTAATAAATCTGATAATATGGTTTTGAAAGTTAATAAATTATTTGCAAAAATATAATCCAAAAATAATTACGAGAAAACTATGAACAGAGAAGTCAATATTATTATATAAAATATCGACATCGTATTATTTATTGCTCAGAAAATTCTATTGGGTAATCCTAAAATATTTATTTTGGCAGGCAAACTGTTCATGTTTTATATTATGTATATAATAGGTAATTTTTACCTTAAATTCAGTACGCAGTAATCAGTTCTTTTAATTCAACAATAAAATTGATTACGTATACCATTTTTGTATATTTTTTAAATTTTTACTGGCTTTAAAACATTGTGGAATATGAATTATTTGTATATTAAAAGCCTATTTTTAGGAAAATCTGTTTTTATATGACTAAAGTAGTAGTAAAATTGATACTCTATTTTGAAAATAAATTTATTCAAATATTCAGTTTGTATTTTATATTAAACATTTTCATAACTGGAAGCCAATAAGACAACTTTATCCTGGTTAAGAAAAATATTATTTAGATAAAGTTAATTCCTACACCCCTCTTACACTTTCATATAATTGAAACTCAGGGCACGTAGTCCAGGATCTTTATATCAGCACGTTATCACTATAATACACAGAATAGCGTCAGTAATTTGGAATAATAATAAAAAGAGTCTACCAAGTGGTTTGAAATTTAAGGTGATAAACAAAACAACTGTTACTAATTTTAGATAGTAAGAGAGATTTCTATATCTGATTGTGACCTTGTTACCCTTTTGACGTGCCTATAAGATGTGCAGAAGTGACGTAAGGACAAAGCTATGAAAAGCATGGGTAAAAAAAATATAAGAGTTCCGGTAGTTTTTTGTCGTGGTTTGATAACTTTCTTTATGTTGCACAAAACATTTTTTATTAGAGTTTAAGTTTATAAACTATTAAAGTATGCATTAGTGCCTTATAGAATGCATTCAAATTACAACTTAGTTAGATTTTATGAGTCGAGAATGAGATTGTAAGCTATAAGCGTCATATGTTTTTTCTAACCATATATCAGATTTAAAAAAAAGTAGTCTTGTGTATATTATGTTTAGGCTTTTTGCGCTATTCCTCAAAATGCTATTCTACAATGGTACTATCTCTTTAACACTAAAATTTGAGTTTGGGTAACAGCAAGATTAAAAATTGTAATAATTTTTAAGGTCGTTTCCATTTCGAAAGGAGGTAACAAAGAGCACTGACCACAAGATTTAGAGTATAGTAGCTTTGTATTGTCTAGCAGACAAAGAAACCAAAAATTCGGAGCTATGGCCATTCTTATGGGATCCCAAAGGGTGATGCTATTTTATATTTCTTGTATTGGATTATGACACGCGCATTATAAAATGTTTTGAAAATAGCTTAGAATATTGAAACCATATCTAAATAAATTACATAATAACATTTACAAATAGCGGCCTCTAAATGGAAACCTTAATTTGAATAACCTTCAAACATATAGTTCAAATTAATGCCGCCACTACTTGACTGAATGTGAACTTATAATAATTACTGTATATTAATACCTACTAATAGCAATTTGGGCAATCCAGTCAGCTGAATGATATTTTATTATTTGTATCAAACTACGTAAAAAACATTCCTCTGAAATTGTAAATGTCGCATTTAGAAATATATCAAAACACATAAACACATTAGATATAGATTAAAAATTAGATGATAGATGAGCAAAGTGAGGTAAAAAATATACCTGTTTATACATTTCCGGAAATAGCTACCAAATATAAACATATTTTGAAAGTAAAATTTGTTTTTGAAGTTTTTTTTTACAACACATATTTCAGTTTAAGTAAAATTTGATATTTAATAGTTTACGTGACCTGTGTTCCATCCTTTTTCTTTTCGGTTTAAAAAGACTCTCGCTTTTCAAAGTATTCCATTTATGATTTCAACAGACACTAATGGTGGCAAAATACAAGGTGGATTGATACAACATGCGTTTATTAAAAAAAAATGTAAAATAGAACTAAAGGTGCCTAAAGACAAGAAGCGCCAATCGACAGTCAAGGACTGTATTTCTCGATAAAAAAAGCTCTCTTGCATCAGAACTAGAAAAACTTGAATCTCTCTCAGGCGGAAAAATAAAAAAAGAACCCTTTCCTTCAGCAAAACTTTAAAAACACTCAATTTAAAAATTATTGATCTAAAGAAAAGATTTTTTAGAAAGAAGAACCGTTTAATGAACTTTAAAAGCGGTGACGAGAAGAACAAATTCTTTACAAAAAGAACCCTTTCATACAATAATATTTTAAAGCTTTTCTTCTAAAAAGATATATTTTGAAGGGTCGCTATTTTTTATATTCATGGGGGTAGGTTGACCTTTATATATAAGGTGCTATCAAAACATGTAATACTTCATGCCGAATACATTTAATAATTCTTCTGTCACAAATGACGTTTTAGAATAATAACCTTGAAATTTGGACTTAACGAAATTGGCTTTACAATTATGAATTTACTACAAAAATCGATGTGAATAATTCTGGGTTATATGGAATTGCCCGCTTAAAGCAATGTTGCCGTTGTTGAATTGGGACTTTCATTTCAAGTTTTGTAAAATGATTTAATTTTCATTGAAATCCAGTAACTCGCCCTTTAATATGCATAGCCACCTTAGAAAAAAGTCAAGCATTAAAGTATTGTTTAGATAAAGTGTATGAAAGGTAGGGTGCAGGAGAACTTTAGTTATCGATATCCCAGAAAGTATTAATTTTAGATGTAGGAAAATATATGTAAAAATTGTTGAAAATTCTCCATAGAAAATAAATATTTCGAAGATCTTATTTATTGTTGTTAGTTGACCTTCAAAATAGATTTTTGGTAACTGGCAGTAATAATTTTGAGACCCCATAACGTGCAAAATCGTAGTGCACGGAAAATCTCTAGAATAACTAACCAAGTTCAAATACCTGGTGTGGACTTATTAAGCTATCACGACCCAGTTAGAGACCTTAGTAATAATTTCTCAGAGTTGTACCCCATACATACGTGCGAAACTGGAATAAAGTATTGTCGTACGAGGTGCATAGAGTTTCACTTGCACGGTTTAAAAATCTCTAGCAATAAACAGACAAATATTCTTAGCAATCAGGAGAGTTTGTGCAAATACCTGTATAAAGTGCACAATGATTGATTGCACGGATTACTTATTAACTCATCACGGATACCCAGTCAGATGTTTTTTAGATGTAACCTTAGTTAGGTAATGTGTACTAATTTTAATCAATTTGTAGTGTTTGTGATATATACAGAAGCAATTATCAGACTGTCAGGCTGTTAAATATTTACCCTATTAATGATGTTGGGTATGCTATCTCATCAATATTAATACATGCTAACAGATAGCAAGGTTAAAATATACAAGACCCACACTTACCAGCGGTATGGAATCACGAGGAGACACTAATAAAACAAAAAGTATGTTATGTACCACCGAAATGAAAACCTTAAGATAGATAGTTGGTGAAACAAGGAGGGATAGGATACGAAATACATCAGGGAAAAATGTGGCTTACAAGACGTAGAAGATGGGGAAGACAAAAAAGAAGGCAGTGGCATAATTACGTAAAAAGAACGAATGAGCACAGAATACCAAGGACCGCTTTGGAAGGAAAACCAGCAGGCAAATGTCCACCGTGAAGACCACCACAAATATGGAGAGATAGTTGGCAATCTACTTCTCAAGAAATTCCATAACTTCGAAATTAACAGATCAGATCTATAAAACGTATAAGAAGAAGAATAATTTTATGATATCAGTCATCAATAGTTGTAATACTGTAAAAGCACAAATAACGATATTATTTTGTTTATATCTTGTTTTGATTTCTATCAAAAATATAATAATAATGCATTATTTGACATTTTTAATAGCCACTTTTCCAAAAACTGTTAATGAGAAGTATAGGACTATAAAAATATTCCCTGAGCTCTTTTGTTTACAGTTTTTTAGAATTGAGTCTGTCTTAATTACAAATGCATATAGCGACTCTCAACTCATTTAAGGAAAGTTTTCGGTCCCTGAAGTCTTTTTGCAGATGCTTGAACAAAAAGAAGTTACATGGCGCTAAATCTGGGGTAGAGACGTTGTTGTAACATTATTCATAGCTTTCGGTAATGACTTGGGCGAGCTCTGTAGACCTTGTAGTTGTGCAAGAGAAAAGCTTTGGTTGATGTTACTCTTGGGAGTTTTTGTATTTAGAAAAGGCACGTGTATTTATTTATTTTTTATAAGCCTGAAGATACAAAAATGAAATGGCGACATGCTGCCGCCTTTTTAATTCTTTTTGGGTAGAAACGTTTGTCTGCATTTTCAAAAAGTTATTGGAGAAACGAGATCGATATAAGACGTGTTAGTCGTCTTGGAGTGAGTCAAATTATGTTTCTTCTTTCAAAATAAAGGTTTTAGTTAGATTTTGCTAGTAGCTTCTACAGTAAAATCCCATGAACGGAAATTATATTCTAAATTTTGGTTATTGACGAGATATCGTTTATCAGAAAAGGAGTAAATAATTTTCACAATACTCATACATTCATTTTTAATAAATTTAAGGCTTGAAATTTCATTCAGACGATGGTATCACTATATTAGACGAGCATCATAGATTATTTGAATGTCTTTTAAAACTACTTGCCTGAGTTGCTGTAAGATATATCTACAAATGGTAAAAAAACAATATTTCTCTTCGGGTTGGTGCACTTTCACATGTTAGGCGCAAAATAAGCGATTATTTAAATATTGTTATTCTCCACCTGTATTCAGTTCTTTATGGGTTTATTTAAAGAAACTATGTCAAATCATTGCCGGCATATGTATATGTATAAAGTAATTGCAATTGTCCATACTTTGAAAACATTTATATATATATTTTCTTAAATTGTGTATGCTAATATAATTATCAGTTATTAAATAAATTATTTATGTACATTTAAAGTGATTAGTTTTGTATAGATACATTAAAAATATGTTAATGTTTCGATAAAAGTCATCCGAATGCAATGGTCGAATATTTTTTAGGAGGTCAATGTTATCACTGCCCCCAGCGGCGTCTGCGATTCGCCTTGTATCTCCACTATTGCCTAGAACTGGCCACTTTTCATATGTGGAAGCAATGCGGAGTCTCAGAATGCTAAATCAGGCGAATTCTGAGCTGGTGTATTGTCGCAGAAGCTTCTCGCTCCAAAGCTTTGGATAGAAAGTTTGTTTAGAATCGTCTGATGATGGTGATGATATGAATGACCATTTTAGTAGACCTCGTCCTGAGTTTTAAACAAAAGTTCAGATACAGTGGTTTTTTTTTCATATCCACTATCAAAGTTCCAGAACTATACAATTAAACTTTCACGCATATATAAAAAAAGCTAATAGCAAGTAGCAACATTGTCAGAGATGTACCTTCTTTTTCGTTTTCGGCGTGGGTCTATACTATTTTACGCACTTCCTATACAGCGTCAGATTGGGAACTTTTGCATACGTATTTATTGATATTTGTATTCTTTGATCTCTAGTTAAATCTAGGCATATTTTTTATAACATAACTTACTACTTAGATTAAAGAACAGTTTCCGAAATATTGAGATCTAAACAGTGGAATTTTTTTACCCTCTAAAGGTGGTAACGTTTAAACAATGAACTGGTGTACAGATTGCAATTTCTACTTAACGACTATTTAGATAGATGCAACGACTGCGTTTCTTAAATCAACTAAGAATTATTAATCAATATCACATAATTATTTCTCTCTCTGACATTGAAGTACCGTATTCGTAAATAATTAGCTTCTTTACGCTTATTAACTCATAGTTTTTGTGAAATATTTTTCAAGGAGACGGTGACTAAAAAGGTATATACTTTTGAATGACAAAATTAGTTAAATTTGAATCATATATATATATATATATATATATATATATATATATATATATATATATATATATATATATATTTATATATGTATATATTTATATATATATATATATATATATATATATATATATATATATATATGGGGTAAAGAGTGTATAGGAGTAGAAGGGTTTAGAATAAAATGAATGAATTTAAAATATCGTTTACTCAATGCTTAGTTTCATTTATTGATTTTTTTCTTATTATTTTCTTGGAGAACTGGAAAATTACAAACTTAAAATTAGTTTTGAATTTTTTGGGTCTTAAATATTTCTCTGCATCTCTAAAGTTAATTCAGATACCATTTCAAGGTGACATGCCAAAAATATTTTTAAAGGAGAGGGCGGATTATTTATTATATATTTAAAATCATCCCATAATGAACATAACGGAAATGTCATAATAATTATTAAAAAACGTTCTTACTCCTCACCACAAATACGTTTTCTAAGATTGCTTTTTTCAACTACCACTAATATTTTCCAAGACTACGTTCTTATTTCCATCACAAGAAATGGATTTTGAAAATTTAAAACTCAAGGCTCATACATCCATCCAGTAAAAATATGTAATTAGGGAATACTGATCGACAGTATTTATCAGAATAAAGAAGCGAGCGTACTTTTGTTTGAATGCTCTGGTCTCCAACATTAATAGGATATTAATCCTATTAAATGCTACTAATGTGAGGTAAAAAGTAATAATATATAAGCTTGACTGGGATTTTGTAAAAAATGAACCATGGCTGTTTCAATCTCCCTATTCACTTTACATCTTACGGTTACGGGTTCTTGTTAATATATTATAACTTTTTTTTAAATGTATTGTATGTAATGAATTTGATCTTGGTCCTGATCTCTCCATAAGCACCAATATCTCTTATCAAATTTTTACTTACAACTTAGTTACATGTTTTGTATCTCTGTTTGACAAACCAAAATCCTTATACTGTTTCTTTCCCGCAAAGAGATTCAGGTATCAATCTATTTATTGAAGGACTTTATATAATACATAAGTCTTGATGCTTTGGCTTGACCATTTTTGTTGCGCTTCTATTAAATTTTTAAAACTGATGAAATTTGAAGGTGAGAAATCCACGAAAGGTTAAGATGTCTCGTCTGACTAGTATTTCAAAAGACTTAACATCTGTCTATATGTATGTGTGTAAGTATGTGTGTTCAGGTATAATTAAGACCGAATATTCCAAGTTTAGCAGTTAAGAGTTTTTTTTTTATGGGTCTGTCATACGTGCTGCAGGGAAGTCCCTAAAGCGCTACAGGAGCGACACGTGTGCGGAAAAAGCGATTCACGTTGTTCTTGAATCGCTGTAAATTGTACTCGGCGGGAAACACAGTCCTGGGTAAGCCATTCCAAAGGGATGATGTTTTCCATATAAAAGACTGCTTGAAAAGCGTTGTGCGAGGAAGGTGAACCTCATACGGACGTGAAGTATCAGCACGACGTGTACTTCTAACATGTACCTCTCTGGGAGGAATTAAGCGGGCTGCATTCTTCGAACACTTTCCATGAAAATACTTGTAGAATAGACTCAAGTCGCCAACCGTTCTTCTATGTTCCAGCGAATCAACGCCGCCGGTCAGTTCTAAGTCTCCAATCAGACGAACAGCCCTTCTCTGAACAGAATCCAAAAAATGCAGTGTATGTTTGGGAGCGGAGCCCCAAACATGGGAGCAGTATTCTATAGTTCGTCGAATTTGAGCTTTGTAAAGAATTAACAGTTGTTGTGGAGTGTAAAGCTTTCTGGTTCGAAATAATATTCCCAACTTTTGAGAAGCTCTCCTTGCTATGCCAGCAACATGTTCATGCCAGGACCTATTTGCTCCCAAATTAACGCCCAACAAATTAAGTGACGATGCTAGGGGAATGGAGTGCCCCGACATAACTATGTCGGGTTCAGCAACGTTATGCGTCTGCGGATATTCGCCTGAGCAACCGATGTCCGAGCGTTCAAAGTGAATGAAGAGATAAGCGTACTGTCATCTGCAAAGCTGTATATTGGATTCCCGGTCTTTTCCAGCAGATCGTTAATGTAATGAGAAAGAGAGTAGGAGACAGTATGGAGCCTTGGGACACTCTGGCTTTAACAATAAAGGTGTTAGAAAGAAATCCGTCGACTACGACTCGTAAAGAACGCTCTCTGAGGAAACATGAGAGCCACAAACAGAACTTTTCAGATATACCATAAGTTCGTGCCCGGAACAAATGTTAAGAGTACCCAGTACTCTTATTGTTTTATCGCTAATACGTTTTAAAACTCATGTTAGTGGTAAGTACATAGGTAGTAGAACTTCTGTGATTTTTTTTTTAAAATATTTTATTACTTCAATGATGAGTGACATGTAATCCACTCGGCAGAGCCACCGGTTCTTGTAGATGATTGACTTTCTAGACGACCATTATTTAATAGTAGAATCTTGTTTTTATATTTTATATCATTAACAATTTACATTATAAGTTCAAAAACTTCAGCACTAACAATTTTGTAACGTAAATATGGCTGTATTTGGGTTTCATTAACGTGGATGCCGTAAGAAATTTGTTTATATACTTAAATATAATTACCATCTATAGTTAACGTTGATACTTAAATACATAAATTTTCCATTAAATCTCTTTAACGATGCACGATTTTCAGAAATTATACGACTTAAGTGCTGCTTATAATGTTCAGAAATACTACTGGTCATTGTAACACGCCATAGTAAATTTTGATGAAATAAATTACAACTTGATAATGGCACCTTTTATAGTGGCCAAAATTACCTTGAAACCTTTTTAGAAATAAATGTTAAAATTATCGTACAAAAGCATTATAGTGAATAAGAAGACTTAAAAGTGCTCGTGTTGAGAGATATAAAAGAACCCTATTTAAGTTATGTCACGTCCCAAGGCATAAAAAAATTGTATCGTGGGGAAAAATATTTAATTTATAGCAGCCAGGTCGTAGAAAAATGTACATATTTTACCTTCCAGATCTGGAAATTACTTTAATTTGAATGTCATATTACTGAGATTTATAAGTGGAATTATATGTATATAAAATCTAAAAACACACCACTTATATTTACACACTATTCAAATTATGAAGTTTTAAGTTTATATATCATCATTATTTATTATTTGACATTAGGTTGTGATGTTTGACCTCATCTGAACGTAAAACGTTCGAGATATTACGAACCCGGAGACCTTACTTTGCAACCAGATTATGTTGATTATCATTATAAGGTCATTTTTGCCCAAAATTCATAAGTTTCATGAAAACCTTCCTACCGGTTTTGCGGTTTGCCTGAAAAAATGTATTCATCTCGTTATTCAGCTTTAGAAATCTTCTTTAATTTGGCCATTCTTAAAATCTTGCAACGGCAGTACTAACTCTTATTATGGTAGCGTAGTATTATTACTGAAAAGAGGGTGTCGTATATCTATTTTATAGTTATGAAGGTTCTAGTTTTATTGTTATTTTTGGGTTTACAATTACTCTTTAAACATATTTTCATATTGCATTTCCAGAAATAGGAAATTATGGACTCAGAATCGCCTTGTTTTTCTTCCATAATTGATGACTCGCAAATCTTCCAGGGCTTCACCATGTAGTGAAAGATTGTAATCATAGCGCCTGTTCTGATGATCATCTGTTACGGAGACATGCGAGAAATTGCACAATATTAGAAAACTTACATCATCTAAATTTTAGCTTACTTGTAACATATTTTTCTGTCTCTTGCTAGGATGATTACACCTCTGACACACAAATGTTTTGTATGGTGTTTTATATCAACAAGCTTTTTAACTTCTACATTCTACAACTTTATCATAAAAACTTGTTTGCTGACAAATAATTTCTTCATTCGTAACAATAAGTAGGCAACTACAGGACCATCCTGGAGCCTTCGACTCTTATTGCTGGCAGTACAAAATCCTGAAATATTTGGAAACGATTTTTCTGCCATCAAATGTAATAAACCGTAAAACAGTGTTAACATTCCAAAAGGAAAATAAAACAAATGTGTTTACGTAAATTATTATTGCGAAATCAAAAAATTAATCTTTTAGTTAGGGGTAGTAGTTTTAGTAGAAGTTAGTATACATCAAACGGACTGCTCTGATTCTTAAATAATACAGCAACACAAAAAAAAGTTCATTACCACATGGATCTGGTGTATTTTCGACCCTGAATTCGAATCTGTAGTTAAAAAAAACATTTATCCTGTAAATTTTTTTTTTGCCAAAAACATTCCATGAAATCGGCTAAACTATAGTAATAATCTAATGACTCTTAATGTAGCGTTAAAAATTGTAGATATTTTATAGTCTGCATTTAAAACACAGCAAGCTATTTCTATTAGTTAAACCAAAATCCACTCTTATAGGGGGTGAAAAGTACCTCTAAAACTCAAATACCGGACATGAGTTTAAATAACATACACAAAGGACAAATTCTTGTAACTCTTAGGACAAAATATCTGAACCTGGTGAAACAACCAGACATTACTCTTAAAGGATTGAAACTCACCCCTATAGGGTGTAAAAACCACCCACCATAAGTTTCAATAACGACGAGAAAAGTTCAGACTTTTGCAGTTTTAGGCAGGGTGGACAAATACGGAGTAGATTCACTTGAACCACCGATACACGACTATAAACTTCCCTTAGAAAATGGTAGAAACTACCTCTACGCTCTAACGATGCACATGGATGTTATTGAAATTCGGAAAGAAACAAGTACTTTTATTTCATTGTATCAAACATTCAAGACAACTAGATCATCTTTCTAATAAGGTCGAAAATCTATCCTTGGGAGGGGAGGAACTACCCTTTGGGATTGGTGGATTTTAGAAGTCCTAGCATCTGAGAAAAAAATGCAGGCTTTTGTAGTTTCAGGCAGAATGGGCAAATACAGCCTATATTTTTGGCCTTGCCAAACATGTACCAGTAAAGGGAAATAGGACAGTTCTGTTAGGGTATTTTTTGACATAAAAATGTTTTGCCAATTATCTCTTACAGGTAGGTATATAAATTCCTACCGAATAAATGAGCTTTGAATAATCCTGTATAAAAATTACTATTTTGATAAACTTTAGATTTAATCAAGTAGTAATTTCTTATAGCTTAAGCATTAAGAATTGATATCATAAGGTCGAAATTGTAGCAATACAATAACAGTTGTGTTAGCAATACTACATTACTTTAAAAGAATGTCGTGAGACGCAAACGTATTTTTCATTACCTGGACACCATTGGCGGATATCCCCGGGGATTTAGCCACGATATAGTAAGGATATATTAAGACGCTAGTGAACTAAGACCAGTTTTCTGTAGATTTTTCAAGTTATTAAAAAGGAAATATTTTCTTTTTGCTAAAAATGACCGATTACCGATACCCAAACAAAGCATGAAGACCTTGACAAACAACTACCAACTAGTCACAATGCTTTTAATAATATCGATAGTTATGGAAAAGGTTATCAATCAGCATCTTTTAAAATTTCTAAAAAGATTTGATAATATTAGGGACTATCAGTATGGCTTTCGTAAGCCAAGATCAACAGGAGATTTTTAGCTATGTCACACATGTTTGGAAGAACGCTCATCATGCCTTATATATATATATATATATATATATATATATATATATATATATATATATATATATATATATATATCAAGTGCATCCGTTCGAGCGGATGCCCTTGATATATCTAAGACATTCGATAGTCTTGGCCATAACGGATTGTTGCTAAGCTGCACTCTTATGATACATATGACAGGTTTTGTTTATGACTCTAGTGTTTCCTTAGATAGAGTTCTTCTCTAGTGGTAATTGACAGGTTTTTTTCCTCTACTATCAACGCCGGTATGCCACAAAGATCCATACTGTCTTCTATTCCCTTTCTTGTTTACATTAACGATTTGCTGGAAAAGATCAGAAATCCAGTCTACAGTTTGACAGTATATTTATTTCTTCATTTATTTTAATTGCTCGAACATAAGCTATTCATGCAAATATCAGCAGACAGTAGAAAGTCGTCCCAGACAAAAAAAAAAATACCGGGAAGAAATTCTATTATGGAGTGACAGTAAAAAAGTGAAATTTACCGCTACAAAAACCTAGACGGTCGTTTTTCTATTAAAGTTAACGTTACGGAACCCGAGATAGTTATGTCGGGATGCTCCATTAGTCTAACATTATCACTCAACTTGCTCGGCGTTAATTTGAGAGCAAATATGCCTTGGCGTAAACAGGTTGCCTGTGTACCAAAGAAAGTTTTCAAAAGCTGGGAATATTATTTCGTACTAGAAAGCTCTATACTCTACAACAATTTAATATAAAGCTTAAACTCGACCAGCGATGAAACACTGCTCTCATGTTGGAGGATTTGGGCCCAAACATACTATGCATTTGCTACGTTTTATTCAAAAAGGAGCTGTTGGCTTTTTGGAGATCCAGAACTCACCACTAACTTTAATTTCATGGGACATCGAAGAACGGTTGGCGATTTGAGCATATTTTACGAATACTGTCATGAACGGTGTTGGATGGATGAAGCCCGCTTAATTCCCTTCAGGGAGTGGGATGCTATGAAAACACATCATGCTAATATATCACATCCGTATGAGGCTTAGCTTGTCGCCCCTGGTACTACCCGTTTCCAGAATTCTCTTATATGAAGAAACTCATCCCTTTAAAATGACTTGCCCAGGACTGTTTCCTACGTTATACAATTTGTAGCGATTTTAGATCAAAGTGAACCGCTTTTTCCGCACACGTGTTGGTCCTGTAGCGGATTAGAGGTTTCCCTGCAGAACGTGTATTATGCCCATAAAAAAATAGATAGAGGATAAAAAATAAACTAAGGAGGACGTATTTTTTAGCTATTTAAAATATACGTTTACTTAAAATACGTTTGTCTCGGATTTTATGTTTTTTTTAAAAAAAAACCTATGAGCTATAACGAGTGGCATTGCCTAAAATAAAAAATGTGTATGTTAGATAAGGCATTTTAAGACACTGATATTATTTTTATTTATACTACCAGGCTTAGAATGGCTTTCTGCAACTCTCTAAATACTAGTTTTATTACAGCAATAGTAATCTATACCGGACGATACAATTCCATGTTCTGGTCTATCAATTTGTCTTTTGAAACATACACGAATATCGCTCACAAGATCTTAACAAAATACGCTTATGCATGCGTTACATTTCATTGCAGATATATTCGGAAACAGACATATCTATGTGAATGAAGATATTGCACTGCTTAAACAGAAGAATAAATGTTGCCTAATTTTCCCGTATAAAAACTAGGTAGCAAAAATTCTAAGGCTCATTGTTTATTAAGCATCTTAATAGCTCATAAGTGTGTAATTATTTACGTATTCCGTATAAGTGCAATATTAATAATTTAATCATGTATTCTTTAAAATATGTGTCAATTGCATCTATTGGATTACTAATGATTCAATACGTTATTTGTGTAAGTGTAAAACATGCTTCGATTGAAGCTCTTGGCGTAAAAGTCGTGTAAACTCGCTTTTTTAAAACCTAACTACTTCAGCTAGGCACAAAAGTATCATCACAACAGTGCTTAATACACTACAGTATTTGTCCAACTCTTATAATAATCGGTGTTTTGAAATATTTCAAATTTTGGTTACGACCTTTTGCACCAAAAGCTTGAACTGAAGAACAAGGGGATAAAAGTGTTATGTCACATTTAAAAAAATAGTAGTTTTTTAGTCTATGTATAAATATCTACTTCTCGGTTATTAAAACAATTATCTTGATATACCATAATATCGAGGGCTTGGTAAATAGAGGAAAAAGAAAGAAAAATGTGTTATCAACTTTTTTCGAATTATGCTTTATCACATACTTAGGTTTGAATAATTTTTATTTTTTGGAAGTATCATATAAAAAAAAACGAGGAAATTGTTAAATAAAAGAAGCAGATTGGATCTTACGGTTTAAAGAACAACAATTATTTACGTATACCAAAAATATCACCCTTAGCTTAATTTTTAATAGTCGAGTTTCTCGCAGATAACAGATAACCATGGAATAAGTGACGCTTCTGTAGTAAACAAGTGACGAAAAGGTTCGAGATACATAGCGAAAAGCTTGATGATATACGGCCCATTTCTTCAGTGATATCATGTTGAGATCTATAGGATAAGAAACTATACAAATTGCAAAATTAAGACAAAAGTCCCGTATTTTATTTTGAGATTGAGGTTTGGACAGATTTGGCAGGGACAACAAAAGTTGCATCATAAACTTATATTAAACAATGTATTATTTTTAAACAAATGAAAATATTGTATTTTCCTGTCTCATTTTCTTAGGGGTTTTGGGATTAAATATGACCGTAGTGAAAAACCGTTAGATTTCGAGATATTGATATTTTTATCTACAAAAATCTACATCTTAGATCTGTCTATCGAGTGCCTTAACTACAAATTTCCGTATTCTAAGATTGTAATTATGGTTACGTATTCCTGAATAACCCTGAGGTTGACGACAGTTGTAAATAAAACTAATTTTGCTAAGCCTGTGGGAAAAAACATTTTTTTAAGTAGCGTGACAAAAAATATTTTAATTAGCTAACTCTTTATACTCTAAAAGGAAAAAAAAAAATTTTCACTAAGATCATATTTACATATTTTGGTGAGTAATATAATATATATATATATATATATATATATATATATATATATATATATATATATATATATATATATATATATATATATATATATATATATATATATATATATATATATATATATATATATATATATATATATATATATATATATATATATATATATATATATATATATATATATATATATATATATATATATATATATATATATATATATATATATATATATATATATATATATATATATATATATTTATATATATATATATATATATATATATATATATATATATATATATATATATATATATATATATATATATATATATATATATATATATATATGTATGTATATATATATATATATATATATATATATATATATATATATATATATATATCATATATCACAAAAAATGGACATTGGCACCTTTTGCTAAATCGAAGTTTTGTAAACCGCTACAAATTTTTAATATACCTACCCATTACAACCCTGACGTTTATTTGATATTAATATATATATATATATATATATATATATATATATATATATATATATATATATATATATAATAATTTTTCTCTTGAACCTTTTGTTTAAATAAACTTGATTGGTTTTTCTTGGGTACTTAGGTTCTTTTGGAAAACACAAACTAGCTTATTTGACGTTTCGCCTTATTTTTTTAGGCATTTTCAAAAATTCTTTATTTTTTAATATTCATTCTAAAATTATAAAACACAAGGTTAAAATCTTTTAAGTCAAATTACACTTTTAAAAACATATAGCATTTTTACGCACACTCGGACATTTAAAATATTTACACCATAAAAAAAATATAAAAACACAATTTACTAAAATCGTGTATATACCCTGAAAGTATCAACTATTTGTGTGTTTGTGAATGTCAGTCCTACAGACAGACAGACAGACAGACAGACACGAAGTGATCTTTTATTAAAAAATAAACATGTTCCGTACGGAACACTAAAATAGTTTTTTCGTTAAGGTTTATAGCAGCATAACCTTGCAGGTTCCTTTTAAATTGTTTTATATTAGAAAATTTTAAATGTCGTATGAATTGCTGTCATATTGATGAATCACAAAAATTGACATTGGCACCTTTTGCTAATATCGGAGTTTTGTAAACCGCTACAAATCTTTAATATACCTACCCATTACAACCCTGTCGTTTATTTTGATATTATATATATGTATATAATATATATATATATATATATATATATATATATATATATATATATATATATATATATACATATATATAATATATATATATATATATATATATATATATATATATATATATATATATATATATATATATATATATATATATATATATATATATATATATATATATATATATATATATATATATATATATATATATATATACATTAATATCAAATAAACGTCAGGGTTGTAATGGGTAGGTATATTAAAGATTTGTAGCGGTTTACAAAACTCCGATTTAGCAAAAGGTGCCAATGTCAATTTTTGTGATTCATCAATATGACAGCAATTCATACGTTTTCTAATTAAAAAAGGAACCTGCAAGGTTATGCTGCTATAAAACCTTATTTTTAGTGTTCCGTACGGAACACTTATAAGATCACTTCGATGTCTGTCTGTCTGTCTGTCTGTCTGTCTGTCTGTCACACCCGATTTTCTCCGAAACTATTTGACATAGAAAGGTGAAATTTGGTAATAATATAGGAATTGATGGCCTCATCAGAGCCATGTAGTTTTGAGAATTAAATTTTGACTTAAGGGGTTAGTTTTGGGGGGGTGAAGTCGGAAGTGAAAAAAAAAAATTTTTTTACTAGGTCATCGAGTGTGGTGTCAAATGAAAGCTTGTGAAAACACGAGTAAAAAATATATATATAATATTATATTATACTTGCGCGTACTTTTTCTTTGTATTATTTTTAAAAATTCGCGAAAAATCGCTGTCCCATTTTATACCACCGGGCCTTATCTCGAAAAGTACTTATTAAAAATTTCGGAAAAAAAATTCTGGAATATTATTAAAAAATTTCGGAAAAATTCTGGAATATCCACGGGGTGTAGATTGAACGAAAATTATCACGAGTGCATTACCTTTAATAATTTATATGGTATATAAAAAAAACAAAAATTTCAAGGTCATCAGATTTCAGTAAAGATTGGAAACAAACTTTGTTGAAAACTCATTTGGGGTGTTTTTGTGAAGTCACTGATCATTTTATACCACCGTAACATAAATTTTGACTTAAGAGGTTCGTTTTAAGGGGTGAAATCGGAAGTGAAAAAAAATTTTTTTTACTAGGTCATCGAGTGTGGTGTCTAATGAAAGCTTGTAAAAACACGAGTAAAAAATATATATATATAATTTAATACTTGCGCACACTTTTCTTCGTATTACTTTTAAAAAATCGCTGTCCCCTACCTTATCTCGAAAAGGACTGATCAAAAAATTTTGAAAAAATTCTGGAATATTCTCCACGGGGTACAGATTGAACGAAAATTATCACCTTTAATAATTTATTTGGTATATAAAAAAAAAACAAAATTTCAAGTCACCAGTTTTCAGTAAAGATTGGAAACAAGATTTGATGAAAACTCATTTGGGGTGTGTTTTGTGAAGTCACTGATCATTTTAAACCACCCTAACAAATTTTTTTATTTTAAAAATACTCAACGTACGGAACACTAATTATGCAAGTTCAACTTGCACTTGACCGGTTTTATACTTGTAATAATGTAATAGCCGTCTATAGTAGTGGGCATTTTGTGGTCCTTTCGCAGAATCACTTCTCTGGTGTTATAAAGATGTGAGTTATAGAAGTAGCCTTAAATTTTGTTAAGTTATTTTTGGATTATTGCCGTTACTATTTAAGACAGATATGAAGTAAAAACACACAAAAAAAGCTATTTTAAAAAATTTTGACGGAAGCTTCTTTCTCATAAATACAATTTCAGACCTAATTAATTTAATTAACAAAACAGGTACAAAGGTAACAACAAACAAGGTAAGATGTGAGTTGTTGTATCAAAAATTTAAAGATTACTGTGAAGCTTAAAATGAAAGATTTAAATGAAATATCGGAAAAAAATTCTAGACGCTAGGGACCTAAAAGCAATATTCACTATGGATTCATTAGTCCACGCTGAAAACCATCATTTTAATTAATAAATATAGCGTCATAAGCAAATGATCTCGAAGAATTACTTTTCTATAAATAGAAGTCCGGAAAAGTACCATATAAAAACATCGGTTATTAAAAAATAAGAGTGCCAATTCTCAGTACCGTACGGGTGAAATCTTTTTCTTAGCTAAAGTTTAGTAACTTTAGTCAGGCATTTTTGGAACCTGCTGTCAACGACACGTAACCAAGGTAATATTCGATGATATTTAAGACATAATTGTGATCTATGAAAACCATAGTTGGTCGAAAATATCAAATGAAAAATAGACCAGATACTAAATGAATATTTTTTGAAAATATATCCAATTTCATCTTTCAAACGCAACTCTTGAAATATTATTTGCTAAATATAAACAAAGAAAATATATATATTATAAGTTTATATTCTTACATATTAATATCTATTATAGATCAGTCAATAAGTTTGGAAAGCGGAAATGAAACAAGAAAAATGAATGAGTCGAAATACATTTATTCTTCAGTAAAATCACTCTTAAGCTCAATACATTTTTTCGAGCGATTTTCCAACTCATTTACCACATATCTCTGAAATGGTTTTCCGGAAAACCTTCAAAATACCCACCTACGAATGCTATTACCTCATTATTTGGTGAAAAACGCTTCCCAACTAGAAAATTTTGAGGTTTGGGAACAGATGGAAGTCAGACGGATCCAGATCTAGCGAATAGGGTGGATGTTCCAACAATTCACACTTTAATCCAACCAGTTTTGCTGTTGCCAAAGTATTTCTGTGAGCAGGTGTACTGTCATGATGAAAGATTATTTTTTTTCGTCTGCAAACCGGGCCTTTTCTTACGAATTTTCTCATCCAGCTGGTCTAAAAGGTTGCAATAATACTATCCTGTGATTGTTTTACCGGTTTTACCAGTTAACAAAATTCCTTTTGCATCCCAGAAAACTGATACTATAATTTTTTTAGACGACTTTGACCACTTTGGCTGCTTGGGAGCTAAACAACCGGGCTCAGTCCACTCTGCGGTTTGTTGTCGCAGTTCGCATTTATAATGGTATTGAAATTACAAATAAACAACAACCATTAAAATTACGGAAAAAATTAAAATGATTACAAAAAAAAATATTTAATATTCCCAAATAATATCTTCTATCAATCTTAAAAGTGTTGTTAATAAAGTTTCTCTCCAGTGCATTTCTGTTCCGATATTAACAAATGCGCCACTCATCTTGTGAATAACTTTCTCATACCCAAAACATTAGTTTTGGGTATGAGATTATGAGACCTCATGTACTGATCCATGTGAGATACCTATAGCATCAGCTAAATTATTCACGATTAAACAATTTCTTCAGTTGTTGCAATTTTTGGACGTTCTGAACGTGGATCATCATTGACGCTTGTACGACCACATTTAAACTCTAGAATCCATCTATAAACAGTTAAAAATGAAGGAGCAGTCTCCTTTAACACCTTCACTAACTTTGCATTGATTTTAGTTCCCGATAAACCTTCCAAAACGAAGATTTTTATCACTACACGATATTCGATTTTCTCCATTTTTGAAAATTACTCAAACAAGTCTACTTTAGCCAGCTGATAAACCATGAATGATCGACTTGAAATTTAGGGGTGTTCATATGACAGATGAAGCTTCAAAATGGTATTCAGTAGTGATGCTGATATATCTTTAATTTTAAAAAAGGAGTGTTTTTAATTATGAAGTCGACATATAAGAATATATACGATAATACGAATTAGATTTTTATAAATACGCCAAGCGCGTTTAATATTTAAGATGTTAAAATAATCAGTGTCTGGCATTCTTTCGTATCTTCTACCACATTTCTGAATTTTAGAAAAAAATAATGCCAATGTAAAATTAGATACATCGTGTGTTTCTAAAATATTTTAACACTAAACATTATCAATAAAAAAATATATCAATTTTTTCTTATTTTTCGAGTTGTGGTCCTTAAAACTTAGGAACATGTTTACAAATATCCTATATAATCTCCCTAATCTAAAAATCAAACACCCCTTAGAAGGTTTTTATATTTTTTTTTGAGATTTTTAAAATGTGGGACTACTGAGTAACTCAAATTTGCAGTTTTAGAAATAATATTGTCAATATTCATTAAACTTCAAACTGTATACTATCATAAGTCTCTATTATACTGATAATAGTTTCTTAAACAATTGCACAAAGCATGTGTCCATTGTTCATTTTTAACGTTTTGTTTTACTATACGGCACGAAACTACATTTACAATTTATAAAATAATTTTAAACCTCACAAAAGAGTTTACACTCCTTCTATTCATAAATTCAAAGGCCTTTTGCACAATACGTGTATCTTTATAGTCATTAGTTATTAGCTAATTCTAGACAAAAAGAAGACTAGAAACATCGATTTACGACGTCGTTTGAAAAAATTACTAATTATTAGGTAATATTTATATATTTTGGGGAGAAGAATGAGTCTCCTGTGTATATTTTTCTTCAAAAATAATGAAGCTGTTCTATATTTGAAAATCCGTGCTCTTATTTTCGATATAACCAAATGTAGCAATGAAACAATATTAGCACCAATAAGAAAATTTTTCGTAAGTTAAAACATATATCTTTTCCGTCGCAGAAATATTTCAGATCAAAAAGGGCAAAAATATAACTACACTAGGTATTTGAAATATCTTTGTGCCTATCGCAGAACTCCTTATAAGCAGTAAATAATTTATTATAACTAAAACCAAACCCTGTCTATTACTGTCCAATTTCTTTCTGTTACTCCACTGTTATGTAGATGTATTTTTAATACAGCTAAACATAATATTTCCTAAATAGGATTTCCACACGGTTAACCGTCCTAATTTTAAATATTTGGAAAAAAAGAAGATGAATTTGTTGTATCACCTGTTTGCATTGTTTCGTTTCGTTGCAAAATAATCGTGCATCACTGGGTCATGGCAGAATGAATTGCGGGTAATAATGATTCTCCGGTGTGAGAAGTCTTATTGTCAATAATAAGTAGTTTAATTCTAATTTTGTGATGATATCTCAACGAAAGTTATTATATTACTTGTTATATTTCTTCAATTGAACTACTAAAGTAAAATTGTGGATTTATAATGGTATCGAAATTACAAATAAACGACAACCACTAAAATTACGAAAAAAATTAAAACGATTCCAAAAAAAAAAATTTGATATTACCTAATAATACACGTATCTTCTATCAATCTCAAAAGCCAAATGTTGATTAGAAAGTTGCTCTCGAGTGCGTTTTGTTCCTATGTTAGCAATCTTTCATGCCCAAAACATTAGTTAAGATCTCATATATTGATCTATGTGAGACGCCTATCTTGTACTTGCACAACACACACCACGATTAAACTCTAGAATCCATCTATGAACAACGAAAATTATTATATTACTTGTTATAATTCTTCAATTAAACTTCTAAATTACAATTGTGCATTTAAAATGATTAAAAAAAAAATGTTTAAAAATACCAAATAATAATCTTTTATCAATCTTAAAAGTTGGTATTTACTAGCTTAATGGTGAATACTACTGTAAAGGTAAAAAAAAGGTGAACTTTAAGAATTCTTTTACGGAAAAGTTTAAGATATCGACTTGCGATTAAAAATTTTTTATTACACAAATATCAAGGAACAAACATGATTTTTTCAGAATTTTTTAATACAAAATAGCTGCTGTAGCCCTCGGTGAACAAAAACCCCTTTTTGTACTACCGGAAAGATTTTTTACAAAGGGTTGAACTTAGAATAAAAAAACCAAAATATTCTAATTTTATAAGTGAAAATCTAGACGTAGGAAAATGAAAAAATATTGATTTTTGTTAATTTGGCAGGCAAATAAACAAAACAAAACAAAAAATAACGAAAAATTTTACACTAAACTGTATTGTATTAATTGTAAAATCTGTACGTCATTCCCTGAGTTATGACCTCTTAAAGCTGTGTACAAAATTTTTAGTTGATGGATTGAAAACTCTTGAGTTATGTTTCCGGTAAGGTGAAAAAACGTGGTTAAAATTTTAGTTGTAATTTAACTTAAAAACTTTTGTATATATCTTTACTCTGCAATGTCTGCACCACATTCTAGACAACATAAAGAATCATTTAAGGCAAGAAAACAAAAATCGATTTTTTGAAAATTTTACAGTGGTTTTCACCCTTATCAAAATTAACCAGTAAAAATCCTCGTGGTTGTCACTCTCAAAGAAAAAGGAAATACGTTCTCTCTCTCTCCCTATATATATATATATATATATATATATATATATATATATACATATATATATATATATATATATATATATATATATATATATATATATATATATATATATATATATATATATATATATATATATATCAAAATTAACCAGTAAAAATCCTCGTGGTTGTCACTCTAAAAGAAAAAGGAAATACGTTCTCTCTCTCTCCCTATATATATATATATATATATATATATATATATATATATATATATATATATATATATATATATATATACATATACATATATATATATATATATATATATATATATATATATATTTATATTTATATATATATATATATATATATATATATATATATATATATATATATATATGTATATATATATATATATATATATATATATATATATATATATATATATATATATATATATATATATTCAGTTTATTGCAAACAGCATAAAAAACCATATATCTATCTATTGTACAAGCATTTACTGTATTGTACTACATTTGGTACAATCTTTAAGACCATAAACTGTATCATATATTGAGCAAATGAGTGGTAATTAAGAATAATCGGCTAACAATGAATACTGCTTTTGACAACATGGTGGTCTGTATTTGTCCAGTTTGCGATCGGGAAATCAAACCGAAACAGCACGCTGTCGAGTGCTCTTCCTGCTGTGCTTGGATTCACAAGGGTTGTTCGGGGCTGTCTAATCAACAGTTTAATAAACTTTCGTCATATTTTAAGAAAACTAGTGCCCACGAATGGTCTTGTGCTTCCTGCAAGTCTAATGAAATTAGGAGAGTTTCGTCGGGACCCACGACTTCTGGCAACGTTATAGCACC
This sequence comes from Pachyrhynchus sulphureomaculatus, assembly GCA_019049505.1. Classification (NCBI taxonomy): domain Eukaryota; kingdom Metazoa; phylum Arthropoda; class Insecta; order Coleoptera; family Curculionidae; genus Pachyrhynchus; species Pachyrhynchus sulphureomaculatus. Next base: position 114,196,696 of record CM032446.1, on the reverse strand, counting down.
CACTGATCAGAACATAACAACGTTCAGAGGATCTAGGTCTATGGGTTCCGCCGCAAGGATACCCATTTATGACATGATGGCGGACGCGGCTGGTGTCGCAGACTCGGTTACGCTTGACGCCCCCAAGAGTGTGACTACAATCAAGGACCAATTAGGACATTTTTTAAAGAAAACCAATACCTCTAATAAGGACATTATCTCCGCCATCTCCCACATTGTTGACCTTCTAGCAATCCAGAAGGATGATATTCAGGCAAGTCTTGCGGAATTGCTGGAGGCCCAGCGGCTTAGTGACGAAAAAACTGTATCTCTCGAAGCTGAAATTACAGAGCTCCGTAGCCGCCTCCCCGGAGATAATCATGAGGGCTTGCGCCAGACTCAGCAGCCTGATAATCCGACTGATGGAGCATTTAATATCGATCCATACCTGATATTGGCGAGTCTGCCAACTTCAAGGTTTCTAGGATTGGACACACGGTGGGCTCAAATAGGCCAATGAAAGTTATCTTCCCAGACCCTACTACTGCTTCTCATTGCTTGAAGCAGAAAACCAAACTGAAGGCCTTAGGCATTGACATTAGAAATGACCTCACTAAGATTCAGAGGAATCACCTAAAGGGATTATACAAAGAATTGGAAAGAAGGAAGAATGAGGGTGAGACGAATCTCGGTCTAAGATATCGTAACCGTAACCGAGAGAAGAATCGACCTCCAAAAAAACGGGACACCCAGCAGGCGGAGTGCAATGACTTAACCTTTTATTGCCAGAATGTAGGTGGGATGTGCTCAAAGCTGCCTGATCTCAGAGAAGCTTTGTATATGTGTGATTATTCCGTAATAATTCTTGTGGAGACCTGGCTTCATAAGGACATTCCCGATGGTGAAGTCTCTTTTGATGGCTACAATGCTTACCGACTGGACAGGGGAGCAACAACTAGTGATAAAAGTAAGGGGGGAGGTGTTTTGATTGCAGTGTCAAATAAGCTTCAGTCCAAGAAATTAGCTGTATCCTATGATATGACGGAGCAGATTTTTGTGGAAATCAAAACAAGGTCTAAGTGTATTATCGTTGGAGGGGTTTATATTCCGCCTAATTCCCGGCATGATAAATATGAGCAACATTGTTTTTCTGTTCAAGAGCTAGCAGAGTCCATCCCAGTTGCTGAATTTGCAATATTTGGGGACTTCAACTTACCCAATGCCATCTGGAAAAATGAGACTTATGGCGTTATTGTGGAGTGCGCGGAAAATTCACCTGCCTTAATGCTAGCAGAAACCTTATGTTTCTTAAACTTATATGAAGTGATTAAGGTGCCTAATTTTAGAAATATTTTCTTAGATTTATTTTTCTGTTTCTCACCAGATGTTGAGGCTTGTCAGGCTGAAGATATACTATTACCTGAATCTCTACATCATAGAGCATACTGCTTGAGGGTCGGGCTGTCTTTTGATACCTCCGAGTTCGATGAGCTATATCTTGATTTTCGTAATGCTAATTACCCTGCCATTAATTATTTTTTGATCTCGCATGACTGGGTGAAATATTTGTGCGGTTTGGACTTGGATGATGCAGTGGATAAATTTTATGAGAGTCTGTATTACTGCATTGACTGCCTTGTTCCGGTCAGGTGGGTAAAGAACTCAAACTTTCCTAAATGGTTCACCCCAGCATTAAAGGATCTAATTTGTAAAAAGAAGGCTGCCCACAAAAAATATATGTCAACCAGAGTGTATGATGATTATGTAGCTTTCAGGCACTTCCGTTCTCTCTGTAAGGCTGAGTCTAGAAAGTGTCATAAGGCACATCGTATTCGAGTGGAAAATTCTCTTATTTACAACCCTAAATACTTCTGGAGGTTTGTCAATAGTAAAAGAAATCCGGTTAATCTCCCGAATAGCATGCACCTGGATGGAATTATGGCGCACTCCAGTGTTGACATTGTCAATTTATTTGAGAAGCACTTTTCCAGTGTGTATATTGACAATGACTGTCGGGTGCCTGACTTCGATCAGCACTGTTTTAGTGATATATTGTTAAGGAAGTTCAGTCTATCTGAGATTTTTTCCAAAGTTGAGAGGCTGCCAGATGAAACTAAATGGGGTCCAGAGAATATTCCCAATATGTTTATAAAGCAGCGCGTTTATTCAATCATCTTACCTCTGCAAATTATTTTCAATAAGTCTCTGGACTCTTGTGCTTTTCCATCTAGGTGGAAGCACAGCTTCATATCTCCCATCTTTAAATTGGGTGATAGGGAGGATATCAGCAACTATAGAGGAGTGTGTATACAGTCTGCCATGCCCAAACTATTCGATAGTTTAGTGTGCGACCAGTTAAACTGGTCCTGTAGGGGAATGATCAATCCCTACCAGTTTGGCTTCTGTCCTGGGAAATCAACCAAGAAAATTTGGCACTATATGAAGTTGCTCTGCTGGAGGCGTTGGAGAGGGGTGATCAGGTCGATGTTATCTACACTGACTTCTCCAAAGCCTTTTACAGAGTTAACTTCTAATCTTATTGAGTAAGCTTCTTTCCCTGGGATTCTCTGAGCAGATCATAGCTTGGTTAGAGAGTTTTCTCTTGGGCCGTACCCAGACTGTGAGAATGAATGGCTTGTCATCCAGTATTATTCAAGTTACATCGGGCGTCCCCCAGGGTTCGCACTGTGCTCCTCTGCTCTTTATTTTGTTTGTAAATGATCTGTTATCAGCATTGCATCGCTCAACGGGGCTTATGTTTGCAGATGATTTGAAAATCTATCGGCGGGTTGGTAGTGTTGAGGACGTTGTAGCGCTTCAAGATGACCTTGATCTGGTTTGACAGTGGACCCAGTCCAACCATCTATTTTTAAATGTAAGCAAATGTTTTACCATTAGCTTCTATAGAGGGAAACATAGAGTCCCATCCTCATACTCGATTGAAGGTGTTTCACTTCCTTACAGGAGTTCAGCTAAGGACCTTGGGGTTGTTTTCGATGAAAGACTTACTTTTACAAGGCATATATCTGCACTTAGCCAGAAAGGGCTAAGCATGCTGGGTTTTGTTTTGAGAAATTGCGGCAGTTCTCTATGACTGTTTTGAGAGTGTTGTATTGTGCTCTTGTGAGAGCAAACTTGGAATATGCGACGGTAATTTGGTCTCCATTTTATGAGTTGCATAAGGGAACAATCAAAAGAGTGCAAAATAAATTTTTGAGATTTTCCGCACTCAAGTGCAACGGTACACTTGTGAATTATCATAAGACTGTCATGCTTACATACTTTGGAAATGAGAAGATCCCTTTATGATGCATGTTTTATCTTCAAACGTATTAATGGAATCACTGACTGTCCTCAGCTACTGGCTAAAATAAATTTTAATATACCCAGAGGCAATCTTCGCCATCATGATCTCTTTTGCATCCCCTACCATCGCACGAATTATGGGAGGCACTCTCCCATTCATAGAGCTTTGAGAACTTGGAATTCATTGGATAGCCGGCTCGATATGTTTAACAGATCTATCTCGGGATTTAGGTCCCAGCTGCTGAGGGCTCTGTAGAGGCTCTACTTGATCAGTGTTTACTATTGTTAATACTATTATTGTTTTTATATTTGTGAGGTTAGTTCTTTTATTACCTGTATATATTTTATATATTTTGTTATTGAGGATGTTTATGTGTTTGTTGAATATTTTTACTTAAACATAGTCTTTGTCACGTGTTTGTCTTTTTAATTTTTAATATTCTTGTATCTGCATTTGTACCTGTTTTAAAATTGTACTACAATTGTATAAATAAATAAATAAATAAATATACATTGATTTTCGACATTAAGTTTTGTGAATAAGTTTCTTCTTAAGTGCAGGATTTAAAAGAATATTGTGTGAATTAAGTATTAATTACATTGACTTTTTCGTTTTTTATATAAAGCGACAACAGCGAAGATTTCTTTGGCTAATTATATTTTCTTTTATAACGTCAAATAAATAACTACTTGAAGACAAACGTTAACGTTAAAATATGTTGTTTTTAATTAGTGTTTGTAGTAACGTTTTTTACAAATTTATTTACCTAACATGTTATACGTTACGAACAAACTTAATGGGGAAAAAAATCGGTCCCAAATTAATATCTGAGTTTGAGATTTCTCTCTTTGAGATAATAATTTCTAGAGGTAGTGACGGAGGGCTTTTAGATGTTTTTAAGGTGGAGCACAAATAGAAAAGAAATTTTATCAATACAAAGGAACTTATCAAAATATAAAATCCTTGTTTCCTTTAGCCAGAGTTTCATGGTGAGTTAATTGAAAACCATACGTTTTATTAATTGTGTAGTATGCGGTATACATTTAATAATGAGATAAAATAGTGTGGCATAAGGGATGTTAGGATTCCGGAACACTTTGTCCTCCATATAGGTGAGTCTAGACAGTCGGTATAAAATTTCTGTTATTTATTAAATAATATAAACAATATTGACAATTTTTCTGGGAATATTATATTCAAAAGGGATAATATAGAAAATGAAGTTACCTCTTTTAGAAATTCTGTTTCATAGCTATTTATGAACTGTTGAAAATAGTTAAAGCTTTATTAAACCTAGATAACTGCAAATTTCAAGAAATCAAGCTTCGAATAATTTTTGAAGTACAAAAAGCAGTCAAAAAAATATTATAAACAAATTCGCAACTTATCAACTCCTGGGACCAGATCTAAAAAAAAAACACACATTTAGACTAATAACTATTATTAAATATAGAAATGGCCAGAATTAAAAAAAATCTTACTGTTTCTAAAAAAGAGTTTAATTCTCCAGAATGTCTGAAAAATGTGGATAATTTGCTTAAATAGTTTCCAAAGATTTTATGAAGGTCGGATTTCAGATCCAAACCATATTTCCTTTTATAGTAATAGAGACAATAAGAGACAACAATAATGAATACTTTAAAAAATATTAAAAGTGTACTTTTTGGCTTTGTTGAATTAAATATTACATTAATTTTACGATGCTATTCTGCAAGTTTACCTTGACTAACACTTATTATAAACTTCTGTATTGAAAATAGTAATTTTTCTGTAAAATGGAAGCAGGTTAATATAATTCCTCTACTGAAAGTAAATTTTACTCACACTTGTGACGGTATTGGAGAAGATAATGTAAAACCAGATAAATGATTTTTTTAGACGCAAATGATGTGGTTCCAGCTACCCAAATATGATTTAGATTAAGGGTTCCATAGCTCCATGGCTCGTCCTCATATGACTGATGCTATAATTCAAGGCTTTTGATCCACGTAATCATCAAATTTTATTAGTTATTTTAAATTAGGTTGGCTTTAATGACATTACTTTAAAGTTAATATAATTTTTTTTTTTCACATAAGAATCCGTCTGTAAATATTGATGAGAATAAATCTGATCTGCTTAGAGTAGTAACTGAAGTTTTACAGTGGAGTATTGTCAGATTACTGATCTGCTTAGAGTAGTAACTGAAGTTTTATAGTGGAGTATTGTCAGATTACTACTTTATATCATTTACATTTCATAATTTTCAAACTGCTTGAAATATTGTTCCTGCCATATGTACGCGCACGATACATAAATATAAATGACTTTTAATCCATCTCAAATTATTGTTTTTTTATTTTTTTTTATGGGTCTAGCATACGTGCTGCAGGGAAGTCTCTAAAGCGCTCCAGGAGCGGCATGTGTGCGGAAAAAGCGATTCACGTTGTTCTTGAATCGTTGTAAATTGTACTCGGTGGGAAACACAGCGCTGGGCAAATTATTCCAAAGGGATGGCGTTCTCCATATAAAAGACTACTTGAAAAGCGTTGTACGGAGTAACAAGCTGAACCTCATACGGATGTGAAGCACCAGCGCGACGTGTATTTCTAACATGCACCGCTATGGGAGGAATTAAGCGGGCTACATCCTTCGAACACTTTCCATGAAGATACTTGTAGAACAGACTCAAGTCGCCAACCGTTCTTCGATGTTCCAGCGAATCAAGGCCGCCGGTCAATTCCGGGTCCCCAATCAGATGGACCGTTATTCTCTGAACATAATCCAACAAAATGCAGTGTATGTTTGGGAGCGGAGCCCCAAATGTGGGAGCAGTATTCCATAGTTGGTCGAATTTGGGCTTTGTAAAGAATTAACAGTTGTTGTGGGGTGTAAAGCTTTCTGGTTCGAAATAATATTCCCAACTTTTGAGAAGCTCTCCTTGCTATGCCTGCAACATTTTCATGCCAGGACATATTTGCTCCCAAATTAACGCCCAACAAATTGAGTGACGATGCTAGGGGAATGGAGTGCCCCGACATAACTATGTCGGATTCAGCAACGTTAACTTTTTTAGAAAAAACTGCCGCCTGGGTTTTTGTAGCGTTAAATTCCACTTGGTTACTGTCACCCCAAGATAGAATTTCTTCCAGGTCTTTGTTAAGTTGAATGACTTCCTGCTGCCTGCGGATATTCGCCTGATGTCCGAGCGTTCAAAGTGAATGAAGAGATAAGCGTACTGTCATCTGCAAAGCTGTAGATTGGATTCCCGGTCTTTTCCAGCAGATCGTTAATGTAAATGAGAAAGAGAGTAGGAGACAGTATGAACCCCTGGGGCACACCGGCGTTGATAGTGAGGGTGTTAGAAAGAAATCCGTCGACCGCCACTCGTAAATAACGCTCTCTGAGGAAACATGAGAGTCACCAACAGAACCTTTCAGACATACCATAAGAGCGTAACTTAGCCAACAGTCCATCGTGCCAAACACGGTCGAATGCCTTGGATATGTACAGAGCAACCGCTCGAGATTCTGCAAAGTGTTCAATTGCCTTGTTCCAAACATGTGTTACGTAAGTCAGAAGATCTCCTGTTGATCTATGTTTACGAAAACCATATTGGTGATCGCTAATAATATTGAAAGATATTTTAGAAGATGCTCATTGATAACCTTTTCCATGACTTTCGATATTATCGAAGGAATGCGACGGGTCGGTAGTTATTTGGCAAGGTCTTCTTGCCATTTTTAAGTATCGGCTGAACCGTGGCACATTTCCAGCAGGACGGAAATATTCCCTTTCTGTAGGATAGGTTAAAAAGTCTACAGAAAAACTGGTGTTAGTTCCCTTGCACAGTTTTTGAGAACTATGGCAGGTATTGTGTCAGCGCCAGAAGCCTTCTTGGTGTCTAGCTTCCTTAAAATACGCTTTATGATGCGCTGTCTGAAGACAACATCGGGCATCCTTGACTGCAATATGGGAATAGTAGGTGGTGTTTTTCCTTGGAAATCGACAGTAGAATGTGAAGCAAAGAGTTCAGCCAACAAGTTCGGTCTCTCAACAGGTGTGGTTGCAATGGAATTATCTGGCCGTGTGAGTGGTGGTATGGTGGTGGATTTGGTAAAATTTTGACTAACTGCCTTAGCGACTGCCCAAAAGGACCTGGAATTGTTGGGACAAGCGAGAAGTTTGTTTCTAATTCGTTGATTGTGTGCCTCCTTGGTTTCGTCGATAATTCCCTTGCATCTGTTCCGGGCACGAACAAAGGTATTACGATTTATGGTGTTAGGATTTTCACGCCATTGTCGGTAGGCAATATGTTTAGAAGCAACGGCGGATTTACGGTGACCGTGTAAATCTCCGGATTGGTGGTTAAAAACAGATCAAGAAGACTGGCGAACTGAAAATGTTTCAGCTTTACGACTTTGTTCGTCGGTAGTATTTGAATATTTAAGCCAGTTTATATTGTGGAGATTAAAGTTGCCCAGGATGGCAATTTCGGCACTTGGATAGTTAATTTGTAAATGATCGATGGTGTCTGCAAGAGAAGCGAAAAGTGTTTGAAAATTGGTATCACTTGGTGGTCGATACAGGATACAGATGAACCTTGTGATTTGTTACGTCGTTATTTTTAACCACATAACATCAAAGTTTGGGGGCTCCAGAGCTTCTTCTCGTTGACAAGAGAGGTTGCTTCTGACAAAAAAACCGATTCCAAAGTTACGCCTAAATTGGGAATAGAAGTCGTACCCAGGATAACCCCCAGGATCCTCCGGATACCGGACGCCCTTCGGAAGTAAGTAGCCTTGCTGTGGCATCCAGGCTCTGCCGCAGTTGACCCTTCTTTCCTAGGATACTCGTGGGAACACTATGTCAAATAATAATAATTATAATAGTGATAATGGCAGGGTGTTAAGGAGGCGGACCCCTGTCGTACAAACAGCTACAGCACCACCACAACAACAACAACGACAAACGATCCAACCAACCGCCTCAGCCGAAACTACTCCCGATAGTTTTTACCAGATCCGACATTGTAGGTGATGGAAATTGCCTTTTCCGTGCAGTTAGCTTACACTTATATGGCCACCAAAACCATCATGAAAGACTCTGAGAGGTTGCTCTAAGATATATACAACAAAACTGGTCGGAACTTCACATATTTTCATTAATTGGGGACGACGATATGAAAGACGTCAATAACTACTATAACTATATGAGGAAAAATGGCACCTATGGAATGAGCCTAGAGATACTTGCCCTCTCGAAAACCCAGAATAGCAACTTTCATATCTTCTCAAAACAACGGAGAACAAGAGATACAAAAATAACTTTTAGGGACAGGCCAACAATAATAAACACAAGAAAACCACACCGAAACTATTCACCTTCTACTAACAGGCAACCCAATGTCGGGACACTTTGAGCTGCTGACACCACAAAACACTAAAAACATCCCAAACAACAGTAGACCAATAAAAGAAGCATCGGGCGAGCGACGTAACGGTCGAGGACGTCGCGGGAAGTGGCAGCTCGACCAAAACGATGAAGACCGGGCAACTGAAAATGGACCTGCCAAAAGTGTTGTGCCGGCGAGTAAGTCGACACCCACCAAGGCGGGAAAATCAAAGCAACGCATGAGTTACACTACAGGAATCAACGAACATACCATGCGTTGCTTTAATAAAAGCATAAGTCCTGACAAAGAATTGTTCTAACAATTGTGCACATTGTGCTAACAATACTATAAATGAAGAGTTAAATAGTTTATTAATATAACGTTTAAAAATCCATCAAGGATTCTGGGGTTATTTAGACCAATAATTCTGTACTTTTTTTTTCAAATTCGAAAATTTTTGAAAAATTAAAAAAAATACAGCAATATTGCATTTTACCAAATTATTTACAAAATTGACCCTTCCCTGAATGGCCGTTATTGTACACGCAGGTATGTGTTGCTAAATCTACGATTTTCTCCAATAATTAGTGATTTTCAAATTTTGGATATAATTAATATAACAAATCAAAATAATAATAGATAATACACCGACACGTAGTAAATATAATATTTAAACATCATTTTTTATCTATTATATCAAAAGAATTTCCTTGATTACAAGCGAGAGCAAGCTCATAATTGACTTGATCATTACGTGATCAAAATCCAACGAAGATTTTTGCAAGTTTTTGCAAGTGAAAATTTGAAAAAAAAGTTTTCTACTATCCGACTTGAAAATATTAAAAAAAAATTAAGAAACGAATAGCTCAAAAAACTACGAAAATATTGGATT
>CM032446.1:114165371-114187044 GCA_019049505.1 Pachyrhynchus sulphureomaculatus | reverse complement strand
ACGAAGATTTTTAAGCCAGAATATTCTGCGGCAGCCAGGTTTATGTCTTCCTTCTATTTTCCCCTGAGTATGGAGCAACTTATACTTCTGGTTTTGCATTAGGCGGGCAAAGTACTACAACTTTCGTCTTTTTGTGATATCAAGCACTCCTTGTTCTTTATTAAGGCGTTGTAAAACTGCTTCATTTGTCACTCTATCCATTTACGATATCTTCAACATTCTGCGGTAAGCCCACATTTCGAAGGCCTCCATCCTTTTGTACATTGTTTCAGTGAGGGTCCATGCTTCCATCCCATAGAATAGAGTGTTTAAGACAGCAACGTAATAATCGTATTCTTAAATGTACTTTTTATTTCTTGGGATAAGTCCCATTTTTCGTTCACCCAGCAGCCCAGATACTTATACGCTTGTACTCTTTCTACTATTTCCTCATCTATCCTGATATCTGTAAAGTTGTTAACTATATGTTTGTTTTTGCTGATTACTATCCATCTTGTTTTCTTCATATTCAAGTGTAGACTTATTAGTTGGCTATGGTCTGTCATTACTGATAAGAGCGCTTGTATATCGTCTTTATCTGTTGCTAAAAAGACTGTGTCATCAGCATATCTTAAGTTATATAGTCAATCATCGCACCCGATGAAGCTAACATGGATAGCGAAAAGCGCGTTAAGTGCAAAAATAAAGTGTTTGGTGTAGTGATGATATATACTGAGTAGTGTCATTGTGTCAAAGATTCAACATTCCCAACATAGATATCTTAAGTGTTAATGACTATTCCCTTAGCGATTATACCCTCTGGTCTTTCTTTTACAGCTTCTCTAAAAAATCTTCTCTGTATACAAATTAAACAAAAGGGGAGAGAGCACACAACCATGTCGAACCCTCTCATAATTAGCACTTATTCAGATGTCTGGTCGTTACCTCTAATATTAGTTGTCTGATACGATATTCGAATGTCTCGTTCGTCCAAGCCTATATTGTTTAGTATAGCTATTAAATTATTTTACTGAACCTTGTCGAATGCCTTCTCGAACTCAACAAAGCAGGCCTACACATCAACGTTTATATCTCGATATCGCTATATTAAAACTTCAATGTTAAATAACGCCCCTCTGTCTCGAAGCCACTTCTAAAACCAAACTGAGACTTGCCGATGTTTTCTTCACATTTGCTGTATATTCTGAAATGACCGATTTCCAGGAACAGCTTCAGTACATGGCTCATTAAACTAATTGTTCTAATATTTTTGCAAAACTTGCTGATGACCTTCTTGGGCAAGGTAACGAAAGTTAATTTGAGCCAGTCTTTAGGGATCCTGCCGATTCTGTACTTACAGTTGAGTAAGTCTAGCAGAAGTGTGATGGACCCGTTCTTTTGCAATATTTTTAATACCTCTACTTGTATTCGATTTGGGCCTGACGTCTTTCCACTTTTTGCATTTGACATAGCATATACAAGTTCTGCCTCAGTTATATCCATTCCATCATGTACAGAAATATTTTGTGAAGGGCTCCTACTACCTCCAAAGAGATTTTCAATATATTTTTTTCACTTCATTAGTTGTTCTTCTGTGGTTCAAAGCATCTGCTGTTGCTTATTCATAAGAATGGCTCTTTTTTATATTGACCAGTTGTCGGTCTAATTTTCTTGCACTTATTAAATGAGTCGTGCCTGATTTCTAACTCCTCTATTTCCTTGACCTGCCCTGTTAGGCATTCTTCTTTTGCTTGTCTAATCTTAGACCTAATTTCTCTTTGCGTGTATCTGATAGGGTTTTATTTTTATATGATCTACGGAGGTCCATTGATTTCAAGATATCATCAGTGATCCACGCTTTGTGTTTGGTTCTGCTGTTTTTCACCTTATCTCGACTAACTTCTGCTACAGATGTTTTAAACTAGTACCACGTGTCTTCAATGTTATTTTCATTTACTGTTCGGTGAATGTTTCTCAACCTTGAATTTAACTCATATTGTACTTCCACTCTTATTGTTGGATTTGAGAGCTTTCTTGTATCTATATACTGCAGCTTCTGGTATTTTATGCATTTTTCATTTTCAGTGTAGCAACCAATGATGAGTGGTCCGTGAAAACATCTGCACCAGCGTTTTGTATGGTGTTCTTGTTGTTAATAATGATTTGTTTGCGCACATTTCCATCTGCATTAGAAATACATGTGTATAGAAGCCCTTGGTGGTTGTTTGAAAAGTGTATTGGCTATAATTCAGTTTTTTTTTTCTGGCAGAATTGTATCAATAGGTCACCGCGTCCGTTTGGTGTATCTAACGACCTTTACCTACCTTGGCATTTACATTACCCATGATTAACTTCTGAGGTTAATTTCAGTGCTATTTTAAGGTCGTCCGAGCTGTCATTCTCGAGTCTATCACAAGTAGGAGCGTATACTTGTATGAAATTGCTCCAGCTGTAATAAACACACTCTGTCAGAGATGGGTATCAAATTATTTGCGGATCTACCTATGCTGTCTCTCACTATGAAGCCCACTTCGTTCAAATGTCGAGCATCGTCATTGCTGGAATAGTAAACGTGATGTTCTTCTACTCTCGTTCCAGTCTCTGGCCAATGTATCTCGTTGATACACACATATTCGCCCCACGCATATGGAGGTGCCTTTATTGTCAGCCTTTCAAGGTCCCCCGCCAATAGCATGCTTGGCATTTTTTCAGATGAAGTTGGCACTCAGTCTTCGAAGACCGTCTCCAGGTAACCGTCTCAGACGTGGGGGCTGTGCCTTCATCGTCAGCCTTTCATTGTCTGAGCAGCCTCCCACCAACAACTGCATGCCGTTTGAAGGTTAGCCGATGTAGGCTGGCAAGCAGCTTGACGTGGAATGTAGCCTAGTCAAATACACTTTAAAATAAAAGTGTACCGACCCGTCGGGACCAAGAATTTGAGCTCGGTAAACCGTAACTATACCATCGAGCCAAAGCAGTCACACACCCACGTTATACTAGGCATTCACTATAGTACTCGGGAGAAAATTCTTTTGGGATAATTTTTGAGCATGAAAATATGTAGTGAGTATTTTGGTCTCCGCGTACTACTACCGATTTATTGAGCACTTTGTCAATTATCACCACAAAGATTTTTCATAGACTCAAATGTTTCCAGAACTGATTTATCAAATTTACCAAGAAATGATCGCTGTTCACCAATAAGTTAGAACACCTAGTACTCAGCACCGACTCATCACAACTGTCAGATCGAATGCACATATTTAGTGTTGATAGTTCAAGCTTCTGCTGTTGTTTAAGAGATTTACAGCTTATAGGTCGAGGAAAATTTCAGAAAGGGGATTTTTTAGACAGACGGTGTATATTAATTTTTTGTAAATTGGAATTATTTGAGAGAAAAAACCTATGTATGTATTTCTATATATATATATATATATATATATATATATATATATATATATATATATATATATATATATATATATATATATATATATATATATATATATATATATATATATATATATATATATATATATATATATATATATATATATATATATATATATATATATATATATATATATATATATATATATATATATATATATGAAACCCAATGTCCCTATGTATATTTAGATGTGAGTATGTAGGTATGTGTTTTTGTATGTATATCCAGGTATAGCTCGAGAACGAATAATCTATTTTTCATGTGATTATCTTTCACTTGTAAGTACATCATATGGATAGATGTTTCACTATATTTCACTAAAATTGATTAAAAAATAAAGAAAATATAGCAAAAATATTTTGGAAATATTTTCCTTTCAAAGTTATTAAAATCTTTGACACACTGCAGAAATATAATTGCGTGGCACATTTATGAAGCTAATTTGAACTTTATAAATAGAACAGTGTATATGTCTGTTACAAATATACAAATACCTTACCCAAGTTTCAGATAGATGGCCGAATGTCAAGTGTATCAAGTATAGTAATACTTAATGTTTTGTAATTTTTGTAGTTGACCAATAGTAGAAGATTGCTGAAGCAATTCTTAATGCAAATATGTATATAATAAAGCACCGAAAATTAGTTTGGGTTAGTGAGAGAAGGGTAAACTTCTGTGCATTTCTTACATCCTATATTACCTCAAATATGCAGAACGTTCAGGCGGAACTATGGTTGCATGCTAGTTCAAAATAAAATAGTTATATAGTTGTACGTTTTACCTAACTGAATTATTTTAAAATGGGTGGGAGTCTTGCTCTAAATGACTAGTAATTTTATGTAGGTATTTAACCATAAGAGTTGTATAGTATATAAGTCAAGGTGTGAAAACTAAATAACGAGAGTTCATTTTTGAAAAGAATAAATTACAGAGTAACCAAAAATTAACAGTAGGTTTTTTTTATAATAGTTACCTTGAAAGTTAGCGCCTACGCTTTTTCTATTTCTAACGGTAACATATAGTGTGTAGGTGTGTGTAAAGGGGACAAACGAAAAAAAATCTTAACACAAATAATACCTTTAAAATCTAGCAGTAAGTGTCTAATTTCTTACTGGTAACTTTATATTATGGAGGCCCATTAAATGACCATGATAAAAGTATTTACCTGGTCTATATTGGGGTGGGGATTCTTTTGAAAATATCAATAGATATCAATGTTTATCTCTTATCTAATAACAATTGTTGTATTCAAAAATTAGCGATGTATTGATATATTGTCTATCAATGTGTCGATAATTATCGATCGATATGTTGATGGTTATCGGTGTATCAATAGTTATCTATAAATTAATATATCGATAGTCATTTACGTCATAAACAAAAGAAAATAATATCTAATTGAAATATTGCCTCCTAGTCCGTTAAAAGCGAATAAAATGTAGTATGGCTGGCAATATTTTAAATTATGCCAGTTAACTATTTTGCCATAGCTTCGTTTTCTATAATGGTTATAGTTCAAAAAATATCTAGAATAATCTGCCAAAGTATTAAAGTTACTAATATGTTCCGTTCTATCTATATATTAATAATTATTGGTATACTCATGTAACTATCGCTACATCAATATGTCCATAACTATGGATATATCGATAAAAGTCGATATATCGATACTCGATATATCGATATCTATACTTACCTTAATGGAGTCCTTAGCGATGCCTACGAATCAACATTTAGCAATCGTTACGTTTTATTGCGAATCTACTAACACTGATTCCTTAGCGGAGCCTAAGAATCAGCCCTTATCGATCGCTATTTGAGATATCGAGAAACATCGACTTATCGATAACTATTGGTATACCGAAATCTAGTTCCATTGGAAACTATTGATATATCGACAAATACCGATATAGCTATAACCATCGATATATTTATAACTATCGATATATGAAAGATTATCAATACCCGTCGACCTATCGATAAGAGACAATTATCAATAGGTGCTTTGTTATTAATAGGTAAAAACCGTTTTCCTTCATCCTTAATCTACATCATCATCAGAGACAACTTCTCTACCGTACAATTAGGTTGCTCGGATATTTTTGGTAGTGCAAATGGTGACAAATGCATTGTCTCTGTAGTCATATCAGCCCCAGTCTCGTGTAGTCCAAAAATAATAAACACGTTTGTACACATTTGCTTTTGACAACGAATGTTTCCGGTATACACCAAATAATTTTGCTCAAATTTCTCTCGGTTATTCTAATTTTACAAGAAATCTACTAATAAAGCCAAGCTGTAAATGTTACTTCTAAATTATTAAGATTAATTAAGTTAATTAAGTATTAAAATATTTATTCTTTATTCGCTTCCAGTTATTTTCCGATTATTGGGACTATTTGCATCGTACCAACAAATTTAATTATTAAATAATGGTAAATCTTATATGGAAACAATCACATGAAAAGGTTATTTTGACGGAATATTTAAACAAAGGATTTTTGGTACAATTAAGGAATATGTGCACGGTAAATCTAATATGGAAACAATCTCATGAAAAGGTTATTTTGACGGGATATTTAAACAAACGATTTTTGGTACAATTAAAGATTATGTGTACCTGAACTATGTAAAATCTACTGTTTTATTCTACCTGCTAAATATAAAATGTTTAATTTTCAAAAATATATTCAGGCAAATTTCAATTTTATTGTTTTGTTAACCTAACATGAATTTAAAATTTTACATAACTTGCTTTTCTACTTTTATATCATTTAAATTGCAGTTTTTCAAAAAAATGGTATTCATGTATTCATTATAATAATTTGTTACAGCAACTTGATGGATACATTCCGGGACAAGATTATCCAATTTATAGCGAGGTTCCACAAGGTCTATCTTTTAGGTGCGAACAGAGGCCACCAGGATATTATAGTGATCCAGAAGCACAGTGCCAAGTAAGTATTTTTTTAGTCTGAAATTTGTCAAAAGCACGTATTTTTTTTCAAAAAAAAAACTCTGAAATATTTACAGAGAGCGGCGTATTCAAGGGGGTGGTTTTGTAATTGTCGGAAACAGCGTACTCTCAGAAATAGGTTATTTTTTTTTAAGGACAGCTTTAAAATTCCTTGTACAAAAAGATTGATTTTAGTGAAAAATTTCTCCTTTCCCCTGGCATTGATTCTTAAATTGGATGTAGGATTTTAGAGATCCACTGTACTTTCATGTTATTATGGAGCTAGTTTATGTGAAAATACATCTCCCTACCCGGTCGTTGAGTTTTAACGGAAATTTAAGCTTTTAAAATTCAGTGAGAAAGGACTGTTTTTCGTAAAAAATTTCCCTCTTTCTATCTTTAACTTTTAAATACGGTTTGATATGAAAAAATTGTGAAAAATCTCTCTTCTCCAATTCTCGATTTTCTAATTGGTGTTAAGCTTTTAGGCTGCAGAGGTATTTTCTTTCTTTGAGGAGCTCAGCTGCAATTATTAATTGACCCATCCGCCTTTATAAGGAACTTTGCCTTTAATGTCACATTTTTCCATTTGTAAGCTCATTTTATTCATTTAGTCCCCGACCCTTGAATTTAGCTATGGCACTGCTTACAGAATATTTGTATACAAATACATCGGCGTATTTGTGAAAAGTTAACCCCACGCAATAACAAATTCAACAATAACATTTCTGTATCCAACGACAAAAAAAAAAGTAAAAAATGTTTATATTTGTAACGACATTTTAAATTTTCATTTGGTAATAAGGCTGTGTCCTTTCACCCTAATCACTAAAATCCCCCCGGAATCAATTCAAATAATAATCAAAAATGAATCATAACATCTTTTATTACATAATATAAATATACATCATTATAAAAAAAAATCGGCAGCATATAATCTTACAAAATACAGTTGAGGGTTGTGTTTTGTACTGCTATGTTATTTTAGTCGCCTTTCTACGATTATATGTATTTATACCTTTTTTTTTTTAAATTTTAAATTTATTTTTTCATTCGTCTCTAGTCTTCATTTAATATTTTTTAACAACAGTTTTAAAATAAGAATATATTATTCTTTGGAACAAATTTCCTACCTTGAATATTGTTACTTACTTATGCTGATGCCTTGTGGTGTAGGCAATGGAAATTAGCGGAACCTATACCCTAGATTCCTATGGATGTAGAAAATACCACCCACAAAAACAACGCTTATAAAGTTGTATGTATTGCGTGAAAAAGAGTGTTGTAAAAAACTTCTTCTCTCCTGTGATCGATTTTTAAACTTGATTTAATTTTTTAAAGTGCCGCTATGTGAAAGGGTTCTTTCTTCCAAAGACCACTTTATCCTGGTCATCGATTTTTAGACTGGGTCTAAGTCTTCAAATTGTTTTGTGAAAGGGTCTTTTTTCGTGAAAAATCTCCCTCATCGATTCAATCGAATTTATCGTGTTGGAACAAGTCTCTGCGTTTAGGTGGTTAATTCGCATCCCTTTTTCTATAAGCAGTTTCGCCTTTATTGTTTTTTTTTCTTCCTTTCTTTTGTACGGAACACTTATAAGATCACTTCGGTGTCCGTCTATCACACCCGATTTTCTTCGTAACTATTTGACATAGAAAGTTGAAATTTGGCGGTAATATAGGAATTGATGGCCTCATCAGAGCCGTGTAGTTTTAAACGTTAAATTTTGACTTAAGGGGTTAACTTTGGAGGCTAAAGTCGGAAGTGAAAAAAAAAAATTACCAATTCATCAAGTAAAATGAATCATCATCAATCAATTATCAAATGAAAGTTTATAAAAACAACAAATAAAATTATATATAATCTTATCTCAAAAAGTACTGATCAAAAAATTTTGAAAAATGCTGTAATATTCTCCACAGTTTGTAGATTGAACGCACATTATCACAAGTGCATTACGTTTAATAATTTATCTAGTATATAAAAAAACAAAAAATTTCAAGGTCATCAGTTTTCAGTAAAGATTGGAAAAAAACTTTGTTATTTGGGATGTATTTTGTGAAGTCATTGATCATTGTATATATCCGTAACATCATTTTTTATTTGAAAAGCAATCAACGTACGGAACACTAATTGCTCAAGTCCAACTTGCACTTGACCGGTTATTATACTCGCATGATTACTTTCAGTGGTTTCTGTCAACAACAAATATTCGCATCTTATTCATTTTGCATTTGACAAAGTGTACACAAAAATCAGGATTGTGATAGTTATGATAAACAATTATAACAATTTAATACTAAACGCCCAAATTTAAACATAAATGAAACCTCTGAATGTTCCAAAAATAAACAAAATGGCACCGTGGAAAAAATAAAATTTTGAATGATGACGACAACAATAACCGGAAATCCCACATCGGAAAAAACGGCCCACTTAGCAAAAAACATCGGTGTAAAACTTTTTTTTTTTTATTCACCATATGTCATCAGAGAAATCTCTTTATATCTATTCTTTTTTGCCTTGGGTATAGTCAATGTCCATACATTAGAGGTTATTTTAAGCAATTTTTATATTTTATCAAGAGTGTCTTTAGTTTCCGATAGTCTAATATCAAATTACTTTGTTTGGTTAAACGGTCTGCATTAAGGTAAACTTCTCAGAGTCAATATGAGCTGAGAAAGAAACTAAAAAAAAACTCTGAATTTGCTCCAAATCGGTATCTCAAAGACGAAATTAGTTATTTGAGCTAATATTAAAAATTAAAAATACAATATCATTAGCTGATATACTGTATTTCTTTTTTTTAATTACTATAGACAAAACATTTTGAGGGAGGGTACTCAGTAGCTGAACCTAAAAATCTTAAAACACACTTTTAGTAACAGATATTGGCATAGACTGTTTAGTATATAATACACCAATCCATATGAAAATAGATTCATTTACAGAAATAGAAGTTGAAATACAGTTATATTTTTGAGAATTTTTACAGCTTAACGTGCGTTAACAAAAGAAAATTAAAACCGAAATCTCACATATTTTCTAAAAATATAATTATTAGGCCATAAGATAAGATATACACTGGAAGCTGAAGCAACTTACTCATATGACAAATAACTGACAGACGGAAAATTTGTTCTCATGTGAACTATTATTCAACCCACTAATACGACATAATTCATCACCGTGGATTGTAACATTCATACACTCATATATGACGGCTAGGTCGAGAGTCGACGAAAATCTGTCGACCAGCGAAAGAACACAGCAGCAGACGTACCAAAATACCACAACACCAGAATGGCTATGTTCGAAGACCATATCTTAATTTATGCCCATTTTATTACGTAAATTTGGCCAAATCTCATGCCGTTAATTATATAAGATAACTTCATGGACCAAAAACTGGAAAATAAATATCAATGCAAACGAGATATTAAAGTAACCTTAAAATTAACAAATATACGTATGCATCTACCAATAAAGTAGTAGTCAACTTTAGAACCACAGAAATTGCCCGTTACAAAATACTTTCAATGCCATAAAAAATTTATATGCTCTACTATTGCCTAGATGTCAATAAAATCCCCAAAACCTCTCAATAATACATAATCAAATAATTGGTGGCTTCAAAACAAAAAGTTCAGATGTGTATCTTCGGCAGGTAGATGCGTAATGGTGGACTTCACGCATTAGAAAAATAAGAGGTAATATATATGAAGAATCAAAAAAATATTTAAACTTTTACAAAAGTCTTACCGAAATAACACAATTTCAAGGTTAAGAATAAACCCTTATATTGGAAGTTACCTTATATTTGAAGGACTTAGGATGAGTAAACTCTAAAGTAACAAGAGCAAGAAAAAAATAGTGAGTCAATAAGTAGGTTTGAAAGGGTGAAAAAGAGATATGACAAAGAATGAAGGGAAAAATAAAATCATAAAATAAAGCAACGTAACATATGTAAAATAATTGAGGCTTAGTGTACCTGGAAAACATCAATTTATTTTTGAAATCACTTTTCATGCGAAATATTGACTAAATAGTCACCTATTAGTAAACAAAAAGTAATAACACACCACCTTTGAATATAAGATAACACAGGTAGAAAGGTCTAAGAAGGATCCTCCGGACACAGCCAGGCAGTCTGGTAGACTATATGCGGACTCTGTTCCACGTTTATAAGTGGATATTTAGACTATCAAAGACTAGCAGCCTATCCTGTCTCTCCTAGACCAAAGGTTTGTTCAGTAATGGATAGGTTTTGAACATACACACACATAATATATACAAGACATAGTAGTTGACAAATTTAAAATTAGTAACGGTGTCTAAAACGTATAAATGTGCTAAGTACATGGTGAATTAAGCTAAGCTAACTGGACGAAATAAATAGTAGTAAGAGTTTTGGGGAGTCTCAGCTCTTAGCAAACTACCCAGATGGATCCTTTGTACGAATTTCGAAGAAACTTTCCTCAAAAACAATACCTACCTACCACGACCATTACGAAAGTTCCCAGACTTGAACAAAAAATCAGAATGTCATTCTAAACCATTGTGCAGGTATTTGCTCTTTGGGGTACTGCCGTTCCGAAGATTTCATACCTGAGTCTAAGTAAAGCGGTATTTCCTTCCTTTCGAGACAGCCCGAGCATGTCAGCTGGTCTTCCTCGTCTACGCTAAGTGACCTATCAATCTACAATTTTCCGAGAGAATCCTTACAAGGTTCGGGACGCGCCCACTTTTGTCGAACAATCAGTCGAGGAATGCTCTTCCAAGATGCGATACAAGGCTCATCTGCCATCTCCACCTGAATCTGTTTTCTCCTAGCCAACTTATCCAGGCATATCTGCCCTTTCGTATTAGTACCGAAATGGTTTCGGAGTTTGGCAAGTGCCTTAAGTGTCGCCAGGCTGTACACCATTAGCTCTCGGCACGAAGTCCTTCATGGTGGAAGCTATTCAAATAGCAAAAACTTCTGCCTGAAAAAATATGGTTTACCTGCCTCCCTTCCTCTTGCGTTTTCAAATAAAAACATATCCCCGCCGACTCAACTCCGGCCATTTGCGATCCATCAGTGCAGCACACCAGAGTGTCCTGGAATAGGTTGATCTCCTATTCCTTGATTTCGGCTAGGAATCGTAAGAGACAAAGACCTGTTAAACCTCAAACAATCTCCTATTATCATAGCCCTAAAGGACATCAGTGGGATCTCCTTCTCCGCTCTTTGGGACGATTCTTGTGTATCTTAAGTCACCAGTACCTTTCCAATATTCAGAATTTTACATCCGTATAATCACAGCCATAGCTTCCTTCTTTACCCAAAAAGGAAGGCGGGATAGACCGAGCAGGGCATCTACCACTACGGTCGGCATGGTTCTAATCACTCCCAAAATACATAGGCAGGTGAGTCTTTGAATTATCCTTAGCGTCATTTGCATCGTACTTCTCTCGATACCTAGCGATCAGACTGCTGAGCCATAACTGACTCTTGGTCTGATCACTGCAGTGTAGAGCCAATACGTGATCCGCAGATTAAACCCCAATTGAGCCCCCACTAGGTGGCGCAATAACTGAAATGTTGACTTCGTGATGACGGTGTCGAGATGGAAACCTCAGTTTATTTTTTGTCTTATCAGGAACGACAGACAGGCCTTTTTCAACAGCTTAATTTTCTATGACACTACGTACGACCCCCCCCCCCCCCCCCGCATTCTATTCCAGATGATGTTTAGGAATTTTCCCATTATAAGAATGAATAAATCGTCTGCATACGATTCAGCTAGCCTCACCATCATCTATCCATGATTAGAAACTAGAAGCTTGGAGAGAGACAATTACTCTGAGGACACCCCCCCTAACTCAAGCCTGCTGCCCGCTATCTCCGATGGCTGAGCGACATAAACTCATCACTGGGTGATTTTAACTATTGTTAGATGAGTAACTTTTGCTAGATCTAACCGTCTTTTCATTTTTTTTGTAATTTTATTACATTTATCAATAAGAACATATAATTATTTTTATATTAGTACCAATGTTATATCTTATTTTATGTTTTGTGTACTACGTTTAGAATTATATGTATATTTCCAAATAGTTTCAAATGGGATGTTCAATATGAAAAATGTGAAAGACGTCAAGTTCGAACATTAATGGCATCACAACCTCATCGAAGTCATTATTTTGATTTATCATATGTAGTTTGCTTGACCTTTGAAGTTTCTTTGCACAGACCGTTTCCTAATTACGTACAAAAATTATGTCTTCTAATTTTAGGTATGGCACTGGTGCTTACCAAATGGTCAGAAATTCAGTTTTCTCTGCCCAAATGGAACAATATTTAATCAGTTTGCAAGAGTTTGCGATTGGTGGTTTAATGTAGATTGTGCAGCAACTCCAAACTACTACGGAATAAATGAAGACCTCTACAGGGTGCCTCCCCCTCCATATAATCAACCTGGTCAAAATTTATAAAAAATACTGTTAATGTATATATTTTAATTACATTTTAAACATTAGTATTTTATTTTATTTATAGAAATCAAATAATCATTTAGGATTCGAAGTGATGTTGCAAAATTGAAAGCTTAGTAAATCACTAATAGAAAATAAAAGAAAATAAATGGCTATTTTCGGAATATCCTGTTGTAACTTGAATAGCTGGTTGTTCCGTAAAAAAAAACTGTTTTTTTAAACAAGACGTTTGCAGCGTCACTATTGAAAACTTTTAGGAAGAGAATATTTTCTTATTTTGAGATAGAGAACTTTGGCTATTCATTGGGTTATTGATGTCATTTAAGATATTTTTCGTTAGTGGCTGCCATGCTTGTTTATGGCTGTTATTTTCTTGGTAATTTTGTTATGTGTTGCGATAAAAATTGTTTTCTTTTAAAATTATTCTCTTTTTTAAGTTTGAATTTGATGAATTAAAATGCCGATATACTGTTGCATTCCGGGTTTTAAAACTCAAAATATATTGCCGAAAAAAGAATAAGGAAGTATAAGAGTACAGTACCTTCAACGAGCCCTCAAATAATTACTAAAGTGATTTTTTTAACTTAAAAACAGTTAGTCATTTAAAATATGTTATTTTAAAGGCTGGTTAGGAAATTCTAACACATATTTCTTTCAGGATCATGCCACCCAAATTCTTCATTCTTTGGCAAAGATCCAAATAGTCTTAAGAAACATATAAAGTTTATTATAATCATTTCGGGCTAGGGTACCTTATTGAGATAGCGGAACCTAAAATAAATGCTGCCCCAACTTTGTAATTTTAAGGTAGGAAATTGTAAAATAAATATCTATTTTACGGGATATCTCTAATATACATATACATTAAAGAAGAAAAATAGGCTGATACCTAGTATCATCATATAAAGCAGAATTCTAATTATCATGTGAATTGTTCAATAACATATTTCATATTATGTATAGACTTACTCAATATTTCAGTAACATTTCAATAATTTTAATAATATTTTAAAATATTGTTAGACCTCTTGGTTGATTAGGATTGTGAAAAGTTTGCGTGGAAAAGTTAAACTTTTTGATTTCTAAAATAAGAATTGTATATTAGTTTTATTTTCATCAAATACTCTGAAATAATTTTCCCCAATTATGTATATTAAATTTTGAAACCAAATCCTAACTTTGAAGTAGCTACAGCTGGACGATATTTTTTTCAGTTATGATGATAGTATATCCAATCACAAAGATCGGTACATGTCGTGTCATATCGTTTATTACTAATTTACGTATGTTACATAGAGTCTTAGGCTCGTTTTCATAAAAATACTATAGTTTTAAAAATTTAATAATGCTCATATGAAAAGATTATTTCAAGCACTAAATTAAGACTTGTCGGCTCCCTGACAATACTATATTTTGTCAGCCACAACTACCAATATCAAATTTTAGGATCCCTACAACTTTCCAAGAAGGTAAGTATAATTTATATATTCTTTATATCTTTTGTTCTTATTATTAATTGTTTTAAAACTTTTAAGTTTCAGTCAAGGCCTAACTTAAAAATATAATTTTACGCTGTACGTTATCGGTAAACTAGATTTTAAAAAAATATATACTCACCACATCTCAAAGTACTAAGTATGAGTAATTAATAGGTATTTAAACTTAACTACATTTTTTTTTGGAAAATTGGTTGCAAGTACGAGGACGTCCAAATCTATTTAAAACCTTTAATACTATAAGTATTAGCCAAAAACACAAAACAGTCCAGGTATATTGCTGTAGCAGCTGCAGTGGACTGCAGCTCCACCAAATTGAGAATATATTTTTCTTAACTAGTCAGTCGCGACTACTCGTGTCTTTAATATATGTGTGTATATATATACATATATATATATATATATATATATATATATATATATATATATATATATATATATATATATATATATATATATATATATATATATATATATATATATATATATATATATATATATATATATATATATATTACATACATTTAAAATAGGAGACTGCTCGAATCAATCGGAGACGCACCTAACACTTATTTTTTGAATATTAGTTACAACTTTATAAATTACCAGACTGGGTGATTTTAAAAAGTAATGCCACCCCTTGGCGTGTGAATTAAAGAGAGATGACAGACACCCATAACAGTGGTTAAAAGTGAAAGAGCCTCTATATATTTACGTCTGGAAAGGTTTTGCAAAAATAAATGCTTTCTTGTGAAATATTACAAATTAGTGGCAATTAATTTGTTTGTGAATTTGCTTCTCTCACTCTCATATGGCGGCAACTCGGTATTTTACACAATAAGTACTTTATAGTGAGATATTAATAAAAAAATGGTGGTAGGTGGTTCCTTATAAAATTGGAAATAATGAAAAATAATTTAATTTTTAAATTTTCAGCTCAAAGAATTCTAAAATAGATGTATGTGGAGATATATAGGCAGCCACCCTGCAACTCTATTCCTTTATACCGTTACTATAAATAAAATTTTGCCAGTGTCCCACTCAAAAACCGTGAAGAATTCTGATAATGCTATTAAAACTATACAATACTTAACGATTTCCAAACCTTTTACACCCCCTTCCCTACCTATAAGAATCATCAGAATCAATCAGAAGAAAAATATATTCGCTCTTGGATAGACACTCCACTCTGTTAATCTACAAAAAGATGCTTCCTTGTAAACAGATTCTTAAGCATATATAGACCTCCAGCATACTTCAAGAAACATAGCTTTCATAGTTTTTTTTATACTAGATAAATTATCAAACGTAATGCACTTATAATGTGCTCAATCTACACTTTATGGAGAATATTCCAGAATTTTTTAAAATTTTTCGATTAGTACTTTTCAAGAAATTTATTTTAAAATAACACAAAGAAAAGTGCGCGAAAAAATTATATCATATATATGATAACCTGAACTCCTAATTTCACAAACTTTTATTTGACTCCCTCCTCGATGACTTGGTAAAAAATTTTTTTTTTTCAAATCCGATTTCACCCCCCAAAACTAACCCTTAAGACAAAATGTTATTTTCAAAATAATACTGTTCTTATTGGGCTATTAATTCCTATATTTGTGCCGAATTTCAACTTTCTATGACAAGTAGTTTGACAGATTGGCGGACAGACGGGCATACACCGAAGTGAGCCCATAAGTGTTTCGTACGGAACACTAAAAATTGTGGTGGAACTGTAAAATAGGAATATTCATGCTGAAAAAAAAAAGCTCTACTTAAAGTGGATTAAACTAATTAAGAGAAAAATAAAGACAAAAAATTAGAAATAAAAGAAGAACTAAAAGAACAATAACAAAAGCTAGGACAGTAATAAGGGATAAAGAAAATAAATCTATATATATTTAGGAGGGAAGGACGGCTTAGAGACGTGCAAATTTATTTAAAAGTAAAGTAGGCACAGAAAGTGTTCAATCTGTATCCTCAGAAAAGTGGATTCAACGTTATGACCAACCATTAATCGAGGATATACACCAATATACAATAAATTTAGCATCGTATATTCTAATAAAAATATTTATCACTACTACACTAAACAATTTCTTTTTGGATTCTGCGTGCGTTTTGCATATCGGGTTAGTATCATCACGAATGATCATTGTCAATCATCGCCTCTGATAATGGTGCTAACATAGTTAGTGCGTTTAGTACCAAAATAAAGTGTTTGTTATAGTGGTGATAACTGTTATGTAGTGTCATTGTGCCGAAGATTCCAAAATCCTAACGTAGATCCTATTTTCTGATTTAGGGTGAAAAAATATACATTGAAAATGTAACCGTTAAGAATATAGCGCAACAACTTAAAAAAAAAATGAGCTGCAGGCCCAAAGGAATTCTTGAACATCTAATTAAACGTCGCAAAAAAAAAAACTGTTTGAAAGACTTAAATGGTTTATTGATCAGTATATAAATTATGCACTTATAGCAGACGAAGGGAAAGTGTACATATCTCATTCATCATATAAAGAATGAAATAAATTGTATTGCGCCAATTACAATCAGTAATAAGTACCATAAATCATCTATATGGCAGAATTCTAAAAAACTTTATTGAGATAAATTATTTGTCTTTATATTTTATTCCAATATATTCTCTAAAAATTCTTCTATAAAAATCATTTAAGGTACTTATTGATACAATGCAATTTATTTTGTTTTCTGCATATCGATTAGATACTTGTAATTTCCCATCCATCTGTTAGAGAAGCACAACTTATACACTGATTACACACATACATCTTATTAGTCTTTCATACAGTTTTATTGTGTGTGCGATATTTAATTATTATGTTGTGTAAGAATTTCTTTGGACCTGCAGCTTCTGTATTTTTAAGTTGTTGACCTATATTATTAATGGTTAAATTTTTAATTTGGATTTCTTCATCCTGAATTAGATATGCGATTTACTTTGGAATTTTGAAATCTTTGACACTACGTAACAGTTAGCACCACTACATTAAACACTTTATTTTTGTACTCTACATGAGTTTCACTAACCATGTTAGTATCATCATCAGAAGCGACGATTCATAATCATCGATTAATAGTTGTTCATAATGCTGAATCCACTCTTCCAAGGGTACAGATTGTGCACCTTCTCTAAAGACGTCGAAACAATCACTCAAATAATTTTATTCACCATTTTGTCGAGATGAATTAAAAAGCTAGACTATAAATCTGAGAAGCCACAATGGTCGTTAAAGAACAACTCTGTTTAGAAATAGTTGATTTAAATATTTTTTGTTCCTCGAATTAACTTCTATAATCATTGCGTTGTGGGGTTTTATTGGGCTTTTTTAAAAAATGAATAGAATTATAATTTCAGCATAACCAAGGGAAGCCGATATCAATAATTAATAAATAACACAAATTTTGGTGCCTCTATTGACATAAATTATAGATATAATGAAGTTTTTTACATTATATTTAATGAATTAAACCATACGATACCGATATACTCCAATACCCTTCAATATGCATTATGTGACCAAAAAAAACACGTTTATAAGTAAATATACAAATAGTAAAAATACTATTATTAACGAAATATGTGTTTAATGTCCGTGTCCCAGAAACAAAATATAACCGCTTATCGGGCGGATACCGTCCGCAACCTTACATTAAACACACATTTTTGCTATTTTAGTTATTTTTTTTTTCTTTTCACGTTAAACTACCATATTTCAAAACAGATTGATAATTAATGTTAGAGTTTGAATAAAATATATCTTTTTTCTTTTAATTTACTTTACAAAATTTGTGTTAGTTAGAGTTCAAAAAATGAGTTATTATTTGTTTGGCACCAGTTAGTTTTCTTTTATTTCTTTTTGAATTTCCATGCGTACGGGATAGCGTTGATGGATTACTTTGACTTGATAGAAGCATTTGGCAGTTTGGATACTAAGATGATGGACGATGCCGTAGAGGTAAGCTTTCTGATTAAGGGAGACAACAAATTTAATGTTTTACATTCATTACATTTAAACATTTGTAGCCTGCAATGGGTTGCTCATATATTTAAATCTTATTAACTTATCGACCTGTGTCATAAATTTTCAGAAACATTCAACTTCAAAAATCTAAATAACCTCGAAATTAAAAACTTTTATAATGAACCCAAATTTATTTAAAAGCGAATTATCACGTAAATTCCATGATATTTTATTTTTCAGAAAGTAAAATTTTAAGATGTGATATTAATTTAACTAATAATCTATTATAGACCACTCGCAACAAAACTTGATATGTTTTAAATGAACAGAGGATTTGTTTTCAATAATTCACCCTAATATAGGTGACCTGAATATAAATAATCTTAATAATCAGGATGTAAATAGATATTTAAATATCTTGTCGCAATATTCTTACCTTTTTTATATTAATACATCCCTCAGGGGAAACTGAGTCATCTTTCTTCATTATTGATCACTTAATTAGAAATAATAAAGACAATTACAATTAAAAACAATTTTGTACCTTTGTGTTCCATAGTGCCTTAAGTAGTGATTACATTATAAGTTTATTTATAAATAAGATTTCAAAACTAGATTTATGCATCAATACTAACATTATGAAAAGGGTAATATATGAACCTTAAATAAAATTATAAAATCTACAAAAAATATGTATTTGAAATAAAAATTACACATTAGAACAAACAGTAAATTTTTGAAATTATAGATAATGACAATCAAAAAGCAGCTGATATTTTTGACAACTTTTTTGTGAACGTATTATTTAGAAAAATATTAACATAGAGGAGAATTTAATTGGAGATTCTTTAATTAACGCTCCTAACTCATTTTTGTTAAATCTAGTAACAAAAAATAAATTATTCAATCATATCAGTACATTAAAAATTGACTCCAGTTCTGGCGAGGATTAAATAACTTCTGAAATGGTTAAAAAAATACACGTGAACATTATAATTCCCCTTGAACATATTGTAAATTTTTGCTTCACTGATATAGTTTTACCCCAGGACTGGAAAAACTCGGTTGACACGCATCTTCAAGTCTGGAGGTAAATAAAGTGATAAAAAAAGGATCGTCGATTTACCAGAACTCCATAATCTTTTATATGTTAAACAGTATGAATTCAGAAATAAAAAATGTAGCAACGTTGTTGGATTTCCATTTATTAAAGGCGTGTAAGAAAATCTTCAGGAAAAAAAACCTGACATTTTTTCTAAATCTTCAGAAAGCAGTTGATTATCCCACAAAATTCTTCTTGACACACTGGAAGAAATAGGAATTAGAGATAGCCTACTCAAGAACTATTTATCAAATACACAACCGAGGAGTTTTGGTGAAGATGGATTCAAGCCGGATCGTAGTGGACGTCCAGATACTTGATCCTGCTGGTCCATTAATATCTGGTGCCTTGGAGAGTAAGGGTTGCCAGCATGGTGCTGGAAGATTTGGTGAACATGATGATGTCTTGGGTCTTGGCTGGATGGATCTATATTCTTCATTGTTCGAACCAGGAGACCAACGTATTGAGGTGGCGCAGGAGGCAGCTGAAGACGATCCTAGTGGTCCTGTCTTCTTGATCTGTTTTTGACCACAAATCCGGAGATTTACACGGTCACCGTAAATCCGCCGTTAGATTCTTCCGATCATAAATTGCTTTCGACATCGAGTATCCTACCAATCAGTGACAGGAAGGAGCCTAGGCCCCGCAAGATTTGGCACTACAAATCTGCTAAATGAGAAGATCTCATGGAACAGTTTCGAACTTTTCCTTGGATGGACGTTTGTTTTCGATCCGACAACCCATCTGACTGCGCCAGGGAGGTCTCCGATGTTATTTTGGTTGGTATGGAAGCTTACATCTCTTTTTCGAGGAAATGCCCCTCCAACGCCAAGCCTTGGTTTGACTGAAAATGCAAAGAAGCTGTTGCTTCTAAACATCTTGCCTACCGATAATGGCGTAAAAATCCCGACACTATAAATCGTATCGTAACACCTTTGTTCGTGTCCAGAACAGATGCAAAGGAATTATCGACGAAACCAAGGAGGTACACAATCAACGAACTAGAAACAAACTTCTCGCTTGTCCCAACAATTTCAGGTCCTTTTGGTCAGTCGCTAAGGCACTTAGCCAAAATTTTACCAAATCCACCATACCACCACTCACACGGCCAGATAATTCCATTGCAACGACACCTGTTGAGAAGGCGAACTTGTTGGCTGAACTCTTTGCTTCACATTCTACTGTCGATTTTCAAGGATAAACAACACCTACTATTCCCGTATTGCAGTCAAGGATGCCCGATGTCTTCAGACAGCGTATCATAAAGCGTATTTTAATGAAGTTAGACACCAAAAAGGCTTCTGGCGTTGACGGAATACCTGCCATAGTTCTCAAAAACTGTGCGAGGGAACTAACACCAGTTTTCTGTAGACTTTTCAACCTATCCTACAGAAAGGGAATATTTCCTTCCTGCTGGAAATGTGCTACAGTTCAGCCGATACCTAAAAAAGGCAAGAAGACCTAACTACCGACCAGTCGCACTGCTTTCAATAATAACGAAAGTCATGGAATAGGTTATCTAAAATTCTAAAATATCTTGAGCGATTCAACATTATTAGTGATCACCAATATGGCTTTCGTAAACATAGATCAACAGGAGATCTTCTGACTTGTGTAACATATGTTTGAAACAACGCAATTGAACACTTAGGAGAATGCTCTTGACATATCCAAGGCATTCGACCGTGTTTGGCACGATGGACTGTTGGCTAAGCTACGCTCTTAGGGTATGTCTGAAAAGTTCTGTTTGTGGCTCTCTTATGTTTCCTCAGAGAGGTTCTTTACGAGTGGCGGTCGACGGATTTCTTTCTAACACCTTCACTATCAACGCCGGTGTGCCCCAAGGCTCCATACTGTCTCCTACTCTCTATCTCATTTACATTAACGATGTGCTGGAAAAGACCGGGAATCCAATCTACAGCTTTGCAGATGACAGTACGCTTATCTCTTCATTCACTTTGAACGCTCGGACATCGGCTACTCAGGCGAATATCCGCAGACAACAGGAGGTCGTTTAGAATCCAGAAATCTTCCTTTTGGAATAATTTGCCCAGGGCTGTGTTTCTCACCGAATACAATTTACAGCGATTCAAGAACGGTGTGAATTGCTTTTTCCGCACACGTGCCGCTCCTGGAGCGCTTTAGGGACTTCCCTGCAGCACATGTGCTAGACCCATAAAAAAAATAGTGGACTTTTTCAGGGTTTTGACGCTGATTTTGTCGTG
>CM032446.1:114160371-114162871 GCA_019049505.1 Pachyrhynchus sulphureomaculatus | reverse complement strand
GTTCTACGAGATCTTCTACCGTGACATCTTCAAGTTCAGACCCTCAATCATTGCAGCAATGTCTTCAAGCACTTGTCTCTGCATCTGGACAATTCTTCTAGGTGCTTCCACTACATCTGGCCAAAGATTACGCCACACCCCATTCATACAACTCATTTTAACTTCCTTCCAAGCCTCTTCTATGTTGTGAATAGACTTCATAATGTTGTATGACTTCCACCACTCTCGCATAGACTGTCTTCCTTCCCCGTCAGTTTCATGAATTAGTTGGCTAAAAGTGCGGCGATGGTAATAAGCTTTGAAGTTTGCTATTGCTCCCTGGTCCATAGGTTGTAATATTGACGTAGTGTTTGGTGGAAGGAACTTTACGTACACTTTTAAGTCTCTGGGCGTATCAAGTGAGGTTGGATGTCCTGGGGCATTGTCTAAGAGTAATATAACTTTAGGTTCAAGCCCATTTCTGTCACAGTATGATTTGACTGATGGGCAAAAAAACTATTAGAATACCATTCTTGAAAAATTTCCCGTGTAACCCACGCCTTTCTGTTTGATCGCCACACAACTGGTAGACTTGTCTTGTCTGTGCCTCGCATTGCACGGGGTGTTTCTGAATGGTACACTAGTAAAGGTTTCAGTTTGAAATCACCAGTGGCATTACCACCCAGCAGAAGTGTTAGTCGATCTTTCGCAGCTTTGAAACCACTGGCTTGACGTTCTTCCTTAGAAATGAATGTTCGAGATGGCATTTTTTTCCAGTAAAGTGCGGTCTCATCAACATTGAAGATGAGACAAGCAGGAATTTTTCTCTCGTCTAACGAAGTCTTGAAACTTGTCTGGAAACTCAGCTGCAGATTGAATGTCTGCGCTGGCCGCCTCGCCTGTTATGTGGATATTGTGAAGATTAGAACGCTGCTTGAACCGATGGAACCAGCCTCTGCTGGCAGCAAAAGTCGGAGTGGCACTCCCTTCTCCTTCTTTTGTTTTCAGCATCTCATACAAAGATTTTGCTTTTGTGCATATGAGATCTTGACTTAGTGGTGTGTTCTTCTTATTCAAATCTTCGATCCAGACTGACAGTAATTTCTCCATTCTTTCTAAGATAGATGATCTCGAACGAGAAAGTTTTGTTGCACTTATAGGTGTTGAACCTTCGCTGGAGATTTTAATTTTTCCCGATTTTTTATAAATCGTTCTCACAGTCGATTCTGAGAGTCCAAAATCTCTCCCAACAATTGTTGCTTTGCCTCCATTTTCCATTCTTCTTAACACTTTCATCTTCAATTCCAAAGTGACGCTTTTACGCTCTTTTTTCTTTACAGGCGGCATTTTTAACGTAGGGTTAAATTATGTATGTATGTATCTCCAATAAATATTAAAACAAAACTGCCAGCCGACCGAACTAACATTACGGAACAAATGAACACACGAAACGAACGAGGAAATCCCCATAGAACAAAGTCGAAGGACAGGGAATTCCCAATTCTTCAAAGAGAATATTCAGAGAAAGCGGGGATCCCCCCGCGACCATAGAGAAGTTAATGACTACATGAGCGCGAAATTTGAAATTCGCGTTATAGTGAAACCGCGCGTAACGGGGTCGCGCTAAGCGGGGTATTACTGTATATATAAAATGCAACGTATCTCTGTCTGTCTGTCTATCTCGCTGTCTGTCTGTCCGTTAGTGCACTTATCACTGGAGAACCACTTATCCGATTTACATACTTTTTTTTTAAACATGTATATATTCTCCGACCAGGTTATAGGCTATATTTTATTACGAAGGAATGAGCAATGATGATAAAAGTGAATGAAGTCGGAAAAAAGTTTGCTGCTAGCGTGTTCTCTTGCAATACACAGCCTAAACCATTAAATATGGAACAATATTATGTAGCAGAGAATATCTATAATCTATATTATATATAAAATGCAATGTCTCTCTGTCTGTCTGTCTGTCTGTCCATTAGTGCGTTTGTCACGCGAGAACCACTTATCCGATTTACGTGTCTTTTTTTAAATTCATACATATATTCTTTGGCCAGGTTATATAATAATAATAAGCTATATCTATAATATTTATAAAATGCAACGTCTCTCTGTCTGTCTGTCTGTCTGTCTGTCCGTCCGTCCGTCCGTTAGTGCGCTTATCACTGGAGAACCACTTATCCGATTTACGTTCTTTTTTTTTTAAACATACATATGTTCTCTGGCTAGGTTATAGACTATATTTTATTACGTTAGGTAACATGAGGAATAAGCAATGACGATAACAGTGAATCAAATCAGAAAAAAGTTTGTTGCTAGCGCGTTCTCTTGCAATACACTGCCTAAACCACTAAATATGGAACAGTATCATGTAGCAAAGGATATCTATAATATATATAAAATGCAACGTCTCTCTGTCTGTCTGCCTGCCTGTCCCTCTGCCTGTCTGTCCGTTAGTGCGCTTATCACTTGAAAACCACTTATCCGATTTACGTGTTTTTTTTATAAATTTATACAT
>CM032446.1:114000371-114155371 GCA_019049505.1 Pachyrhynchus sulphureomaculatus | reverse complement strand
GGAACGTCGTGCAAATTCATTGTTAGAGGAACGGGTTGAAACCCGGAATTTTAATTTATTATATATATATACATATAATATATATATATATATATATATATATATATATATATATATATATATATATATATATATATATATATACATATATATATATATATATATATATATATATATATATATATATATATATATATATATATATATATATATCGTTACGGAAGTATAAAATGATCAGTGACTTCACAAAACACGTTCCAAATGAGTTTTCAACAAAGTTTTTTTCCGTTCTTTAGTGAAAACTGATGACCTTGATTTTTTTTATATACCAGATAAATTGTTAAAGGTATTGCACTCGTAATAATTTTTGTTCAATCTACACCCTGTAGAGAATATTCCAGAATTTTTTCAAAATTTTTTAATTAGTATTTTTTAAGATAGGGTGAAAAGACAGCGATTTTTCGCACTTTTTAAAAAATAATACAAAGAGAATTAATTGTGCACAAGTATTACATTATATATATTTTTGAACTCGTCTTTTTACAAACTTCCATTTGATATTCCACTCGACGACCTGGTAAAAAAAAATGTCACTTCCACCACCAAAACTATCCCCTTAAGTCAAAATTTAACTTTCAAAACTGCACGGC
Source organism: Pachyrhynchus sulphureomaculatus (assembly GCA_019049505.1). NCBI lineage: Eukaryota > Metazoa > Arthropoda > Insecta > Coleoptera > Curculionidae > Pachyrhynchus > Pachyrhynchus sulphureomaculatus. Next base: position 114,154,721 of record CM032446.1, on the reverse strand, counting down.
TCTGATGAGGCCATCAATTCAATATTATTGTCAAATTTCAAGTTTGTATGTCAAATAGTTTCGGAGAAAATCGAGTGTGACCGACAGACGGACAGATAGACAGACGGACACCTAAGTGATCTTGAAAATGTTCCTTACAGAACACTAATAATAGAGAGACAAATGCCATGCCGAACCAGGATATATCATTTACTAGTAATAAAATTAGTAAAGAGAGGAATTGCCTTTTTGACAAAGTGTTTATTGTTTTTATTAACTACTAAATCATTTGTATAATTTTTATCTATAAATGATGACTATCGATTATCATACGTCAATTTAAATTTCTTTATTATTTAGTTAAAAAACAACTTTACTTCATTAAAAATGACATAAACGTATTAAGGTACTTTAATTAAAGTTAATAATTTTAAATTTACAAAGCTAAAGTTCTGTGGAAAAAAAAAAAAAACAGAAAATGATAAGCCTCGTAGACTATTATTAAGATTTTATTTAATAGACTACAAATTAAGTAATACTACTCCTGTAATTAAAACAATGTAACTTCTTCAGACAATTATTACAATATATTTTAGAAGTAGTTATACTGTCATTGTATAACAATTACCAGTATGGAAAATGATAAATTAATAAAAATCTCAAAATGGTTCATGATATTTGGTGGAATTTGGAATTTTAATAAAAATTCACATATAGGGAAAATATATCAAGTTTATGGAAAAGCCATTCTTACATTTTACGCCCTTTTTCTTGTAGCACTTGTTATTCATTTAGTACAAATAATACAGAAACATGTATCATCTGAACGAATTACTAGTGGAGTAGCTGTGGCTATTATAGTTACTGATATAGTTGCAAAAATAATAATATATCAAAAAAACAAAGTGCCAGATTTATTTCAGCATGTTACAGTAATGGAAGAAAAAGTTTGGAAAAGTAATGACAACGATGTTATTAAATATTACAATAAACAACTGCGAAACTGCAAAGTTATTAATATTATTACTGCTTTTTCACAATTCCTGACAGTTTTACTATTTGGAGTAATGGATGCTGCTAAACAGATTCAAGGGATAGAAGACATTGATGATTTCTATTACGAAGTCTGGCTTCCCATAAACAAAGAACAGCATAAAACTACTATATATTTACTAAATGTTGCATTCGGACTTGTTAGTGTTACTTTAAATGGTACAATAAGAATTGCATTGATCACCCTCATATTTTTTGCAGCAACGCAGCTTGAGATATTGCAAATTAAAATTAAAAAATTTGTTGGTGTGGATAATCAGAGCAAATTATTGCTTATAAAAGACCTTATAAAGCAGCATAAGTTTTTAATATGGTGAGTTTAGTTGTAAATTCGATGTTCAGCATTAGGATCTCAGATACAGTACTAGATAGTTAAAAAAATTTCTGGATATTTTTAAGAGCAGAACCAGTTTTCTATTTTTTCCTTACTGCTCCCGAACTACCAGTTCTTAGCATCGAATTTATGACCATTATTCAGATTTTATTTTCATTAATTAATAATAGTTTTAATATATTTAACATTCAACACAATGAAAATTCTCCTACTATAGTAGTAGGATCCAACGCTTTGGACCAAAACATGTTTTGATGTCTGTGGATCCAACGAGCATGTTGAGTGTGTAAAATAAAGAATTGTGATGCTGTGATTAAATTTTTTTGTGTACGAATGCCAAATTCAGTATTTATTTTAGAACTGTGTTTGAGAAGGGAACTACTGAGTAAGTCAGTTTACCGATTCTTTTTAATATTGAGGAAAACATGTATGTACACTGTGGCCAGATAACAAGATTCTACGCAACCTACCGATACTATTTGGTGCAGGCAATATAAATATTTTAGTGCAAAAAAAGAAATGGGGAATTATTTACCCAGTAATTTAATTACAAAAACAAATTTTAAAACAAACATGAGATATAACTTTCTTATACTAAAGAATAGTCATAACTATCCGATATTTTAAAGAAAAAAAATACATTTCATGGAGAGATAATCGTACAAAATGGAAACTTGACCCTACATCCTATACTTTCTATATCGCCTATATGTTTAATTGAAAATAGTTAAATTCAGTTTTCTTTTCCAAATGGAAAACAAATAAAAATTGTCTTCTATACATACCATTTCTTCACTAAACAGAATATATAACAATATAATCGATATAATTCCCTCAAACTCCATCATCTGCCCTTATATAATTGAATAGAATTATTTATATTCGAAATTATCTCAAATAATTACAAGGAAAAATTTCTATTATTCTACTGAAACTCTACTAAATGCATTAACCTCCATCTTTCTTACCCCCTTTTTCCAAACCTGTAGGTTTCTTCCCTGTATGTACTATAAATGTACCAAATTTGATATCGATTTCTCATTTCGTTTGGTAGTTCAAATTTAAAATTCAAATTGTTTTTGGTAATCTAGAGATCCGGAAATATTCCAAAAATAAAAAAAAGTCTCCTTCTGACACTGAAGACTAACTTAATCCAATAATTATATTCGATAGTTTAAACATTATGTAATAATAATAAATAATAATAATGATGACTTTATTGTATAATATACAAAAGGCGAAGTTGAAGCTTAGCTTCCTATCTTAACCTATCCTAACCTAAAAATTATTATATTACTTATGTATCATATATAATTATGGGGCATACATGTACTGTTGCAAACATATTTCGGATGTATCATGTAAATATAAGAAAACAATTTATAAAAATAATGATATAATTTTGCCAATTTCATTTTTAAATTTCAAGCCTTTAAGACTTTTTAAATTATCTGGAACTTTATTATAAATGCTATAGACCTGGTAACTGAATGATCTTTGATATTGTGCTGTTCTATGCAAGGGTGGTGATATATTTGTTGTTTATACCTTAAGTCTAGGTTATGAGCATCATGTCTAAATTTAGTTTTTTGATACAAGTAATTTGGGCGCATTTTACAAATTATTTTATTAAATATTACTAAACTATGAAGAAGTCTCCTTTATTTCATGGAGCACCACCCAACTTCTTTCATCTTTGCAGTCACACCTCTATCATATTTTCTTATACCACCAATCAGCCTGACACAGCAATTCTGAATGCGCTGAATACGCCGAGCATCCCATTCCAGGAGACAGGGACCATACACTGTATCACAAAATGTGAAGTGGGACAAAACTAAGCTATCGCATAATAGTTTTTTCAAATTTACACTTAATAAATGACGCTGGCTATATATAAGTTTAAGATTAGTAAACGCCTTTTTTATGCAATTATTTATATGTGCTGTGAATCTCAACTCTATATCCATTATCAAACCCAAGTTCCTAGCATTATCCAAGTTTTCTAGCCGCTCAGTACCTACAATAATGTTTAAATGATTAGAATATTGCTTTCTCCAAGCGGTACGTCCAAACAATAGCAACTGACATTTTTTTGGGTTTAGTACCAAACAGTGTTTTTCGGAGGCACTCACCAAAAGTGCAAGATCCTCGTTAATTTTATTATTACCCTCAATAATTTGTTCAGGCTTGAAAGAAAAGTAGATTTGTGAGTCGTCAGCGTAAAGATGTAAATCTGAATATTTAAGATAGGTACAAAGCTGAGATGTATATAGAGTGAAAAACAGAGGCCCTAAAATAGACCCCTGTGGAACACCATTACAGATTTTTATTGGCTTGGACTTTTGTCCATTTAGTTTTACACACTGCAGTCTTCCTGCAAGATAACTCTCAATCATAAGACAAGCCTCACCACTAAACCCAAGATATCTTAGTATAGCAATAAGCAGATAATGATCTAGTCTGTCAAATGCTTTGGAGAAGTCCAGCAGAACAATCACAGTAAGCTCACCCCGATCGGTAGCCTCGAAGATGTCATCGGTCACTTTTAGAAGAGCAGTGGTACAGCTGTGATCTTTGCGAAATCCTGACTGTGTTGATGGTAACAAGTTATGGGTTTCGATGTATCTGCGTATTTAAGCATCTAGGACTCTTTCAAGGATCTTTGACATAGTTGGTAAGATGCTTATGGGTCGCAGGTCTTTTAGTTCACTTGGGTTGAAAGATTTTGGAATCGGGAGTAAAAACGAGCTTTTCCACCGATCAGGAAACGTTTTGGTTTCTATACAACTGTTGACCAGATGCAAAACAATGGGTACAATATATGGATAGCAATTGCATATCATTTTAATCCCAATGCCATCAGTACCAATGGCCTCCGATTTTATGGAACTCATTGCCCTTTCAATGTCGTCCATGCTTGCCAAAGTAAAATTAAAATCACCAGCGTCTTTTTTTTTATTTTGCAAATAAAAATTTAACGTGTCTGCATCTGGATTTTTTGAAGTAGCCGCGTCAATAAAGTACCGGCTAATCTTTTCAACATCTTTTAATGTGGCCGGAATTGTGTTTTTAGGTTTAGAGTAAATGTTTAGATCTCGCAAGACTTTCCAATTGTTTTTTGAGTTTTTAGGTGTTAAGTTGTTAGTAAGGTACTGTTTTTTAGCATTTTCCACTGCAATTGTCACCTGGTTTCGAATTAGTTTGTACGTGTCCCAGTTGGTATGAGTTTTAGTTTTTTTTTTGATATTTATGTAGGGCTTTATTTCGTATGCACATAGCATCTTTCATTTCCTGGGTAAGCCAGGGTGCTTTTCTTTTAGTAATACGAGCTGTTTGTATTGGTGCATGTAAATCAAAAAGTCCGGTAAGGTAAGTATTAAATAATTCCAGTTTTACATTGATGTCACGAGTGTAGAATATATTACGGAACGGAACTGACAAAAGATCGTTGTGAAAGTGTTGTTTATTAAAATTGCGAAAGTTCCTGTAGTTTAAGAAGAAAGGTTTTTGTTTAAATATTTGAAGTTTTAGTTCACATTTAATTAGTAAGTGATCGGAAATGTTAAGGGTAGGATCCACTACAGCACTCACCAGAAACTCATCGTTTGAACATAAGATAAAATCAATTAGAGTTGCATTGGTTTGACAATATCTAGTAGGCTCATTAATAATTTGTTTTAGACCGTATGACTGCAAAACTGAAAAAAATTTTTGGGTGTATCCCGAGTCTAAGTCCAACCCATTAATATTAAAGTCCCCAAGACATACAAAATTGTCAGATCTCAGTAGATGCTGAGAGACATTTAACTCAAATTCTTCAAGAAATTCATTAAAGTTAGTAAATCCAGGGGGCCTGTAGATTGCCCCTAAGAGGGTCCCAATATTCCCGGCTCTGAACTCAACCCATAGTTGTTCAGAATGATTGGCTGCATAACTATTTACCATTTCGCATTGCAAAGTAGTTCGAATATACAAGACGATACCCCCACCTCTGCCTTGCCCACGATCAAATCTTAGAAGCTTATACCCATTTATGTTGAGTCTTTCATTAACTATCGAGTCAGTTAGCCAGGTCTCAGTTATAGCTAAAATGTCAATTTCGCTATTTTCCAAGTAGTTTTTAACTTGATTAAATTTGGGAAAAAAAGACCTCGAGTTTATATGACCTATTACTATCTTTTTTTGTTTGCTATTCATGATAAAGAACTCAAATTATTCACTTTCATGGATACCAGTAAAATGCAAAAAAGAAGAAGAAAAAAGAATAATTAACCTAAGAGTTCATTAAGGTGATCTTCGTCAGAAATTACAGTGTACCTCTCTCCATCTGCCTTACGTGCCAAGACCCTTCCATTTCTCTGCCAGACATATTTGTAATTTGCTTCATTCTTAAGCCGTTTACATTTTTTAAGTGTAGATTTCCTTTGTAAGTTCCTCCGAGACATATATCACACTTTCAGATTCATCAAGGCCGACAGTGCTTCTGGTTACTCTTCCCTTGTGAGCTTTGGCCCTTAAAATTTTTTGTTTCAAATCTAAGTCTGCTACTTTAACTATGGATCTAATTGTATTGTTGGTTTTGAAGTGCTTGATAACCTCAAATTTACTCTCAGATGAGGGCACCTTAAGAAAGTTACACAATGTGACAAGTTTTGTAACAGTGGAGTCTTTTTCGGATTCTTTGCATACCAGGCCACTGATGCAGATGTTGTTTTTTATTTTATATGCTTCTTGCGTGCCCATGGTTTGCTCTAGTTTTGCGACCTTGTCCTTCAGTAAACGATTTTCTTTCGACATTTCGGAGACCATGTCCGACATGACCTTATTGCGTTGCTTTTCCTCCTCATACCTTACGTTGAGAAACTCGATAAATTGCTTCATCTCTCTAACGTCATTTTGCAGTTCTCTTAAAATGGTTTTCATTTCGTAAATTCCTCCCTCGTCTCCCACATCTAGACCTGGGTTAGGGGGTATGATAGACATCCTACGGGATCTGGTGGATTGATCTGCTAGGCTCATCCTTCTCTCGCCAGTACATTCATCACAGTACCAAGATGTTTTATTCTGCTGCATAATTCGGGCGTCAAGCTCACTTACTTCCACACAATCTAAATGAAAATAACACTTGCATATCCCACAAACTAATTTCATTTTCATTTTGCCTATATTACGGTGGCAATGCTTACAAGTTTTTGAATTTGTCATTTTAACTTTGCAAGTGACTAATACAGCAACTGTTCAAACTCTCAGCCTGTGATCTCGTTGGTTCGATTTACTTACTTATCGGAGAATAGCAAAAAAGAAAACAATTGAATTCCACACCATTGTTCAGCACTCAAGTTTAAATAGTAAGCGACACACGACGGTTTTTAAAATAAAAGTCGCAGAAAACTATAGCACACTGGTCCCCACACAATCTCTCAAAAAATCCCAATTTTCTGAGCACTACAACTCGCAAACGAAGTCGAACCCTAAGGTGAAACAAATTCACGACCGTCTCCGTTTCAATTCTTTAAAAACATGTAATAGTTGAGATATTACTGACAAAAAAAGTTGAGCGGTGAAAGAAATTAGAGATATTTATTCAAACGAAAACATGACAGTTCCTTTTACCGCTCCACTAAAATTTAACAAAATGAGTAAGTATCAGAACCAAGTTTTCTTGACTTCAAGAAATACGCTAGAGGAGCAACGCGTGTGCGGAAAAATTGATTCCCATTGATCTTGAATCGCTGTAAATTGTACTCGGTGGAAACACAATCCTGGGCAAAGCAGCCCAAGGGGATGATGTTCTCCATATAAAAGACTGCTTGAAAAGGGGTATATGAGGAGTGACAAGTTGAACTTCATATGGATATAAAGTATTAGCGCGACGTGTATTCCTAGCATTGTCCATTGGTGGTTATTGAAAGAGCAAAAAATCCAGTCACAGTCAACTGGACCCCTAGGTTATAAGTAAATACCACCAGGGCACAAGCTTTTCTTTTTACCTGTGATATTTGAATATGAGCTCGTAGGGTGACTGATGCACATCGGCTTCTAACCTCAAGAAATGCAATGGAAAAACTCATTCTTGTAAAAGGCAGTGGGCGTGTTAAAAAGGCGATTTTAAATCTAAGCTTAGTTAGTCTCAGTAATTATCCTGTAAAATAAACTTATAAATGTAAAAGATTACATATTGTTCCAATAAGTTCTTATACTAATTTTAAGAATACAACTTTTTATACGAAGTATAACTTTTACTTAACTTGTTCTAAATACAAGAATAACTATCCTTACATTTAGAATTTGTTTTTGGGACTATTTCTCAATATCACCTGCAACAAAATTCTAGAGGATCGGTGTCCCGAGAGTGGTCTAAACGTTTGCCTTGAAGGAAATCAGTTTCTCTACTATGGAGAAAATTCTGATGGTTTTAGATGAGAAGTGTGGAAAATATTTCATATCGGTGGTCAAGGTATAATGAGCAGTTATCACTTTGGATCGCAAACTGACTTGTTGAATTCACATTTACACTCTTGTCAACAAGGTGGCAGTAACTACTTGGGATCTCTGCCGTATGGTATACACAATAATATTTCCTTAAAAAAACTGGTTTACAAATAGTAACTGAATTATTACTTCTACTATTGACTCAATGAATCCCAAATAGGCCAGCTTTTTTTAAAAAGTTGCAATTATCTTCAGAGAATACACACAATTTTTGCCAATTGTGGTGGGTATCACATTAGTTCTTATAAGTATAGTTATATATGTATATATATATATATATATATATATATATATATATATATATATATATATATATATATATATATATATATGTCGCTTCAGTAGTGAGGTTCATTGTCCACGTTGCTCCCGAATTTCGCTTAATTATAGTGTTTTAATAGAATATTAATTAAGATCGTAGTGTTGGTTGGGTGGTGAAGTGACGCGAGCTGTAAGTTATAGTGAACGATTATATAATTGTTGGAGATCTGCCTAGTACTGGCCTTTTACTGATTAATAAGTTCCCGCCATTATGGTACTGTCATCAACGGACATACGTGAAATCAAGACGCTGATTACCAATATTTTCAACGACAAATTCCTCGAGGAAATGGTTAATTAAGTTGCTGATATGGTTGAAAAAAAAATTGAGGAGCGACTTGAGATTCAGTCACAAGAAATACATAACATTAATAATAAATTAGTTCGACTGGAGACTGAGAATCAAGCATTGCGCAGGATTGTTGATCTCCATGAACACTCTACGCGCAATCTTAATGTTCGAATATTCGGAATGGCTGTCGAAAATAACGAAAACCTACGTGGTAAAGTTCTAGATTTGTTCAAATATAGGCTAAAGGTAAACATTCAAAATACAGAATTAGTGAAGTGCCACCGGGTTGCAGCAAAAACCACTAGTAATAATAAACATCCATCTGTGTTGGTACGGTTTTCGAATGACGAGATAAAAACTTCAGTTATAAAAAACAGAAAAAACTTAAAAAACAGTGGTGTTCTAATAAAGGACGATTTAACGAAAGCCAGATTGGCTTTATTAGACCGTGCCATTCGCAGTTTTACTATTAAAAATGCGTGGGTGCATAATGGTAATATTTATGTGCGTTATAAAGACGTAGTGCATCGTATTATGGAAGAAAAGGATTTGGACAATTTAAAGGGCTAGGACTTTTACTTACGGTAACAGCATGTCATTCTCTGTCATGTCTTTATTGTTTTTTTTTTGGAGAGGGTTAGTACTACCTAAAGGATGTAACAGAATTTTAATGCTTTCATTTATATATTTCTTGTTTTCGAATTTCATTGTGTTTACGGTTTTACCAGTATTCCTATCTCTTTAACGAGTAATGTGGGCTAATTGCCTATTTTTTTGTGTTCTCTTCTTATCATATATTTTATTTTATTTCTATTTATAACTATTAAGTTGAACTTTCATTCTTTTTTTTTTCTATTAGTGGTAGAATTATATGTTCAATATCAAAAAATTTGGAGCGATTACCACAGCACATTTAAATGTACGTTCTTTGTTACCTAAATTTAATGATGTAAGAGATCTCCTGTTGCTTGGAAATTATGATATTTTTTGCCTGTCTGAGAAATGGCTGAATCGAGATACTCCTAATCATAATTTGTTCATACAGGGTTATAATTTATTTTGGAGGGACCGCCATGTTGGTCGGGGTGGAGGAGTAAGTATTTATGTCAAAGATGTGATGACTTGTAAAATAGTTCCCTCTAGTTGTAATATTGAGCCACTTTGGTTAAGTTTTAATTTAAACAATAAGAGTATCTCAGTAGGTGTAGTTTATCGTCCACCTGATTTTAATATAATGAATTTCATAATGATAATCGAGCAAGATATTTCTTCTTTTTTGTCATTACATGATAAGTGTCTTGGAGACTTTAACGTTGACTTATTAAAACATGATACTCCGTGTACCCGTCATTTTTTAAATTTAATTGAATCTTTAAACTTGTCCCAAATAGTGGATGCTCTGACACGAATTACCCTTACTAGTTCGACCTTGATTGACCTAATTTTAACAAGCAATGTTGCAATTATTAATAATGTTCAGGTTGAGCCAGTTTATAATATATCTGATCATGATACTATTAAATGTGTTTTAAACATTTCAAATCCTCCGAAAATACCCCTTTTTAAAATTATTAGAGACCTTGATACCTTTGTGGCCAATTTACAAGCGGCTTCGTTTGATAATATTTTTTTGTTGGAAAATATAAAGGACAAGGTTCAATTTTTTAATAATGCTTGAACAGATGTTTTTAAGGTTCATGCCCCTCTAAAGCGTATACGTATAACTAAGAAATTTGCACCATGGTTAACAGATAATATTCGTTTTTTAATATCTTTGAGAAATAATGCACACTCTAAGTGGTGTAGGACAAAAAATGTGGCTCATTACAATTATTACAAATCTCTTAGAAATTATACTACCTTGGCATGTCGTAGAGAGAAAAAAGCCTACTTTTCACAAAAACTTAATACCGGTGGAATTAATAAAATTTGGAGGGAACTCGACATGTTAAATCATAGAAAAGGAAAACCGGATATTCCTTCATCACTTTCCGATCCTGTTAATATGAATGACTATTTTATTAATGGAATTTCTAAGCTGAGTCCAAACCCTGAACAGATTGATTGGTATCAAATCAATAAAAAACCTGGGGTAGAAAATTTTGTTTTTCATATAGTCGCTGAAGAGGATGTGATTAAACTGTTGTATTCTATAAAGACTAATGCGGTGGGCGTTGACGGGTTAAGTATAAAGCTTTTGCTTCTTGCCACTCCATATATAGTACCCTTTATTAAGCATATAGTGAATTGCTGTCTGCTGGCGGGTGAGTTTCCTGATTATTGGAAACATGCGATTGTTACATCTTTGCCTAAAGTTGCATGCCCAAATGAGTATAAAGACTTAAGACCCATAAGGGTTCTTCCCGTCCTCTCTAAGATTTTGGAACGGTTCATGGAGTCACAACTCCGTGGCCACACTGATAAATTCTCCATTTTGCCTAAATTTCAATCGCGATTTAGACCAGGTCATAGCTGTGAGACAGCCCTTTTGGAAGTAATTGATGACATACTCAGGGGCATCGATGGAGGATGCTTAGCAGTTTTGACCCTCTTTGATTTTTCTAAGGCCTTTGATACAATAAGTCACAGCCTTCTTTGTTCTATACTAACATACATTGGTCTCAGTAACAACAGTTTGAAATTATTGCAAAGTTTTTAAGTAATCGAAGTCAATCAGTGCGAAACGCCGGTATTGAGTCGAGACCTTTACCAATCACCTGTGGTGTCCCACAAGGTTCCATTTTGGGACCTCTATTATTTTCAATTTACACTTCACAACTAATACATCGGGTGAGGTATTGCAGGGTACACTTGTATGCCCACGATACGCAGCTTTATCACATATGTCGTCCTAACGAGATTCACAGATGCGTTAGAGAAATCAATGATGATCTGGTGGGGCTAGTTTCTGCTGCCAGTGACTACTTCCTATCAATTAATACAAAAAAAAGTACAGTCATGGTTTTTGGTACTCAGAGGCTCAGAAGCAGTTGCTTACCACATATTAATATTAAAATCAACGGGGAAGTGTTACGGATTGATGACAAATGTAGAAATTTAGGCCTTACTATGGACTACAATTTGAGGTACAGATCGCATGTGAACATAGTTATACGCCGGGCGTACTTTAATATGAAGATGAGTTACAATTCTAGAGACTATTTAAATCAAAAACTGAAAACTATATTGTGTGAGTCTCTGGTATTATCCAGATTAAATTTTTGTGATACTATATATGGATTTTCAATAGACTCATCCGATAGACGACGTATCCAAGTTCTTCAAAATTCATGTTTGCGCCTAATATTTGGTATTCGTAAAAGGAATCACATATCACACAAATTGTTTGAACTGGGATGGTTAAATATGAATGATAGACGTTGTTTGCATGCGACTTGTTTATTCCAAAAAATTGTCTTAACGGGTGTTCCCTTCTACCTACGTAGAAAAATTACCTTTAGATCAGATGTTCATAATTTAAATGTCCGTTTTCGAGGTCGCCTTACGCCTCCGGCTTACAAAACTGAAAAAGTTAGATCGTCCTTCTCTTTTCAAATAGCTAAGATTTATAACTCAATTCCAGAAAATATAAAACTATTAGATCCTAGGTCATTCAAGGCAGCGCATAGGAGGATTTTGTTAAATATATAAAGATATAGTACTTATTTATGTAAATTTTCCTTCCGAAAAGAATATCACTAGCTCTTGAGTGTATCTATACTCTGTATGAATTCTGTTATTTATCTCGGATATGTTGGGGTGACTCGCCTGTCTGTTTAACAATTTAATTTATATCAAGGTTTTTTTTTTGTTTGCTCTAGTTGTGTCATAAGCCACTATTTTTTTTTGTCTTTTTTTTTCCTAACACTTACAACATTACACAGTTTAATAGATAAATATTGTATTCTATAAAGTTTAGTATTAGGATGCTTAAGGTAAAGAACAGGGGGAATGTTTGTACCTTCGTGGTCTTACATTCCCAACTGACCTTCGGCATTTTCCAATTTAATGTAGCATTTTGTTTATTTAGTTTATGATGTTTTTTTTTCTCTTTCATAATTGGAAATAAAGAACATATTTATTTATTTATTTATTTATTTACTGCCATTTTATTCCTAGATATTTTGTATTTTAGTAGTTAATATTATCAAATCTGTTAACACTTTGGTAACACCTCTGTAAGAAGCGAAGATGTTTATGGAATCGTTATAGTATTTTAAGGCAAAAAGAATTTTCAGTTAGAAAAATCACTTTTAACAATTTGGTTATAAATAAAAGTTATTAGCGACTGAATTATCATTAAAAACCTAAAGCCTCACCCCGAGTATCAGGTTAATATGTTATATGATCGGTATTAGGAATTTGTGTAGCCTCTACAAAAATATTAGAAATATTCCGATTGATCAATTCCAACGTAAAACAAAATAATTTTCATTAATTTGATTGGCACTATCTACGTTGAAACTGGTCACAAAAAGAGGTCTACTACTTGAATAAATATTAATTTCAGGTTTGTAGAAGTTTTAAACGAATCTATAAAGTATGTTATGCTGATGGAATATCTTCTTAATTCAGTAAATGTTGCATCTCTTTTGTTTCAAATTATTGAGGTAAGTTATTAAGACCTACTCAGTTTTGCAAAAAAATCTCCGCACGAACCACTTTAAATAAAAAGTTAATTTAGAAGTACACTCTTATAATAATTGATTTTTACTTGCTTCACTCACTAAAAAAGTTTAACTTTAGAATTGGTGACAATACTTGGTCAAATGTAATAATAAAACCAACAAGTATTGGAGCTTGTGGCAAAATACCTGGAAAAGTGATAAAAATAAAAAATTACATTAAAATGAGAAAATTATTATTTTCCTTATCTTTTTCAAGACAATAAATAAAAACTTACTCTCAACAAAATATATAGTGGCTTGACGGGCCGATTAGTGTCAAGAGAATGCCTAAACTCTGCACAATTGGAGGTTCACATTAACTAGCTCTAAGGCTTATTTGTCTTTAGATATTTGCTTCCTTAATCTTTGCTAACCTGGTTGTGTTGCAATTTTGTCTTCACCTAGGGTAGTTGAAGAGCTCTTAATGAAGCGAAACATGGCTGATTATTCTTGGACTCCCATATTTGTAAGTGCAAAACTTATATCTGATAGGCCAGTATACATTTTTTTGATTATTTCTCACGGACGCTGACATGATTGAATAACATTGCAAACAAAATAGTAGGAAGTTCTAGAGCAACTAGGCTAAGTTTAAATTTTACATCTTGTTAGAGAATTTAGCAGTATACATATATAGTGCTAATATCATACAACAGTCTTGGCCGGAATGAAGTTTCATGAGTTTTCGCTTCTAGAAAAATTTTCGTTTTCTTCTAAATATTGAACAGGACCGGATTTAAATTATTTTTAAGTAAAACAAAAATAATATCTCAAGACAGTTTAAACTTTAAACTAATCATAGTATACTACTAATGTCAAATGTATATGTATATATTCTACAGATTTAGCCGCCCTATGGAACTTGATTTAGGACTGTTGAGTTAGCCTATGTGACACAATCGAAACTATACAATAACTTTTTTTTTTTTTTTTAATTCCCAAATTAAAATCTTGTTAAGATAATAAGTGTTCAATATGAAAAAGGTATTAAAGAAATTTATCGACGTTACCTTTTTAAAACAGGAATCAACAAACCAACTGTATATTTCGTTTTTTTTATTTCTGTTTTTTAATTAGATTGTTATATTTCTCTTTTTTTTTCTGATCAGTCGTCAATTATTATATTATAACATTTAGAGTTTAAATTATTATATTTTATATATTAAATTATATAAACTAGTGATTTATTGAAAACTAAGCATTTGTCTGCCACTTGTTTTTATGCTTGTTATATTTTTTGTTTTAAAGTTACTCTTTGAAATCTGGCGAGGCCGATTGGTTTAGATAAATATCAAGGAAGCTAAAATAGAAGCCACAAATATTTATTCTGTTGTAAATTATATTTAGGAAGTTTGACCAAGTAAAAGAAAAGTCCAAGTTTAATACCCTAAAAGTTTTAAGTAAATATCTTAAAGATTTTAATAAAGTTAAAAACAGTGGTATGTTTTTCACATATTCTACATTGTAATTATAATTTACAGTAATTTTTGAGAAACATAAAAAAGTTTTTATTTTTTTATATATATGGCAGAAAATATAGAGGAGACGCATATTTTTATGTACTAGTGGGTCCTGTCATCACATTTCATGACTGACCACAATAAAATTATTTGATATTTTTGTGATGTTATTATAAATAATTTAAAGCAAATATCATCCAATCTTGGTCAGAAAAAGATGTATGTAAGTATGTAATTACTAATCTGATCAATTTAGAAGCTTAGTCTTGTAATTGTTAAAAAGACTTTGAATTAGTATCCACTTAAGAAATAAAGCGTGACAACAACTATAAATGAAAGCATTAAATAATTTAATAAAATACAAGAAAACTATTTAAAAATTATGAGAAATTGTATTAAATATAAAATAAACATTACATTTCACCTAATATTAAAAGGTATCCCCAAGTTTTAGTAAAAAATCACCACAAAATAAGAAGACTAAATCATTAAAATTGTCGCAATTTATATGCCGGATTTGAGATATTACCTTTTACAGTGACCACTTTAAGAAGAAGCCGAAAACTGTGAATTATTACATTACTAAGTAAAATCACCATCACTAAGTAACATTACATAGCGGGGCCATTTTTGTTTCTTCTTTTCATTGACATTAGCAGTATATTGATTACGTATACACATATGTTGTGTCACTACGAATACTGTTTTCTAGAACATTGTAAATAATTTTTGATAATATACAGAGTATTTTAGAACTTTGTAAAAATAATGATAAATAATTTTTCATCCGATTTTGTAATCAGAATATACAAAATCTTGCTCATTTAAATATAAATTAATTTTTCTTTTGTAAAAACTGTTTTGTATAAAATAAAATAAGTTAGGTCTGGAACAATAATGATTTATTAAAATTATTTTTTTCCAAATTCATGCGGAAACTTTTCCGTGCCACTATTACTATATCTTATACATATATAGGAATTAGTTCGTTAATTTATGGTAAAACATTTGATCTACTAAAAACCGTTATATTTAACAGGGCCACATTAAAAGTGCGTTCATAGAACGTTTTCACAATTATGATAACAATTCGTATTGCGATTGTTGCATGCCCAAGCCTATACTGACCGGGCAAATAGAACTCCAAGCCCACATAGTAACTTTTCTTCAGTAATAATACTGACATGTTTCGATATACCAATCTACAACATATTTCTGAAAACTTTATTTTCATTTATAGATGCGATCTCTGGTACAACTGGCATTTCCAAGTTGTTACTTTGCATATTTAACAATCTATATTTTTACTTTGAGTTGGGTATGTAATGAAGTCAAGTTGCAAGTAAGTAATTTTTTGGGACTAAGTGCCATATTATTGTTCTAAAAATGGATTTTATCCTCTGAGCTTTCTAAATAAAGGGCTCTTTTCACTTTTAGTTTATTTTTTGTTGTATTTTGCACCGCTTTACTTATTAAATTTAGTAGAAATATCACCTCAATCAGATTAAAATTTGGATACTGTTTTGATAAAGCAACTCATTATGACGAGCTTGACATTATAAGATGAACAACCTGAGTCGTACCAAAAAAATATGTAGTGGGCAAAAATCAACCAATACTTTGAAAAATATTATCCCGTACTTTGTTTTAAATGGTAAAAAGAGTATTCCGCAGGCACTTTTTGTCACTCCGCATGTACTTAATGTCAAATAGGCAAGCAGCAACAACAGCAGATGATGGTACATCAGTGTGTAGGTATCTTCTTTTCAAAAGCATTTTAAGGAAATAATATATGCCTCCGAGATAAAAGTTATTAAAAATATTTTTGCCACCATTTGCTTAAGCAAATATTGGCAGAGAACACACAACATACAACTTAACAGAAACCTTAATTCTTAAGAACATCGTAGACAAGATGTTGCCTATTCTATAAATACTTCTATGGGAAGTGTTTGATGAATATAGCCTGCATAATTCCTTTTAAAGTGGTGCATGCCAGGAATATACGTCGTGCTAATCATCAGTATGAGGAGCAGTTTGTCACTTTCGTCAAACCCGTTTCAAAAACTCTTTTATGTGGAGAACGTCACACTTTTGGGCTAAACTAAACAGGACAGTGTTTCCTACTGAGTACAGTCTACAGAGATGCAAGACTCACATGGATCGTTACTTTCGCGTACGTGTCTCCTTTACAGCGATTTGAGGATTTGTCTATAGCGTGCGTACGTGGTCGTAAAAAAGTAAACTAAGCTTCTTTTAATGATTTTTCCTGTATATTGTAACATTCTTCCCAAAATTGTAATATAAAATATTATTGGTTTGAAGATCGACAGATGTATTTAATAAATTACGTTTTTTTCAGTTAAGAGGGTTGAATCATCTGAAAAGTAGGAAAATTGGGTAACTGTATTACCTGACCTTTTTTTTAAAAGTCAGTAACTCAAGAACCAATAATGTTTGTTCTATTCTATATTTAGAATTGCCAGTATAGTTCAAAACATATGCTAAACCATTAAAAAATGTATGTTTAGTTAACTGCACTTTTGTGAGCTCACCCGATTATTCAAAATATTCAATTGAACCTTACAACTTGTATTAAAAGACTTTTTCCATTGTTGTATTATTTAAGTATGAACCTTAGGTCATGTTTTATAATCTAACGTTTTTTAACGGCTTCTCGTAAAGCAAAAGAAAAACGGGTCCCGAATGGCAGTCAGAACTTAGGAATCTC
The DNA here is from genome assembly GCA_019049505.1 of Pachyrhynchus sulphureomaculatus. Taxonomy (NCBI): domain Eukaryota; kingdom Metazoa; phylum Arthropoda; class Insecta; order Coleoptera; family Curculionidae; genus Pachyrhynchus; species Pachyrhynchus sulphureomaculatus. The sequence continues at coordinate 114,137,389 of CM032446.1, read as the reverse complement.
TCCAGTCACCTGTAATATCCGTTACTTAAATTGACTCTTTTCAACCTTTTTGATGAAATGGTATCGTACGAGGAATAGTTGCTCCTATTTCTGAATTCTGAATGAAATGGAGGTAATGACAACAATATGTTATATCTAAAGCAACCCTAAAGAACTTTGAGATAACTGGCATATCTTCGAATTCTCCTGTAAAGGATCCATTATTATGACCCATTAATGACGATTACAAGCATGAATAAAAGATAATAAGGAACTTGAAGGATGTAAATGATTCGGCAGGACAAAGATCATGAAAGGAAATAAACTTACAAAAGTTGAAGAGCCACATTAACTGTTACTACTAATTATGGCTGATGATAGAAGGAAAAACCAAATAACATAGAATTAGGTCATGTTAACAAATACTTATCTCTAATTAATAACTTGCAACAAAACAGGTTTTTAGAACAACAGTTCGTAAGATATTTTGATTTTACCACTACTTATGTTTAGGTAAAAAAGATGTAATAAGTACCTTTATACAGTTGCATATATATTCAGATGTAAGTAATTCTATAATTTGAACATAATTGCAAGTTTGCTTTACAGGTAGGCAACATTTTTATAAAAAAAATTGTGCTCATGTTATTAACTGCACAATTTCAATTTTTGGCCTATAAAATGTCGTGTTATACCGTAGTAAACTCTTCCGTTGGTCCATATGTGAAATAGTGCGCCCTATTATATTTTTCTTAATTATTGTTACTATTTATTCTAATGAATATTTTTATTACAGGCATATTGTTCTAGCTCATGTTTGAAGGCTTTAAGATAATCAATAATTTGTTGATTACTGAAAACAACATATTTTACTGTGTTTTAATCAATAATTATATTTAAAAATATATTTTGATATTTAAGAGGCCGAAACTCTATAAACTAAACAATTTATAGAGTTTTGGCCTCTTAAATATCAAAATATATTTTTAAACATATTTAACGATTTTACATTGAGATTTTGAATGGAGAAAATTGAAAATTGAAAATCTGCCTTAATATATTGCCAGATTCGTACATAATTCAGCTATTATATTACAACATAGAATAAAATGTTTTTTTATTGGAATACTGAACTGACGGCGGTAAAATTTGACAGGGAAGTCTTCTCAATTCGAACTCCGTGGATAAAATTCTCAACTACACATATAAAAATTGAAAATATTTTTTTATTAAATTATTATAGATTGTTTCATGAATTACTGCCGATGATGGTATAAAAAATTATTATAAATTTTTTAAACATACGGAATATAATATTCAGATCCACTGCTTAATGTGAACACTTATGGCTATTTTATTAATTAGACTAGCCGTGCCCACGGTTCCACTGGCGTGGACTTGATTTACTATTATCCTCACAGGTTATTCCTTATGATATCTAACGCAATAAAATATATCTTATAGCCTGGCCAGAAAACATATGTATGAATTAAAAAAATAACAACACGTACATCGGATAAGTGATTCTCGAGTGATAAACGCACTAACGCACAAACATACGGCCAGAGAGACGTAGCATTACATATATATATATATATATATATATATATATATATATATATATATATATATATATATATATATATATATACGAGGCTGGTTTGAAAAGTCCGTGCAAAGTCCGAGAGATGGCACCACCGGCGCGTATCGAGGTCATGTTTAGTTAGTAGCATCTCTTGAATGAACGCACACCAAGTTTCAGCCATATTGGTCTATTTCTTTGTGTTTGGCATTCGTGTGAATCAAGGAAGTCGAGTGATTTTCAAGAAATGGACGAAAAAGAATTTCGTGTGGTGATTAAACATTACTTTATGAAAGGCAAAACGCCTCAGGAGACTAAAGAGAAGCTTGATAAACATTATGGTAACTCTGCACATTCGATTAGAACAGTTTATAAGTGGTTTCAAAATTTTCGGACTGGCCATATGGGCACAAGTGACGCTGAACGTTCTGGACGGCCTGTGGAGGTTACGACTCCAGAAATCATTGATCAAATCCATGATATGGTGATGGATGACAGAAGAGTTAAGGTGCGTGAGATTGCTAGTGCTGTGGGTATCTCGACTGAACGGGTACATAATATTTTGCATAAACATTTGGACATGAGAAAGCTATCCGCAAGATGAATGCCGCGATTGCTCACGCTTGACCAAAAACGCAATCGTGTGAAGTGTTGCAAGGATGGTTTGCAGCTGTTCCAGAAGAATCCGGAGGACTTTAAGCGTCGTTTCGTCACTGTGGATGAAACATGGATCCATTACTATACTCCTGAGACCAAACAACAATCTAAACAATGGGTTACCAAGGGGGAATCTGCACCAAAAAAGGCGAAGACCGTTCCTTCAGCCGGAAAGGTTATGGCGACTGTCTTTTGGGATTCGCAAGGGATAATCCTCATCGACTATCTGGAAAAGGGTAAAACTATTACAGGTGAATATTATTCATCGTTACTGGACCGTTTGAAAACCGAGCTGCAAGGAAAACGCCCGCGATTGGCCCACAAGAAAGTCCTTTTCCATTACGACAACGCACCAGCACACACCTCAGCAGTTGTGGTCGCAAAATTAATGGAAATAGGATTCCAACTCGTTTCACATCCCCCTATTCTCCAGACTTGGCTCCCTCGGACTACTATTTGTTCCCCAATTTGAAGAAATGGCTGGCGGGACAAAGATTTTATTCAAACTAGGAGGTGATTGCAGACACTAATGGATATTTTGCAGACTTGGACAAATCCTATTATTCGGAAGGGATCAACAAACTAGAACATCGTTGGACGAAGTGTATAAGCCTAAAAGGAGACTATGTCGAAAAATAAAAAAGGTTTACCCCAAACACATAAGTAGTTTTTATTTTTGCACGGACTTTTCAAACCAGCCTCGTAAATATATATATATATATATATATATATATATATATATATATATATATATATATATATATATATATATATATATACATATATTATATTCTTAGCTACATGTATTGATTCCCTATTATCGTCACTGCTTATTCCTTATGTTACCTAACGTAATAAAATATATCCTATAACCTGGCCAGAGAACATATGTATAGATTTAAACAAAAAAAACAATTAAATCGGGTAAGTGATCAGCACACTGACGGATAGACAGAAAGACAGAGAGGCGTTGCATTTTATATATATTATAGATAACCTGGCTAAAGAACATATGTATGAATTAAAAAAAAAAACGTAAATCGGATAAGTGGTTCTCGAGTGATAAGCGCACTAACGGACAGACAGACAGAGAGACGTTGCATTTTATATAGTATAAAGTATAAACTAATATGTAGATCTGCCGTAACTATCGAATATTAACCTTTTGTGAATAAGTTGGTTTAATTTGGACGCATCCCAATTCCGCTGACTAGTTTTTCTATCAGTACCTGAGTATAACTTACTTGAGTTATCAAAACACGCCGTTGGTATCATAAACAAGAGAAATTAGAAAAATCTGGTTTCCCAGAGTCCACCGTTGTATCTTGTTAGTATACTGTTAGTATAGACATCTTCAGTATTAGAAAATTCGACGAATATAATCATGTGCAATTGAAGTTCAAAATGAAATATGCCGTCACGGATAAAAGCATTTTTGTTAGTTCATAAATTCGAAGAGTGCAGACCAGTTTTAGAGAAGATTAACTAGCCAACTTTGCTCTCACATTAACCATGGATCTTAAAGATTACATTTGTTAAAAATTTTGACAGAATGGTCCATAAATTTTATCAATTTGCAAATATCAAACCCAATCAGCTACTACGCTATGAGTATTTTCATCAGTATAAAATAAATTTGAGTACTACAGTACTTTGAAAAGGTTGAAAATCTCACTAAAATCGTGTCAGAGACTGGTGAAATGATAAGTGATAAAAGAATAATGACAAAAATACTTAACACTCTAAGTTCAGAAATGCAAAATAGATGTGGTTGTGAATCGAAATTGACTATTCCAAATCTGACAAACTCATCTTGTGCATATAGTTAACTGTTAGCAGCACAATGAATTGACAATATTTATAATGTCTTCAAAATTTATTAGTGATTCAAGAAAGTAATAAAAAAACAATTAAAATATTATTCGAAAAATCATTGTCTGCTATAACTGCAATCAAAGGAAACTTAAATGTGTTCACCATATTTACTCAATGTGGAAGAGACCATTCAAGTCTCGAAAGGAAACTATCGGATTATAGACAGCGGAGCTTATGCCCACATAACACCTTCTCTAGGTCTAGAGAAAGTTGACTCTCAAATATTCTGACTCAAGTCTAGTACTAAACAACAATAGGTGCTTATTCTTTTTAATCTAAAAAAGAACTCACACAAAAGAAACACTCCAAAATTATGAATGGCCAACTATTTTTTGAAAAAAGCATTGTTGCTTCCAGTACATTGCGTGATTAAACTAACATTAACAGAACTAGAATTCTTATATTCGGCGATAGATTTACTAATAAGCATTCTTTACTTATTTACATAACGCAATTAGAAAATGATAGCTTACAAATAGTGGTTTCACCGCTGAATATAAAAATGTCATGTAGACCTCATTTGACATAATGATTTGTTATATTTAATGAATATATTACTTCCAACAAAAATCAATCAGAACAGAAATAAGAGTGATTCTATTACCATTGATGACATCAACGAAGATACGCTTAAAGAGATACAACGTATAGCAGAAAGAGTAACAGAGTCAAAAGATGAAAAACATACAATAAATCAAGCAATTTTGCAAGAGGAGATAGAAAAAGAACGAAAAGAAAAATTGCAATTTCCACGATCTGAAAGAAACACTAAAATCTCAACTAAGTATAAAATATTTTTTTGAAATAAAGATTCTTTCAACTTATGATGAGGCTTTACAGGTTGAGAAAAGTATGTGGACCACTAACTATTTTTCCTCTGTAACTTAACAGATTTATAGTGCACCTTTATTTTTCTCATAAAAGACCTAACTTCTGGATAAAGCTGATAGTTGAGGTAGGAGAATTAGATTTCAGATTTTCAGGCATTAAGGCCACCTCACAAAATGAGGAATATTTGATTCTTCCCCCTTGCAAGTTCTGGACTTGCGAAGTTCGATACAATTCATTACTTCACTATTGGATCATTTCCTAAGTTGTATACATCTTAAGAGGTCGATTTCTTAGAAAATATCTACTGCCTACAAAACACACACAGAGCAATAGAAACATCACTCAGAATCCCAAAAGATAAAATGAAGCTAGAAAACCAGGACGTATACCATACTTCTTGGAGAAATTGCAGTAGATCGTGCATAGGATAAATCAACAAAATGATATCTGCACGACTCCAAGAGTATAAACTTGGAATTAGTGACAAACAAGCCACTTCAGTTTTTTTTTAAATACCACACACACCACTTAGTGACAGGCCATGAAATCGATTTCATCAGCTGGAAACAAATAGTGACTGTTCAATATTATAACATAAGAATCATCCGAGAAGACATCCAAAAAAATTGGCACCTTGAACAAAAGAAATGATGCCCGCAACCTCTCATCAGCATGCAAGTGCGTAATACAACAAGACATACGCAGATTCTAAATAGTTCCATATTAGGTTCACTCTGAACACTACTTAGTATATATCACCACTACAATAAACACTTTATTTTTACACTCGACGCGCGTTTCGCTAACCATGTTAGCTTCATCACGAGCGATGATTGACGTCAATCATAGCTACTGATGAAGCTAATATGGTTAGTGAAACGCGCGCCGAGTGCAAAAATAAAGTGTTTGGTGTAGGGGTGATATATACTGAGTAGTGTCATTGTGCCAAAGATTCCACATTCCGAACATAGTAACTCTGAACAGTAACAGTATTTTTTGTTAAACGCTGGTGCTGACAAAATTTTGTTGACCACCATCCAATAAATTTTCTGTGGTTGAATAAAATGATCTAGTACGAAAGGGTCACCTCAGTCTTCTTGACTGCTTCTCGACATTTGGCAGTGCTTGGCACCTCTAATATGCCTTTCCACAACTTTCTTCAAGAATTCTCCTTGAACTACCTTTTGCCTTCTAGATTTATGTGCTATTATTTATTAGAATAAATATATTGGTAACACTAGCCTAATTAAATGAGGTTCAAGTTTGGTTCCTTTTGGCATCTAATCGTTTGTTCTACAAGGGTTCATTTCTGTTGAACTTTTTATCTCTGTGTTGCCTGACTTTTATTTGACCTAAATGTTATCTACGTGGTAAAGAAAACCTGAATGCAATTTTGAATCACCTCAATGCATATATATACTTTACAATGAAAACTGTATCGCCTATTACCCTTCTTTTTCTAGATATACTCGTAAAAAACGTAACGACACCTTGAGACATTGGGTTTACAGAAAGCTAGACTCTAACTATTTCTAAATGCTAAGTAACAAAATCATCCTTCTCAAAAACCATCTGGCATAACTCATCTCTATTTGAACCTGTATAAATATGTGACGAACATCAGGACAGGTAAATCGACTAGTACTCCAAAGAGTAATCATTAGTAAACTGTCAATATTAAACGTTCGCTTGACCGCTTTAAAAATACGTCTTCCAGACAAGATAATAATAAGAACCAACGAGTAGATAGTGCAACGTTACCTTTCATACACGGAACTATAGACAAAATGGCCAAATTATTGAAAAAATACGCACAATTTTCAATACTTCTAAGAATCAATATCGGTTAGAATTAATGATCATGAAAGGCGTTTAAAAAAAGAGATTGTATACTCAGCTCTAGCTGAGGATTAATCACACTAATAACGTTAATAGAGACTCGGGTTATAGTATGCATCCAAGGTGGAGAACAATCGTTTCAATGGGTGACCGTTGGGTGAACAGCAATATGATACTTGATTTGTGCTCCTTTGACCTCACTCAGTGTTTCAATCTCGAAGAATAAAGATCTCTGAAGGTGTCTCCTGCAATCGTTGGAGAAAAATCGGAAAGTTAACTTGAGTTTACACGGTCTAATCCAAAGAACCACGATTTCTCATTTAACTGAAACCGCAAAAGAGTCTGTTCCATTCAATTTATTACAGTGAGTCTGTCGCCTGGTCTGTCAGCATGAATCCATTGTTGTTTATTCTTCATTACTTACGATACTGTACTATAGATCGAATTATTAAATTTAATCGAACATGTCTATTATCTGAACGCGACATACTTCTAAAGGTACTATCCAATTAATAATCTTTTCTCTTGATATAGGCAAGCAAGCTGGGCATATGTAGCTATCATAGCATCCTGCAGGTTGGTCTGCAGTAATATGACATTATTTGCCCGAGTTGGATGCAGCCAGTCGGTTCGGATATCCGTGAATTACTGACTGCTTCATATGACATTTTTGCATTTGGACACTTACCTTTTGGGCACCGTTCTTTAACCCTATTCCTGAATTCCTGAAGGTCCTCTGTGTAGGTCTTTATTTATACTATCTTTAGGTTCACTCTTTCCATGGTTGAAGAATTTTAAAGTATGTAGTGAACAGCTCTAGAAATGTATTTGCCTTACAGCTTTAAGAAGGGCAAGCTGAGCGCTCGTAAGTTGCTCACTACTTAAGGCAAAGGGGTAAAATTTGGGATGGATTGACAATACTGAGGAGCCGTAATACGGCGAAACGCGTCTGGGGATGGTTCAGCAAATACGAAGAAAACTTTTGGGAACTTCTAAAAATGCAAATCTTTTCGATTCGTCTTTAGTTGTTATACCAGTGCGATTAACAATACCTTGTAACATATATTTTGACTTAGATCCCTCCTTTTCTCCTTTGCTAGTTGCTCTGGCTTTCCTATTATAAGGTAGTACTGGCTTGTCTCCTTCAGTAGGTGTATATTAAAGTTGAGCTTTTCTCCGCCTATGACTAATGCGTTCCTGATTAAAGTTAGTTCTGCTAATCTCTAATCTTTCTGTTAGAAGTATGTATTTGTAGTCTTTGTTGGAATTTGTTGGTCCCGATTTGTAAAGTTGGTTGACTAACCTTTAGTATCGAGCACAATATAGTTGTATATAGTTGTTTTGTTTTGTGAACTGCACTAATCGAATTTTGTTATGCTGAAAACCTTTTTTAGCTAAAATACTGTTCATAATTACTGCCTTTAAATGAAAAATCATGGTTCTAGGCATTAGGTCGTGTTAAATTGAAGTAAGTTTGCGAGAAGCATTTTCAAAGATCATTACTTTTCAAGATTAGGACACCAAAAATGTTACCCTAAGTGTTTGTTTCTTTATTAGTAGTATCTGCTGAACCTATGACCATAAGTGAAATTTCTTTCAATATTTGGTTTTACGAGACATATCATTTAACAATATCCACCACTACACAATGCCACAAAATATACCCAATCTGTTATGGTATCAACTTTCTGTTTTGTTCATACTTTAGCCCTTTGTTACTTAACTTTCGATACACTTATAAATATGATAAATTTGTGAAAGCTACCGGTAACTATAGTTTTTTTCTTACTGCTTTATTTTAAAAATATCCTAGTGTAGTACAGCTATAAAATTATTTCCACAGTATATCCGCAACTATGCGATGTCTGACGTTTTCTGTTTATTTACTGAATGTTAGCCTCTTTAAAATTTCCAGAAATAAATTATTTATTCTTTTTTAGAGTCTTGGAATTGCCGATGCCATATATGAAAGTCCATGGTATCAACAAGATCAAACAGCACAAAAGTTGTTACATATTATGTTAGTGAGAGCACAAAGGCCATTGACATTGACTATTGGGCCATTTAATCCAATGACAAATGAAACTGCTCTCTTGGTTAGTAATTTATTATTGTCTATACAATAGGAAGAAAGTAACATTTTTTCTCACGTATTGAGAGGAAAAAAATTCTGTATTGTATTGGCCGATACTTGGTGGAGATCCATTAAGCTTAAGTTAAGTGAACAGTAAAACAAACAATTTTTTCATTTACTAATAAACTCCACATTTATTTTAATATTTCAACATGTTTCGCTGAACGAAGAGAAACATGTTGAATTATTAAAATAAATGTGTAGTTTATCACTAAATGAAAAAATTGTTTGTTTTACTGTTCACTTAACTTAAGGAAAAAATTCTGTTTTTGTTATGAACACATTTTTTTCCAAAAGTCAGATTAACAAGACTATATATTTAACGTAAAATTTTAACTTTATCATGCTGACCTAGTGGCGTTAACAATGTTAAGCAGCAAAACTATTTTAGCAGGAGTTTAATGCACTACTAAAAAAATAAAAACGGCACCACACATTTTTGTGGAGAGTGACCTTAGTTCCAATACGATAAAATTTTATTAGGACGTACAACTCAGTAATTAACATTTTATAAGGATATTATTTAGGTAAGCCAGTACTTAGATGGGTGGAATCTTTGCCAAATTATAACAACGTGGAAGTAGCACAGCTTTCTCAAATATTTCAAAAGATTTTAGTAGCTACTTCGCAAAATCGAGAATTCCAATATATTTAATAATCAACCCTAATGAAAGATTGTAGCTAAAAAAAAATTGTTGAATTGGAACTTAAAAATATTGAAAAAAATTAAATAGACGTAGTTCGATATTTCCAATTTATTATTTTAGGTAAAACTCCATATTCTATTTTTGTTTGCCGTATAGAACTCACTATCATATCCCTAAAAATTAAAGCATGGTCTAGTGATATCTGCATGATGCTCGCAAAGCTTCTGGCTCAGCGGTATCGCGACTGAACTCAACGATTTCTAAAGTTGAACGAAACTATAGCGATCTGAGGCCAGCGAATTAGTTATATCCAATATTGTAAGATTAAATGAAATGGTAATGACTTTAACATTGACTAACAAATTGGGTTACTGTAATTTTTCATTCCCCGGGGTATGAAATTGGTCTTAACTTTCATGGGATTTTCTATCACAAATTTGCAAATACAGTTAACATAATAAAAACATATTCCATGAAGAGACCCTATAAACATGTTAACTTAACAGTTATATACCTATGATTCATCTTTAACACGTCAGGCAGCTAACGACAGTGCTTATGAAAGTTTAGAAATAATTATAAACAATAAAACTTGTTCTGAATATGTTGTAACGTATTTTGTAGAACAATGTTACTAAATATGTTTCATTATTACTTACCAATATTCCTAAAAAATATTAGGTATAAATGACACAGGCATGTGCAATGCAATTTTTCTTTACATTCCACAGACTTTCTTTAAAAATAATATTGTGTAAAAAATCGTGACGAATGTGTGCCTATTTGGTCTAAATTTGTCATAAATATGTCAAAAAGTTGGGTATTAATTGTTCTTGCTTCATAACGTACAAAATAGAACACCTGTACCACCCACGTGGCGAACCAACAACACAACAAAATTAACTGGAAAAGAGAAATGGTGCAGTTTTGTGGAATCAATAATAAAATATTTTTTTAAAAAAAGTTGAATATTATTTTTAAAGCGAACTTAGATTGCGATCTTTTATTTTTATCGTCGATAATCTAGTTTTATTTTTACGGTAGGGGAAATTAAGATAAAAACTGATGGTATTCCTAACGAAATCATAATAACAGTTTAGGCGCTACATTTATATATATATATATATATATATATATATATATATATATATATATATATATATATATTTTGAAGTGGTGAATGATATTTATATTTCTGAACCAAATTTTTGGTCTTTGAGTGTTATAAAACGTCAAATTTCGTCAATTTTGTTACGAATACATTACTCTCTGTTTCTTGCGGACGGGCATTTCTTATAACTGGGGAATACACAATGCCTCATTTTGCCATCTTTACTACTACTACTACATAATAATACTGCAACTAACGCGATATATAAAGTTATAGCGTTCAAATAATATCATGCAATAAACATCTGATTACATTCCCCTATGGTCACTTAAAAGTAAAAAAGATACTAATTGATTAAATCAGGTAATATGATTCTATAACTAATTATACGTCATTTTCTTATTGTGTAGTAGAGTGTTAAATATGGTGAAAAATGTATTGTCATAATGAAACCAATAAAGTCGATTCTCTCTTATAGTTTTTGAGAAAAATAATATATGTTTACAGCTGAAATTTTACACTTCCCCCTAGATACTATTTGTGCTAAAATTGAAAATACAATTTTCAGTATATCAATATATATACAAAGCAATCTCTCCCTTACCTATTACCTCATTAACACCCTACGTGTTTGAAAAATTAAAAAAATAACAAAATGTTTAGATTTTTTGCTTTCGAAACCCCCGAGAAAGAGATATAACATGATGTCTAACAAGCAGTCCTTCAGACCGCCTCATGAACCCTTTTAATTCTTTACAAATTCGTCAACTGCAAGGACCCTGAACATATAACACAATATACTCGAGGTAACCCCTCTAATAGGTTCTTCTAGCTCATTAACTACCAACATATTTGATTAATTAAAAATGATGTTTGAATAATTGAAAATAATAAAAAAGTACCACAACCTTCAGATTTCTGACTTCAAAAACTTTGAAAAGACGTATAACAAGATACAGAAAGCAAGTCTATCCCCGTCCTCCACCTCACTAGCCTATTATGTTTGATTTACAATAACGCAAATAATAACACAATTTTAATATTCCAAAAACCTCTGTAACTTCTTAAATATAATAATGCTTAAATTCCTTCATTATATCAACCAAGAACCAAGAAAAATTCTCAAAACGATATCGAACCCGATCACTTTCATTCCTTTAGCTATATTCCCCAAAAACAATAAGTTGCATTCCTACTCTGAGTATTACAGGTGTATCAAATTTCAAATCGATATCTAATTTTGTTCGGGACTTATCGTACCAGAAAACCGACAGACTGACGGAAATGGGGCACTAAGTTTTTCGTGATATAATGACCTTAATCCCTCTATGTTTCTCGAAAAGCCGGATCCATCATAACGGAAAAAGTCCCGAAAAAAAAAACGAGATTTAAACCAAATCGAAAAACATTTATTTTTTGTCAAAAGTGTGATTGAGTGAAATTAGTAGTTATGTTAGTCAGAAAGTTTTTGATTGTCCGAAATAATCTGAGGTTCAGATAGGTGTAAAGTATTGAGTAATCCTAGATTGTTTTATATTTCCTAAACAACTTAAACTAACTTTGTCCATGACGAGCTTAGCCTTTTGTAATTAATAATATAAGACAAAACTATACTATATACTAATATGAACTAACTAAATTAGCAAATAAGAAAAAAAGAAATATTTCTTCAACATTTTTAAGAAGAGCACCCAGGTGATTAGATACTATTATAATCAATACAACATGGCAACATTACATTTATGAAAGCTTCCAATAGGGCTTAAATATGTTAAGAGTTTTAGGTAAAAATGTTTTTAAAAGTATTAAATTTTTCCACAGCTCTTGAAACTATTTTCGTCGGAGACCATTTAGCGATCTTCGCCGCCAGCTAGTGTTGAAATTAGTCATAGCCAAAAGTGATGAGGCAACCAATATCATGTTGAAATTTTATCAAACCCTACCAGGTTGTATCTTAAAAGAAGTGTGTATTCGATTAAAAGTACAACTTTAAATACCAAAAAATCTTACATTTACTTCAAATATAACGATGTCTTGTAGTGCTTTTATCCTAAGGGCGATATGATACCAACGAATTGCAATGGCAGGGTTAAGTAACTGATTTTTTTCAAAGTAGTGGTTTTTAACTCAACAGAGTATTTTTGTAAAGTATTTTAATTGCACTTTGTTTGAATATTGCCTTCGGTGAATCAAGAGAACGTAAATAAGTTCAAATGAATCTTATTTTGATTCATAAAAATATTTTCTTGTTTCAAGAGAAAGCTCTTTGACACAAATGATTAAACTTTTTTGTCCAAGAATTTGACTACATCAGTCTTGGATAAACGGTTATTTTTCGGTGTATAATATTGAAATATTGAAAGCTATAATATTTTAGTAGTAGGTAATTATCAAAATAAGATTTTCTTTTTACAGACCAGACTTGCTGCGAATATTGCTGAGGACAGAATAATTTATTAGTATTACGATAGTAGAAAATATTTAACAAACTTATATCAAATAAACGCTGTCTTACATCGTCAAATATTTCAAAATAATCTTCAAACTCTTTTTACGACTCATTAAATGTGTTACTCCTCTACTGTTCTAAAATCATGACAAGCGTGTCATAGAATTTTGACAGTTTAGTGGAGCCTTTATTATATTTTTGTAAACGTACTAGGGACAGACATAAAATATATCTACTTTCTTTTTTAGACCATGAAAATTGCCTATTCTTACGTTACTGTTATGAGGAAAAATTTGAATTAACATACATTAACGGCGTTTTTGGAGCAAAATACTTCTATATATTATTTCAAGCACAGGATACAAAAATTTAGTATGAGTCGAATATAGATATAGGTAACTATACACTGTCAGTTTTTTTCCATTGTAAATTACTCTTGTCTTATTTAAGCTTGGAAAAATTACCACAGGCGTAAAATCTGCATATCCACTTGGTATTTTTGAAATTGAATCTTTCTTTAACGAGCTATAATAAGAAAGAACTGTTCAAACAACACCAATTAATAGTATTTAATCCATGGTATGTGTTCAATCGAAAGAATTCTCATTGAAAAATAAATGTAAATAAAAACCTAAAGAAGGATGTTAAGAGTAGAGAGTGACTAATTCGTTAAAGTAAAAGCATTTGAAATGTTGCAGGTTCGGGACCAAAATCTCAAAAGTAAATTTTCTATTTTGTTTCACTTTTGAATATAAGATATCTGTTGAGGTGATTTATTTTCGTAAATATTATAATCTGTTAAATAGTGCTCTAGTTTGTGATTCAATGTAACGTACTGGTGCTTGGTAATGTTACACAAAAACCTTGAAAAATGATGAACAATTTTTAGTTTTTTTGATATGTCGCTTTAAAATTTCAAAATATCAAGAGATTTAAATATAAAGTTTAAAGGTAATGGCAAAATAATATGTTTTTTTTAATGGGTGATCTACAATTACGTCTTAATATTAATCCACATTGATTTGAGAGAAAGACAAGAAATTGTTTTACGTAGGTGAAAATCAAGCTAAAGTAATTTTTACCCTGACTGGTCCTGTTATTTGATTTAGTTTACGACAAAAAGAAAATTGAAAAACAGGACAACTCGATGACGTAACTATAGATTATCCTGATGATAAAAAAATAACATGATTTTTAATAAAAGAAAAACAACTTTGATTTTTTAAAAATTTCACGCAAAATTTTAATCTACTAACATGGTGGCGAGGTGTTTATAGATTACCCTGTAAGACATGAATATTGGCAGCTTTCAGCATAGTGGAATGCCAACCGAAAGAAAGAACAATGCGCTCTGGCAACGAGAGTGGAAAACCGGTAATTTTACTAGGGGTCAAATTTCTGGCAAGTACGTTTAAAAATTTAGAAATTTTTTAGGTAGTTCTACGTCATTATTATTATTATTTGTACTATTCTATAATTTTTTTTTACTGTTATTGTTTCGTTTACTATGAGTTTAAATTTATTTTTATTGTTCTATTATAGCACAGCCTTATACTAACAAATGTGTGTACGAAACTTAGTGTATGTCATTTAAATATAAATTCACTTACAGCACATATTAATGAATTTCGGGACTATATTCTGCACAATTCTTATGACCTTGTAGCGGTTACAGAAACCTTCTTAATGCCCCATATACCAAGTAGGGCTATTAATTTTCCCAATTACACACTCCTGAGAAATAATAGATTAAATGGTGCCAAAGGAGGTGTTGCCATTTATATTAATAATTCAATCAAAAGTTATGGGGAATTGCATTACGATACGTTTGAATATTTATGCGTTAAATTTAAATTAAAGAAGGAAGTATTTGTTTTCGGATGCGTATACAAGCCTCCAAATCTAAACAAACGTAATTTTATAGATAAATTTGAGTCGGTGATTATTGAGATTCTGCCGCAAGTAGATAGTTTTATTTGCATGGGTGACATCAATTTAAATTTAAATTTAATAGAAGATTCTGTTATTGTGGTTTATCGAAGTATGCTTGAGAGCTGTGGATTGCTTCAAATTATCAACCAACCTACACGCGTAATGAATGGTACCTCTACTTTAATAGATCATTTAATAGTGTCTGAAAATATTGAGGTGATTGACTCTGGAGTCTGCTCTGTGGGCATATCGGATCACGAATTAATTTTTGTATTATGAATATAGAAATTCAGAAACCTCCTCCGATGACATACACCTATAGAAATTTTAAAAATATTAATTCAGAGGTTTTGACTGACCATCTAAAGTCTATTCCATGGAGAAACATTTACGATTTGGATAACATTGATAAAAAAGTAATTTTCTTCATTGAAAATTTATTAGCCTTAATGGACATACACGCACCGCTAAAGACGATAGTTTTAAGGAAACCATATTGCCCCTGGATTACCGACAATGTTAGATACCTTATTAGACTAAGAGATAAGGTCAAATGTAAATATAGAAGAACAAAAAAGCCAGAGGACTTTAATATCTACAGAAACTACAGAAATTTTACTAACAGCGCAATAAGGCGGGAGAAAAAAGCATATATTCAAAGCGTTCTTATAAATTCAAGCCAAAAAGAAAAATGGAAAGCACTTAAAAACCTAAATATTATTAAAACTAAAAATAAAAATCTTCCTGACAATCTTTGTAATCCGAACGGAATAAATCAATATTTTGTCAATTCAATACCTCAAATTAAAAACCCTGATCTCGATGCTAAAAATTATTACAGAACTGGCAACTCAAATAAGATTGCTTTAAAACTTTGCGCTGTTACTGAAACCGAGATCTCAAAAGCTTTATGTCGAATAAGGACAAAAGCTGTGGGTTCTGATAATATTCCTATTGATTTTATCATTTTTTGCTGTCCCTTTATTTTCAAATATATTTGTCATATTGTAAACGTTTGTATCGAGATGTCAGTATATCCACCCGCCTGGAGAACTACGCATGTTGTACCATTACCTGCCCAGTGGCATACAGTGATTTACGCCCTGTAAGCATACTTCCAGTATTATCAAAAGTTCTTGAACATATTGTAAAATCACAACTAGTAGAATATATAGAAAAGTATGATATTTTATCTACAGTGCAGTCTGGCTTTAGGCGCTCACACAGTTGTGCTACTGCATTTCTTAATGTAACCGACTATATATTTAGAGAGATCGATAGAAATACTATTTTAATCTTGCTCGATTACTCAAAAGCATTTGACATGTTCGACGACTCACTTTTAACTCATATCTTGAAGTTTATAGGTCTGGACAAAGACGCTGTTAAGTTTATCGGAGAATATCTCAAAGATCGTCATCAGAGAGTTGTCTTGAGTGGATCTTTCTCGGGCCTCCAAAGGGTGACAAGAGGCGTCCGGCAAGGATCAATTTTGGGCCCTATTCTATTTTGCATTTATACCCATTTATTTCCGTCATTTCTCAAAGTCTGTAACTGTCAGATGTACGCTGACGATACTCTTAATCCCAACAAATGTGTCGCAATGTTGTTCGGTAGACCAATTGTTGTAAAGAGACTCACTTCACTAGTTGAAATTAATATTTCTAATGAAAAGATACCTGTTAAAGTTGAGGCTAAACATCTGGGTTTAGTTTTGGATTCAACTTTAAGATTTAAAAAACACGTGTCGGTTTTCATTAAGAGAGCAGTGGGTCTACTTAGGTGTCTTTATAATTCAAGACATTTATTAAATACTCAGTTAAAACTCATGCTTTGCGATTCTATCATTTTATTTATATTTAACCACTGTGATGTTGTTTACGGCTCCTGCTTGACTGCAGAAGATAGAAAAAGAATTAAAAAATTCAGAAATATTGTTTACGGTTTAGCTACGGTATAAAGAAACGAAATCCAGTTACTTATAAATTGAAGGAAGCTAAATGGATTGACATAAAGTCAAGACGATATTTGCATTGTTGTACCTTGTATCATAAGATTATCTGCATAAAGTCACCTACGTATCTTTTTAAAAAAATTCCTTTCAAGACTGACGTTCATAATATAAATATAAGAAGCAGAGACTTACTTACGCCCCCACTTCATAAAAACAGGTATATTTGAAAGGTCTTTCACTTTCAATTTAGTCAAAACTTATAACAACCTACCGGACATTCTGAAATCTAAATCAGTCAAATGTTTCAAAAAGCACCTAAAGCATTTGTTATTGCAGAATAATTGAAGAATTTACTTGTTCCTAAAAATGTAAGTTTTCTAATCTTTAATCATGGCTTTCTGTAACTGACATAACATTTTTTTTGTTTGTTAGTTGGTTGTGCACCATATAATTTGGTTGTTCATTATTATTATTATTTGGTTGTGCATGTGTTAGTGTGTTGCAGCCTAGGGGCAAGTGTAAAGACAGATGGACATATGTTTTGCTTCCGTCAAATTAATTTTTTTTTTCTCTTATCTTTGTTTAGCTGCACTCTGTCCTTTTCACTGTATATTGCATACTTTGAATAAAATTGTTTATTATTATTATAACAAAAAAGTTCTTTCTCACACTTAGTCAATGTGGTTCCACGTTTGGCTGACGGGCCAAAGCCAAACGCTATTACCATTATGTATTAAGGAATGACCTGACAATGTTACATGTTTTCAAAATCACTGACTTCTGAATGTTTCTGTGTATGTTTGTGTTGAGTCCTAATTGTACTAAGTGTGGTGTGAATGTTATTTGTGTAAGGCCTGTGGCTGATATAATGAGGGGGGCAATGATGACTTTTTCTTGTTTCCATACCCTTTTTATTTCCGTTGCGAGGTCTGTGTATTTGGAAATTTTTTCTGTGTATTTCGTTTGGACGTTTGTGTCGTTGGGGACCGCTATGTCAATTAGATAGGTGACTTTTCCTCTTTTGCACTGAAAAGTAATATTGGCGGAGACTGTTTTATCCGTATGGATACTGGTATCCCAGTAGAGCTTGTAATCTTTATTTTCAAGTATGGATGTTGGTGTGTATTTGTAGTAGGGATCTGTGTTTTCTATGAGTTCGAATGTTGTGGTTAGTGCTTGGTGAACTACTTTGGCAGCTGAGTCATGTCTGGCTGTGTATTCTGTTCCGGCTAATATTTTACATCCGCCTGTTATGTGTTCGATCGTTTCTTTCTGCTGGTGGCATTTCCTGCATCTGTCTTCTATAATAGTTGAGTTTTTGATGATATGCTTTTGGTAGTTTCTGGTTAATATGACTTTATCCTGGATGGCAAGTAAGAAGCCTTCTGTTTCAGGGAATAGCTGCTCATCCTGTAACCAGGTGTATGATTGTTTTTTATTTACGTGGTCTTGTTCTATGTGGTATCTGTGTTTTCCGTGGAGTGTTTTCTCCGACCACGTTTTCATCTTTTCCTGTTGTAATTGGGTGTGACTGTGTGTGTCTGCTGAGTGGTCTGCCCGGGATAAGTCGGGAGGTGTGTAGTTTTTGTCTGTTTTCACTGTCCCTGTGTGGAGGCTGGTTTGCTTGCTGTGAAAGAATTTCCTAAGTGCTTGTATTTGTTTTGTGTGTAATGATCTGATGTCTATAATTCCTCTTCCTCCTGCCTTCCTCTCGATGGTAAGTCTTTCTTTGCATGCGTTGGGGTGTAATTTCCTGTATTTGGTGAATTGAGATCGTATAAGGATGTGAATATTTTCTATGTCTGTTTGTGACCATTTGATGATACCAAATGAATATGTGAGTATAGGTATAGCGAACGTGTTGATGGCTTTAGTGAGATTCTTAGAGTTGAGTTTTGTTTGTAAAAGTTTCGTCAGTCTGTTTTTGAATTCGGTTCTGAGCTCTGTTTTGATGTGAGTGTGGTTGAGTTTGGTGCTTTGTTGGAAGCCTAGATATTGGTATGTTTCTTTGTCGAACATGTTATCGAGTGTTTCATTGTTGATGGTTTCTGTCTCATGGTGGTACTTCTATTGGCCTAGGGTGAATATTTCTGTGATTTTGAGGAGCTCTTTCAGCTGTGTTTTTTTGTGGGAGCGTAGAGTTTTATGTCATCCACATATAGGAGGTGGTTTATTTTATGTTGATTCACTTTTTGGTGTCTGATATTGAAGCCATGCTCTGTTCTGTTTAGTATATTTGAGAGTGGATTGAGACAGAGGGAAAACCATAGAGCGCTGAGCGAGTCTTCCTGAAATATACCCCGTCTGTTGTACAGCTCTTCTGTTTGGATGCGTTCGGTTTGTGTTTCTAGGCGTATTTTGGTTTTCCATGTTTTCATAATTTGCGCGAGAAATTGCCTGAGGTGTTGGTTGATTTTATAGATTTCTAGGGCTCTGATTAACCAGCTGTGGGGTGTATGTGTATTATTATTATTATTACAAAAAAGTTCTCCTTTCTCACATTTGGTCAATGTAGTTCCATGTTTGGCTGACGGGCGGTCTCTATTAAGTTGTGCGCCAGTGTTGATATTTTTGTTTTGTGCCTATCGAATTTGTCGGATATGTCAGTTATGTGTTGTTTTATTGTTTGTATGCAGCTAAGTCGTGTAAATCGTATATTTTGATATATCATCCTGATGAGGTTATTATTATTATTATTATTATTATAATTAATATTATTACCACACTATTTGTAGATCATCCACATCTTTTTGAAAATAGCAATTAGCATTTTATATTTTTCTGTCAAATCGTGGGAATGTCCATTCTACAAATATGGAATTATGCATGTTTATTATACAGTTTTATATCTCTGATAAAAAATTATAGTATTGTGTCAAATATTATCACACCTTATGGAAAAAATACTGAAAAAAATTTCGTAAGTTAAATGTGTGGATAAAGAATTATACATTTAATAAAACGACGTTTGATTTTATAAGGACATTTATTGGATAATGGCCTAAAAAACAATGATAAATAAAATTACGTTTTACTGGTATTTATAATATTTCAGTCAGCAGGATTATTTCTTTAAGTATTGCAACCCTAGTAGAGAACTATAAGGAAGTTCCAAAGTTTGACATTAACTTGATGTATTTAGGTTCCATGGCTGCTTGTGTGGCTTAGTGGTATATATATATATATATATATATATATATATATATATATATATATATATATATATATTAGATATTTTTGCTAAGAAATCATATGGATCTATTATTGATTTATAAAAGTGTGTAATTTATAGAATGTGGTTGCTACTTCATTATTTATGGGCTACAGTATATAATTTCGAAAGTTAAAGCAAATTCAAATATTAGAGATTGGAAATGAATAGAGTGACACGTTCTAGTTTCTAACAAATCTTCGTAATTCTCTAATTTGGATGTTTAAAACTTATTAACTGTGGGTCAAGGTTGTTGTGAGGCTATCCAACCTTTTAATAAGGTAATTTGGTATTTGATAATTGTTTTTAACTTGTTTTGATTGCTTGATAAGGATTTAATGTGTTTTCGTATTTGTTGGCATCACTCTTATCGAGATTATCTCTAATTGATTTAACCCAAGTCTATCGGTTAAGCCTCTTTTGGTGCGTGTTATTAACATATGATTCAATTCATTTATTTGAAATTTTATTTCATTTTGTACATTGCCTCTTTTTAAGGGAAGTAGTCCAAGATTATCATATAGGTTAAAGAAAGTTGGATTTAGGCTTGCTATGATAGTTAAGAGGGTTGATTTGTAACAACAGGAGATTTTTTAAGTTCTTTTATAGGTATTCCTACTTCTAGGATTCTTTTTGAAAACCATTCTTTATTTTCACCACCATGTATATTACACTTTGTTATAACAATTTCTTTATTTGATTCTAATCTTTTGTTTACTTTCGAAGTGTGTTTTAGCTTATTTTTATAATTTTCCGCATAACCCTTAAAAAAGAAGTTGGAAGATTTTTATTAGAGTCGGGATATATTTCACGTAGCATGCGCAAATGTCTTCTCAAGGTAGAATGAGAACGTTCGAGGACGTCATTTGTCCAACATTCAAATTCAGAAACTCTTTATTAATTAAAATCAGTACAAAGTACTTTGAGTTGTGTGTGTGCAAATACAATATATTGTGCATAATATATTCATCTACATTTTTAACCTTGCGGTGTTTTGCCTTTTTGGTTTGTTATTACACTGTTTCCAGTTGCTTTTCACAGCTGTTTTATTTTTTGTTTATTCAGAGATTTTCTAATTATTTTATTGTTTTTATTTATACTTTTGTTTACGTTGAGAAAAATTATGACAAAAAACTCAATTTGATATTTACTCAGGTACAAAGTGTGCCACAAAGGATTATTATATTACTTCTAGTTTCATTCCCTTTCTCTCTCTCTCTCTCTCTTTTTATATGTCTGTCTATTCATTCTTTCCACTCATTTCTGTTTACACATAAATGTGATTACTATTTACACATTTACAATTTTTTATAGATTGCGTTTTTTATTTAAGCTAACTTATTAAATTTTTTATTTTTAACTCATACTGCTCTTTTTTGTTTTTAGATTAACACTGCGCTTTTAGCACTAATTTAATCTCATGTTTTAGCACCGTAGATTTAACTTATTCTATTTACATTTATTTATTTTGTTGGATGAAAGTTCAACTATTACATTTGTTGTTGCGGGTGCATTTCTCCAGTCCAGTTTGTGGAATTTTTATTTACACGTGTAAACTGAACTGGTTTTAGTTATCATCTGGGTCTTCAAAATAAATTGGGAGTTTAGACTATAACGGCTTACGCTGAGGATTATGTGCCTCGTATGTCTCTATTAAGTTGTGCGCCAGTGTTGATATTTTTGTTTTGTGCCTATCGAATTTGTCGGATATGTCAGTTATGTGTTGTTTTATTGTTTGTATGCAGCTAAGTCGTGTAAATCGTATATTTTGATATATCATCCTGATGAGGTCACACTCCTAAGTATTTTATTTTGCATTCTTTAAATGCGTGCTACCTGTGTATTCGATATACCCCAGCAGACGGGTGCGGCGTACATCAACACAGGCATTATTATTTGTTTATATATTATCAACTTATTTTAAAGATTCAGTTATGAATTGGGTTCCATTAAGGCATAGAGATTCTGCATCGTAACGAAGGTTTTTTTCAGGATATAGTTAACTGTCTGTAGAACATAAGTCGAGAATCAATTTTGACACCCAGATATTTCAGATGGTTTTTGAAGAGTACCGGGGTGTTATTTATTTTTATTGGCTGATTAATTTTTGTACTGGTATACTTTCTAGTTATAATTATTCCTTCACATTTATCTTGATTTAGCTTTATTTTCCACTGTTCCTTCCATGGAGTTATTTTTCTTAAATGGTTGCAGATGTGCGCTCTTGCCACATCTGCATAATAATAATGTCCATAGATGAGCGCATCATCGATAAAAAGAGCAATTTTAGTAGATGAGTAGGTTCCAAAATCGGTCACGTAGAGGTTATATAATTCAGGTGCTAACACCGAGACCGGTGGTACGCCACATTTAATCCTTTTGGGGGTGGACAGGGTGTTTCCCAACCTCACCCTGAATTCTCTTCTGCTTATATACGAATGTGACAGTGCCACTACATAAGGTGGCAGATTGTGTAGTACTAGTAATTTGTAGAGAAGTACATTTAACCAGACAGTATCAAAAGCCTTTTGGATGTCAAAATCTAACGCAACAGTGCTCTGCTGTATGTTTATTTTATTGACTGTATCTTACAGAATTTTGACTACCAGCAGAATAGTTCTGTGCCCGCCCTGAATCTGAACTGCTCCTTCTGATATTTGCTATCGATAGCAATCATTTTGGCAAATTCGTTTAGGAACACTTTCTCTACCACCTTGGACAGTAAACTGAGCAATGATATCGGCGTGTTGGATTCCGCTCTTCCCGGATTTTTGCCCGATTTTAGGAGAGCGACTACCACAGATTTCTTCCACTGCTCAGGGAGATGTTGCAGTAACAGTATTGTATTCGTTAAAAAAGTCAAGTTTAATAATGTCCTCTGTGGTAGGTTTTTAATAACAAAATAGGAATTTCGTCTATTCCTGGTGCTTTATGATTAGGAAGTTGTGTTATTATCTGTTTTAGTTCTACCAGACGGGTGTTTATCTCACATCGAGGGCGGTATAAGGTATTTTTTGTAAACTAATTTTCCAACCAATATTGTAATTTTTTCTTGGATACAAGTAGTGTTCGGAATCCTAGTATAAATATTTTCT
The DNA here is from genome assembly GCA_019049505.1 of Pachyrhynchus sulphureomaculatus. NCBI lineage: Eukaryota > Metazoa > Arthropoda > Insecta > Coleoptera > Curculionidae > Pachyrhynchus > Pachyrhynchus sulphureomaculatus. Next base: position 114,114,093 of record CM032446.1, on the reverse strand, counting down.
AAAGAATCCGCCACCGTATTGGTTTTTTCTGTGTCTGTCTTTATGATATTGTCTAGTAGTATTGGCATTTTGTTATATTTTGTTTTTAGTCTTTTAGTTAGACGCCAAAGGGAGTTGTCATGTGTTGACAATCTACAGGACGTCGCTCTAAATTTGTCTTTTTGTATTGGTTTATTTTTAGTCTTATGTTTTGACGCATTTCCCTAATCCTCCGTCTGTCGTTTGGGTTCCTATTCCTCTGACTTACACCTTCTCCTTATCTGGTTTTTAAATTTTATTAAGTTGACTATGTCAGTTGATGTCAGTCTTCTTTGTATTTTATTTTAGTCTTTTAAGCAATTTTGTCACGAGCATGCTGGAGATTCTGTCAGTATTGTTATTTCGTTCTCTAGTTTTTGTGTGTCAAGTATATTGTTATCGATTTTTGTTTTCTCTTGTAATAGTTGTCTGTAGAGTCTCCAGTTTACTCTTTCAAATGACTATGTGGTCAGCCCACCTTCCCTCGCCACTGTGATATTACAGTCCAGTAGCAGAAGGAGGTGATCCGACGACGGTTTAGCCAATATGACAGGGTCTGGTTTGTTGTTTATATTTTTATTTAAGATTAAGTCTATGTAGCAGACTGTCGTATTGTTAGCTGGATAATGAGTAGGTGTCAGACTTGTTAGTATTTAAATATCATTTTGCATGGCATAATCATAGATAGTAGGCCCACGTCTATTATTTCCACTATTACAGCATTCTGTGTGTTTACTATTCAGGTCCTCCATGACTAGAACCTTGATTCCTTGGTTGAACAGTTCTTTCAAGTCCTGCTGATTAAAACGTAGGGAGGCATACCCACCTATGATTACAACACCATTGTTTAATTTTACACCAATATATTCTATTATAGAATTATTTTGGCTTAATGGTATGTGATTGATGTTACTTTTTAATGATCAAGGCAACCCCCCCTTACATTTCTATCAGCTCTATGTACATTATAATTTCTGATCTTGAATTTATTTGTTAAATTTAATTTTGTTTCTGTTATAATCATAACATCAATTTTGTGAAAATATAGAAAGTATGCTAGCTTTTTAATGTTATTTCGGACGTCGTTGGCATTCCAAATTTAAATTTTCAAATTGTTGAAAATTATATATTATATTTGTCTATATTTTTACAAAATTGAAATATAACAGTTAAATTGTATAGTGTTTTAGCCATGTAGTTAGGTCGTGGATGATTCTGACCATTTCTTTTAAGTTGATAACATTTATTTATTAGTTCATGCATCGCTTCAGAAAAGTTGTTAAAATCATTATTTGGATTTATTGACTCACATGGTGGCCTTGTATTTCTACTGTTAGACGGTTAAGTACTGGTCTTTGCGCCTTACCATATGTTGTGTGTTGGGGCTGAGGCATCTTTAAACTTCTATGTAGTTGGTGATTTGGTTGTTGTTTCGCTAGTTTGGTTGTTTTTAATTTGTCTGACTTTATATATATATATATATATATATATATATATATATATATATATATATATATATATATATATATATATATAGGGCATTGCTTGTCATTTGCATTGTGTTATCCATTGTAGTTGATACATTTGATAGTATTTTGACAGTTTCTGAACCCGATGGGGCCCAGCGCATTTATCTGCTCTGTGGCAATGAGTAGTAGTGGCATGGCGACACATACAGCATTTCCTACACTGCAAAAAATCGGTTGACTGCTTTGTTCTCTAACACGTTATAGATATGTTAGATAGCATTCTTGTTCTATTTTTCAAGGTGGTGAGCTTACTTTCGGTGGTTGTTATGATTAAGTATAGTGGTCGGTATTGTGTCTCTGTAACGTACCATATATATTTTTTGTGATTATTTTATAGGTTTGCTCTAATTAGAATTTGATTTCTTCGATATTAGGATGGTGATCTAGATATTTGTTCACAAATACGTGTGTTTTGTCGTCCAGGTAAGCCACTCTGAACATTTCTGGTGTTCAAGTACTTTTTGGTATCCATTGTATTCTACAATATCGTTTGTGTTACTTATCGTATTGTTTTTAGTGTACTTGATGAGGTATCCTTTAGTCAATGTTTTCTTTAAAGTACGGGAAATTGCCTCGAATTTATTTTTGAGCTCTATAGTTCCGGCTAGAATAATTGGAGGAGGTTTTGGTTTTGGCAATGCTTCAGGTAGTTGTTAAATTTGTTCACTTGAATTGGTTTTGTTTGTATTAGTTGTTTTGTTTACGTTATCCTCCTCCATTATTTCTTTGTCGGTGTCTACATCCTTTCCTTAGAATTTATTTTTTATGGGAACTTGGTAGTTATCTTGTGTTCGTTTGAATTTTCTTCGCGTAAAACAAGACATAAGCTCTTCATATTGACTTTGAAATTTAAGGCTCAAGTCGGCTTTTCGCTTTTTATTTTTATTCATTTCTGTATTTAGTACATTTGATTCAATTCTGATAGTGGAAATAAAAAGTTTTCAGATTTTCACTTGAAAAAAATATTCTTTTATTATTATATTGATGAATAGTGTATGACATGTTTCGTAGCACTGCTACTTTATCAAATATTACCATTTGATTCAAGAATTCACATTTCATATTTCATTTATTGGCAACTAGCTAGTCTATAACTATAACGATTATGCAATTTTATGATAGAACATAATTAACAGTGTAGGTCTTAAGATATATACATGGTAGGGACCTAATTAACTTAGCCTAGGTGAGGAATTTATATAACTGTATTGAGAGAACTTAAGCTTTCATGAACATAAACATAAAATTAAACTTAAAATTGATTAAGATTAACTTAAGCTAATCCGGAGGCAGGGGGTCGCCGGATCTTGGCAGGCAGTGGCGGCATGGCGTGAAGGGGGACGATAGGCTATCCTGACTGTGGGAGGAATTTGGTCTGGGCGTTGCTGATGAATTCAGGGATTTGGGCATCTGGAGGTCTCGGTGGAGTTGAGTGTTGCGGACGAACCATGGGGCTTTAGCGATGATGCGGAGGATCTTGTTTTGGATAGTTTGGAGAGTGGATCTGCGGGTGCGTGACATCTTGCACCATGCTAGATTGGAATAGGTCAGTCCGGCTCGGACGACCATCTTATAGATTATCAACTTGTTGCGTGTTGATAGCTTGCTGGACTTGAGTAGAGGGTAGAGCTTGTCGAGGAGTCGGTTGGCGTTCTTGGCGGAGGCGGTAACCGGGTTCTTCCATACTTGCTGCTTGCCGTAGAGTGACCTACTAAACTACTACTCAGGTATTTATAACAATTTCTTACCTAAAGACTGACGATTAGTAACAGATTAGAAGATTAAGTTTAACCAAGTATTATTACTTATTGCCAATTGATCACTCAGTATATTACCTGATCTTTTGTATTTATTAATTTCTAATGATTCCAGTAGAGTTTATGACCTTTATTTTGTGGGTGTAAAATCGTAAATTCCTTATTAAAATTATGATTATGTCCGATAAGGTGGGAATTTAATCTTTTGAAAATGAAATCGTTATTGTGTTCTTGAATCCTAATTTTAAAATTGCGACCTTTTTGACTTATGTAACTTTTTGGACAAGAACCACAATTTATCCTATAGACCCCGTGTTTTTCTTCTTTAGATAGTTTATCTTTAGTGTTTTTTATGTGTCTTCCTAAAGAGTTGTTGGTTACATAACATCAATATAGCTTTTAAAATCAACAACACTTTAGGAAGACACGTAAAAAACACAAAAAGTCTAAAAAAGGAAAATGCGGGGTGTATAGGTTAGATTGTAGTTCTTGCCCAAAAAGTTACATAGGTCAAATAGGTCGCAATTTTAAAATTAGGATTCAGGAAGAAAGAATCAATAGAAATTAATAAATACAATAGGCCAGGTAATATACTGAATGATCAACTAGAAATAAGTAATACTCCTTTGCTACGCTTAATTTTCTAATCTCTTGTTAGTCTTTAGATAAGAAATTATTATAAATACTAGTTTAGTAGGTCACATTTGACAAAGGAGCAGTATTACGAAACATGTCATCAATATAAAAGAAGATTTTTCAAGTGAAAATCTGAAAACATTTTATTTACACTATCAGAATTGAATAAAATGAATTTTTATGACTTAACGATCCAGTCAGTTACATAGTACATTTGAGTTCTCACGTATCGGTGGTGGGGCTGGAGGTCCCATATTTGTATAAGCTATATTGTCTTCTAAGTTTATGTCTGTTACTTGTGTACCTCGGACAAATGATTCTTAACGCTGCTCCGTACGTTTTTTCTATTGTTCTTGAGCATATATTTTTCAAAAAAAGCCGCACACTCAGTACACTTTTTTAACATTATTTTTGAGTATTAATGTCACATCACTTTTATCCGGAGCATGACATGTGGGTGTCGTAAAAATTCTTGGGTAATTTAAGAATATCTTGTATCGCTTCGTTGCTAAATTCAGTACCATTGTCGACTATTAAATTGTGTGTATATAATACCATATTATTTAAAGTATTTAATTAACGTAAATGCATATGAATAACTTTGTTTCTTTACCTTATTGATCATAAGAGTTATTCTGACACAAAAAATATAAATTCCTGGTGGCAACATGGTTAAATCTATTTTCGCACGCTTTTCAAGATTCATATATAAAATTGCTAATATGGACATTTTACTGATATTTTCTATCAACGGTACTACTGTTTTACAGTTTAGTCAAAATAGCAACGTGGAAGACATAAATATAATAAGTTTGACGGAAACGATAAATCAATAAACAATTTTAAAAAGACTTTTCTGGCTTTTGTTAGGACGCTAGAAATTGGACGGGATGTAATAGTATTGATTTTATACCGCATAAGTCAAATCGATACATCAATTAAACTATTCAGTGGACATACAGACTTACGAGTGTACAGATAAAGTTCCACGAAATAATCAATCAAAAACCCGTCCAATCCGTTTAAATAGCTTTTTCGACGTTAGTTTTTTATAATTTGATTTTGGCTTACACCATTTTACCCAGCTTGGGCTTGGAATCCGAGTGTAATTTAACATATGGTTTGTACTACTGAGTCTTTTGTTCCTATACTATAATTTATATTTTTATATGCAGGCTTGTTTTCGACTTCACTCTGCTTGATTCGTCTTTTTAAGTATCGTTTTTTTTATACGAGGGTGGATTGAGAAGTAAGGTAAACTTATAAATAAAAACAAAAATTTCAAGGTCATCAGTTGGGGTGTGTTTTGTGAAGTCACTAATCATTTTATACCTCCGTAACATGTTTATGTTTTCAATAACATGCTTATATCTTAACGCAGTTTGAGATGCCGGCTTGCACTTTATTTTTGCTGCTGATATTATCAATCCTATTTCTTTTCTGTTATGCTAAACTTGTGAAGTAGCCTCTAAAGATCGACTTTACGTATGTTACACAATAGATACTTAAAGGTGAGATCTCAATAAAAAAAAATAATTAAGCAGGAGAAAAGCTTTTAATAAAATTGGAAATACTGAAAAATTATGCAATTTTCAGACACCTCGAATGTTAGAAACTTGAAATGGACGTCCGTTACAATATATAACCCTTTAACCACATATATATATATATATATATATATATATATATATATATATATATATATATATATATATATATATATTATTCTAAGGAATTTCGCTAAAATTTTGTTCAATCTCGCAACCATAAACAAGGAAAAATTCTCATATTACTATTTAAACTATATAATATTGAACGATCTCCACATCCTTCACACTCTCCGTTAAAACTAAAATTAATAAAAAAATAATACAATTTTTAAATTTTAACTACTATATTTGTCCATTATCTCAACCAAAATTCAAAAAACTTTCTCATAATACCACTAAAAGTTCGCAGTATTTAACAATGCCCACTTCTTTTACCCTCTTTCCTTGGTAAAATTGAAAATAATGAAAAAAATAATATATTGTTTAGTTTCCTTGACTGAGAGCTCTGAAAAAGACGTATTACATGATAAATACGAAGATGATCTTCTAACTCCCTCCCCATTCCTTTAACTCTTTAATAAAAAATAAATTATTGTTCAGATTTATCGACTCCGAGGGCTCTGATAAGGACATATGACAGAATATATATGAAGCAACTCCTCTACCTCTAGTCTCTTTTATTTTTAATTTAAACATCCTAGAATTTCATTGGTATCTCAACAAAAATTCAGGAAAAGTTCCCATAGAACTATTAAAATCAAACAAAATTATTTAAACGTACTTTTTTCAACCCCTTCCTCTGAAGCCATAGAAAGCAAAAACTATAAATTGTATCCTTATTGAAGTTTAATAAGTATATCAAATTTAACATTGATATCTCATTTCTGTCAAGAATTATTGAACTAATATGTTACACTAACAAATTGACGGACAGTCGGGTGGAAATGGAAAGTATGTTTTTCGTGAGCTAGGAGCCCTAAAACGTCAAGAGAGTCGAAATTTTCGGAAGATGATTCTCTCTTCTCGCAGATTATGTAAAAAGGTTTAATAGCAATATAAGAGGCACGGTATGTTTTATTTTAAATAGTACAAGTACTATACCCAAACACTTTTTATAACCTTTACTTTTAAGTAACCATATTCTGCCCGGAATAAATTTCCCTTCAAAACAAAGTGCGCTATGCATACCGAAATAAAGAATAAAAGAATGCCAAAGTACAGTTCTAAATTTCCAACAAGAAACTAACAAAGCTTACCATTGCAGAGTCAACTTTTTAGAAACTATACCAAACATATGTGTCGTTAAGAAATTGATATTGTTGATTAATAGGTTTTTATTGTGTCAAAAGAAGAAATTTCCAAATTAAATACAATCACTTAGAAGAAAGTCAAGTGTTATTTGATAACTATTTATTTTAAATACTCAACAATTGCAAGGTAGCTATTCATAAATTTTATATCAGGTTTTCTCCGAGTATGGATAATTATTTTTGTTGTAGATTGAATTTATTGTGATTCTTTTTACTGAAGAAAAAAATATATTATTTTGATAACAGATCTCATAAAAATGTCAAGAAAAATGAAAATTCAATATGTCAAACGCTATTTATGAAGAGTATATAAAAACGCTAAGATGGACATTTTGCTTACTTAGTGTTACTTTGTTTCTTACTAGTGTTTTATGGTTTAGTCAGAGTTAAGAGGTAAAAGTTACTTGTATTGGAAATTTTTTTTTAAAGGATTCTCTGGTTTGCATAAGTTGACTCATGTGGTTATATTATTTATTAAGTGAGGAAAATGTATGTTGTGGGTATAAGTAAAAATAATCTAGAAGTTGAAACTACCATGCCATGTCTTGAATTCATTACTTGAAACAGTGTACAATTCCGTATTTTACTATTTTTAGTGTTCCGGGACACTTATAAGATGAATTCGGTGTCTGTCTGCCTGTCTGTCTGTCCGTCTGACTATCACACCAGATTTCCTCCGAAACTATTTGTTATAGAAAGTTGAAATTTGGTAATAATATAGAAATTGATGGCCTCATTAGAGCCGTGTAGTTTTGAAAGTTAAATTTTGACTTAAGGGGTTAGTGTGGTGTCAAATGAAAGCTTGTGAAAATACGAGTAAAAAATATATATATAATGTAATACTTGGGCACCCTTTTCTTTGTATTATTTTTAAAAAATCGCGAAAAATTGCTGTCCCCTCCACCTTATCTCGAAAAGTCCTGATCAAAAAATTTTGAAAAAATTCTGGAATATTCTCGACGGGGTGTAGATTGAACGAAAACTATCCCGAGTGCATTACCTTAAATAATTTATCTTGTATATAAAAAAACCAAAATTTCAAGATCATCAGTTTTCAGTAAAGATTGGAAACAAGCTTTGTTGAAAACTCATTTGGGGTGTGTTTTGTGAAGTCACTGATCATTTTATACCTCCGTAACAAAATTTTTTATTTTAAAAGCAATCAACGTACGGAACACTAATTGCGGAAGTTCAACTTGCACTTGACCGGTTATTTAATATTGACCGGGCCTCCGACAGTAATTCCTGCGATATGGAAAGAACTGTATAATGTGACATGATCGGTCGAAAAGTCCGCTTTCCACTTTCCAAAATTTTAAGATTTAGCCTAGAGTAGATTATGCATTTATTAAAATTTTTAATAGTAATAATAAATTTAAAACCGCGTGAAATATAAAATAACTTGTAAATTGGCGTGTAACTGTCTATTACCTTCGTTAAGAAGCGTTAAACTCGCCAAAACGTGACAAGAATCAAAGATTAGTTGATATTTTGTGTCATAAATGAACTTAAATGGGTTCTATTACCCACCCATAGAAAGCCGTTAGAATCGATAATATGGTCTCAATTTTAAAAACGGAAATAAGAATGAATCCCTTTACTTGATAGGTACATAATATCTCCTACGCACAAATATAACTTTGAATTTCGTTGAGTAGTACCTAGAGTAGAAAATTTTGAAAATAAATTTAATCACGGTGGAGGTAGGAGTATAAAGTAAATGGATTTTATGACGAACCTTCCACTTAATTTCTTTGAGATGCAATAGCAGTAGAGGGAGAACTGAAAATTATCTACGATTTAAAGATTTACCCGGCACTGGAATAAGGATGTTCTAATGATCAATATATTAGATTTTAAGCTGCCATAAAGACTGCATCATTAGTTTTTGTTTCGATGAAAACTGATGGAAGAAGACTACTGTATCCCAGTAATTTAAAAATTGAATGAAACATTTTTATATACTTGGGATAGAACTCTATAAAGTGCTAAAAACCGGTAAATATTACTTTATGAACAATTCTTCTATCGATCTGTGGTCTTAAATAGCGTCCGACTCAGCAGGTATGCCTTCAAAGTTAGACTTACATTAGCCAGACGTGTTGTATTCTACCGATTAAAAATTTGTTACTGAATGTCATGTTTGTTGACAGTTTCTGATAATATTGGACAATTGCTATAATATACTCGCCATAGTAACTCTAAAGTTCTGTTATTCGGTATCAAAATATAATTAAAATCGTTTGGTTTTAAGACTTTCACCTTATTCGTGTGCAATGTATGGAATTTAAAACCGTATTCGGTAAAGAAATTCGATATTTTCTATTATAAGTAGATAGCTTGTTCGATCACGTTGATTTAATTTAAGAGGTTGAAATCACTGGGAAAATATTAGATATTTCAGGAAATTTACCTTGATTTTTGTTTAGCTACTTGTGTCCTTCAGGTAATAATGATTAATTTCGTTATTGTTAGGAGATCCTACTTTCACTTTTACTTATTCAACTTATTATGTTTATAATTTATAATATTATACAACTTATTTTGTTGATAATATTATATATAATGTAATATAAAAATGGCAGAAGATAATAAGGGGACGGTTTAAAATATATAATATTATAATTGTAGTAAATTCGTGTTGACTGTTGCTCTTTAACAGTTATTTAATAAAATAATAGCATATACACATATTCCACCGGGTTCTTCGCTCATTCTAAATTATCTTTAATGAAGTAGGTAGCGAGAGATATACGTAAACGAATATGTCTACAATATTCATTTTCACTTATATAACATTTTAGAACGATGGAGTCATTTTGATAGTATGAACCTACTAGTTTTATGCTGACATAGAATTATCTTGTACTCGACAGCCTTAGTGTCATTAGCGTCGATACAGTTTAACAAATATTTTTTTTTCTGTATTAGTAAGATTATGATTAATATACATAGATCAGTGAGGTACGCATCTCTCGGAATTGCTATTTGTGATAGTCACCGAATAATTTCGGAAGATCGATAGGAGAAAACATTACATTATTGTTATCTTGAGTTTATTGCCATTCAGTGATAGACTGGGCTGTTGTTTTCATTTGCACAGAAATGTCGAATTTGTTTGGTGGTATAATATCGATTTTTAAAGTATTTTCTGAAAGTAATTCAGTTTCCTCAGCATCGTTATGGGTACAACTGAAGTTTTCTAAGAATGGATAAATATTCAGTAGACGTTTATTTGATATCAAAATGCAAGGTTGTGATTTTTAATTTTGTTAATGAATATAAAAAAATTATGTCAGAATGCTTTTACCTTGCCGGCCAATCGTAATAAGCTACTTTTGCACGGAATTATTATTTATGAAGAAAAAAATATGATACTTTTAAATAATAGTAATATTAATATACATACTGTAGGTTATTGCAATAAGGCCAAAAATAAATCGCAATAATATTAAAAAAAAAAAAAGAAAAATGCAAGTTAAAATTGGAACGGATTCTTAAAATTCAAAAATTTTGCAAAAATTTGTTGAATGTTCTATTTATACAACCTTCATATGCACTATGGTACCGTATGGTGGTATGTTAGAGAATTACTTGACTTCCCTAATTTGATTCGACGAAATAAGCTTAAGAGTCACTTTTTGCGGTTTAAACATTTGTCACGAACTTTTTTCTGTAAAATCCTTGAAGCTGGGACATAATGTATAATTAACAATATATTTGATAATAGATGGATAGAAGATACAAACCAAACTTTTACATGATTACTATGGATTTTTATACAGTGTGTCGCAACATAAACAGGACTTCGTCCAAATGAAAACAAAAAGTTATTATTTTGGCAAAATTCGGAAAATTCATTTATTATGTTCAAAATATTCCGTACTCGATACAGCATTCTGCACAATCACTAAGCATGTTAAATAAGATTTTTAGTTCATCTTTTGAGATGTCCTTCATTATCATCCTAGTCGAAGCCTTTTGGATGTTTTCAATGTCCGCAATTTTTGGTCAAAAAACAGTCGACAACTTCCTCTTTCACGATATTCTGGCTGCACACGACAAACACGCGACCATAGCCACTTGATAATACACAACATTAACTGTTTTTACCAAGTAGAATGAATTTATTGTGCACTATACTCTCCGAACTGTAGAAACAAATCAACATTGACTTCTCCAGACAAGTTTTTTTTTCGGATTTTCTTCGCTTGGGTGCTTCCATTCAGAGCTTTTGCGCTTGGTTTCTGGATGATATTAAAAACAACTCTGTGAATCATAATAGAATACTTGAAGTTCTTGTCGTTTTTTAACTATTTAATTAACACTTTACAATGTTGAATTCGATGCATTTTTGGTAATCAGTCAATTTGCGTGGTACAAAATGGGGCCAAATCTTTTTAAGCCACAAATTCTTAGTCAAAATACGATGGACTGAAGCTTTTGATGTATCAAAATATCGAATTCTATTTTTATGTATCGCAACGAGTATTGTCGCTCCTTTTGGTACATTCACGGCCAATGTCAATGTTTCCTTCGGTTATCACGAATATTGGTTGACGAATATGTTCATCGTCATTTATATAACTCAAGCATTCTACTATAAGATAGACAATCATGACCATAAATACATTTCATCAATGAATACGTTTCGGTAAATATTTTACCAAGTTTTTCACAAAACTTAATATTTACTCTTTGTTCATTGTTCATTTTTCGACCGATAGCTAAAATACACTGTCAAAATTTGATATAATGTCAACGAATATTATGACCAATGGCTAGCGCCACTAATATTTGATATTTTGAAAAAGTCCTGTTTACTTTGAGATGCACTGTGTATATTGCGCTGTAAGACTATAAGGTAGCATTGACAGTGTCTTACGTAATGTTATACCAACCGCAGGTAATTTACTTGGGGAATAATAACCGTTTTGGAAGTTTCTGTAACGAGAACCTAGACAGAAGACCATAAGAAAAGAAAAAAACTCTTATGGTTTGGATGGTTATGGATGGTACATACTTTAGTATTTAAAACAAGTGCATTTACATTAGAATCACATTTTAACAAGATATGTACCAAAATAATGTATTTAGTTTATTATTTTAAATACTAGAGATACCTAAAACTGTAAAGCCTTTTTCCTTAACTACACTAGGAGTTCAACTATAAAATCTCGTTGAACTAGGCACATTGCGCTATACCTTAAAAATATTATTCTATATCGGATTCTTTAGAGATAACTAATAATTTTGATAAGGTTATTTAACCTGGAGAGCTTCAGAATTTAAAAACATTTATGTATTTAATTGCTAAAATGAGTGAGTGTACTAAACATGCGTTTCTTTAAATAATATACGTCGCATATTATATAATTTCTGCTTAAAATTATAGACTTGCTACCCTAGAATAGAGAGAAATGGGATTAATACGTTCTGAAATACTACCATTTTCATAACAATATTTTAGGAGGTTTGTAGGTTACAGTATCTTAACAGTACAATTTAAGGAAAAATAACTAATATATTTTTATATTTGTCTTAATTTTCTGTTCAATAATGTTAATTTTTGGTACATTAGTTCATATGCTATTGTCTGCTAAATTATTAAAAATATAATTTTTGTTATTATCACACAAAATATAAAATGAGATAAATATTACTTTTTTGCTATTTCCGTTTAAAATATGCGTATTTAGTTCGATGTATTTTTTTTGAGTCACTCTGTATACATATAACTAGATTTATATTTCTTTAAGTTAATCCCCCTTCAAAAAAGTGAATTATTTTTTTTTAGGCAATTCAAGATAAAATATTACTTTCAAGGCTACACATTACAAAAAAATTAAGTGATGTGAATAATACAACTAGCGCTTAGCGTTTTTTATTACATTATATTGGTACACCCTTTAAATCAACTTAAGATAGGATTTCTACATTGATTTACCTACTTTAAGTAGTAAAGTTTATAACGGGCTACTATAAGACATAATTATCACCACGAAATTCGTTTTTATATTTTGTTACATCGTTTCCTTCTTGCCTTTTATCTCAATAATTATTGCATGAATATCCTAAACAATAATTATTTAAATGAGGATTTTGTGTTTATCGTCGCTTTAACTGCTGGGTTTAAAATTTATAAAATATTTGAACATCTGCGATTGTTAACTTTTTTTTATATAAAGTTCGTACCTGTAGTAATTGTTCCGATCTAAAGGGTATAATTTGCCTAATATGATAGAAAATTATTCTGATACTATCATAATAAATCTCCTTTATTTTTTTAGAGCACAACATAGTCTACTAATTGGATCAAATTTAATTAATTAGGAATATCTTAAATTTAGGATCCACTTAAAATATTTTGTCTTGCACAGACACCAAGTTAAGTTAGGAAATTTTTCCGGCAATGTTGCATTTTCTTTTCTTATTATATATTGTACAGTATATAATAAAAAGAGACGGCTATAGTGGTTTAGAATAAAAATCATTATCAGCTTTTGCAATACAAGTATATATATATATATATATGTCAATAATTACTGAGAAAATTTTTAAAAATAAATACGTCCCGCCATGTGACTGAAGAGTAATTTTTTGGTAAGATGGTTATGTCCTCAAATTATCAGAGATTTGCTTTTATATGTAATAGTTTTCAACATGTATCTTATAAATATCTAAAAATATAATTACTAAGTATAAACAATACAACAATTAAAAATACACTTTATTATAATGTTTGTACTTATTTATCGGATATATTAGCAAAATATTATATAATGTGTAATTAGATTCGTCTGTTACTGTACAAAAGTCAGCTAATTTAAAATACTGAAATTTAAGCTTGATAAATATTTTACTCGGCAAACTGTTGCATTAAATAAATAGGTAGACAGGAGATGTATCAGAACTCCATTTTTCACCAGTTTTTTAGATATAAATTATTATTAAGATGTTTCATTTTAAGACTGTAGAAATGTCAAAAACCAATTACAAAAATACAAGAAAATATAAATAAGTGTTGCAAATAATAAGTTAATATTCATTTAAGAACCTGAAAATATATATATATTTTTTTTAATTTAAGAGGTCTTACGTCATTCTTAAAGGTTAGTTTAAGACAAGTTCTCACCTTAAAACTTACTTAGACACAATTGTAGCTTAAACTTACGATAGGAGAACAAAACCAAGACATTCACTTAAAATATATTGGAATAGTGAGTGCGATAAACAAAAGAACAGTTGTGCATAGGCTTTAACGTTTCCCGATGCTAACTACAGACCTAAATTGCCATCTTAACAGTTTATTACTAAAGAAATCTGTTTTATCAACTGGTCAAAATAAGCGTTTCTGTAACGAGAACCAGACATACTTTTCAAAATAAATGATTTCAAAAGCTATAAGAGATAGAAACTACTACTTCTTATAGAGTTCCAAAAATTTTATTAAAACAAAACGGTACCTGGAATAGAACTACAGTTATTTATAAAATGACTGATATATATTTTATAATGTAAGGACTGTTATTGTTATCAACTTAATAACTACTTCTTGGATAATATTGTTTCAATAATGATTTTACTAGTTGTGGTTTTAAACAACTAAGTTGGTTAAAACAAAGAATTGTCATTGTTTGCAATGTGACAAAAATTGACACAAAACCTGTGTTAAACAAATAGTTTTTAAAATTAAATGAAACTACTTAAAAAGCACAGTTACAAAATTTATCAAACTGCTATACGTGAGGCGAATTTTCATTATAACCAGAAATATTCCATTTTAAGAGCAAAATAAAATTGTCTGTAATAAAATAAAACTGTCACTGGCGTTAATAACGGAGAGCATTCATTCAACTTTTGACGGAAATTATTCTTAATTTGAGGGGGATAACATTTATATTTTGTTACTATAACCATTATTAAATGGGGCCTTTGTGTTTATGGTGAGGCCTAAGGAGACTCAATAAGGTAGGCCTCACTTTAGTCTATAAGTCATCAGACAATCTGAGGAATATATTAGGAAATCCCAAAGATAAGATTCTTAATTGTGAGAAAAATGGAATTTACGAAATTAGTTGTAATGATTACAACAAAAAGTATATTGGGCAAACTAAAAGGCCAATTAAAACACGATTTAAAGAACATTTAGCGCATTTAAAATACAGTAGGACAGAAAAGTCTTTGCCGAACATGTCATTGAAGCTGATCATACTATAATATTAGATAATCTAAGATTATTTAAAAAGGTATCTGATAGGAGATTGTTGAAAGCATACGAAAGGATGGAAATTATAAAATGTAAAAGTAGTTTAAATAAAGACAGAGGGCCTATTCCTTATAGTCCCCACTACTGGTTACTTAGCAGGAACTGATAGCCTCGCCTATGCCATTAGTTCCGCCTAAGTAATTCAAGTGTTAGGCTAAGTATAAATAGGGTAGATTTGTAGTTTAACTTTAATTAATCATCGCTCCTGCTGAAGCTAACATGGTTAGCGAAACGCATGTCGACTGCAAAAATATAGTGTTTTGTGTAGTGGTAATATATACTGGGTAGCAGCAGCTATTTACTTTTTTATAAAATGCAAAGTCTTTTACTTTATATAGTACTTAGTTATTGTCACTTCAACACACAATTTATCTCTTTGTTGGATATAAGTTGAATCCTAGTGTAACTTCTGCGAACATATGTATTGATCAGATACTATTAAAGCATCCAAAATAAAAGAAGAAACGGGAGCTATAAATTCGAATTTCCATTTTTCTGGCAAGTCATCAGTATGAGGAAATGTATATCTGAGACAACAAGAACACAGACGGTGATAGTGAAGTTAACTCTTGAGGAGGCTTGAGAACCGTAGGCATCATAAGCTTAGCTAATACTCTGGCACTCCAAGAGATAGATGGTGATTAGTAGCCTATTACGCAACCTTTGCTAGTACTAATAGCAACGCAACTAATTGATAGCAACTCGGAGTGGTATTTGTTCTTGTCTTAGGACAAGTTGATTTTGTATGCATTTTCAATAGGAAGATATCCTTGGAATATGAAATGTGACGAAAAGACCGCAAAAGACGATATTAAATCACTTGCATATTTTTTTAGTTGGATGAAAAGTTTAAAAGGCAAATATCTTAGCTGTGTGTGAAAACAATATAAATGCGGAATGTATGTGTACAAATATATATATATATATATATATATATATATATATATATATATATATATATATATATATATATATACATATATATGTATATATATATATATATATATATATATATATATATATATATATATATATACATACATATGTATATATCCTCAACTTCAAAGACCATTTAAACTCCATTTCACCTTAGAAATGGAGCAAGTCTAACTCCCTTTCCTAGACATACACACAACCGAAGACAGCTATTTGAAACACATAGTATATAGGAAACCACACACACATCAATAGATGTACTGTGCTGAATCTCATCACAACTCCATACAGACAACTCTAAGAGAATACATCAATACAACTAATTGAGGGTCCCTTAAAAAATATGAAGTGGTTCAGCTAAGTTATTTCTACCTACGTGCCAATGTTATCAGGGATATATCTGTTTTTAAAGAGAAAGCTGTTGTTCATTTACACAAAAACTCAACAGATATATAGGAAGAGGGAAGGTTCAGTCAAAAGGTTCAATATTCTATCTCAGAGCTGTACTTCATATGCTAAACACCCTGAACTAACCTTTTCTGACCCATGAAGACTTTGTTGGTGTTTCTTGGGAAAAAAACAGTACCAGAGCGTAATACTGTATCAAAATATGCTCTGGACACTTGCAAAATAAAATAATCTTATTGTAGCTAACTTGTTTGATCTGTCAAATGCCTGGTGACATAGGTAGCAAAGATTATTTTCTACATAATAAAGTTCAGCTTATCAGGGGACTGTAGACTATTGTCCACTAACACTCTTAAAAATGTAATGTTTTTATTTGGCCCAATCAGATAGGGTTAAGTTACATGTCAACGGCAGCTGTGAAGTGGCAATGAGCCAGAGCATAAAGGCTCTTGCTGTCGAATGTTACCAAGAAATTTCTTTTTAAATAATAGATCAGAAATATTCTTAATTATGATTAAATATTATTTTTACTAGGTATGTGATGTATTATCCATTACTGTTTTGATTTGTTATGAGGTTAATTGTACCTAAAATTTGAAAATCTCTGATTGTTAAAGAAAATCATGTGGTAGGCAACATAACGACAATGCGCCTGCTCCTAAGCTATTCTGCAGAACGGCAGCTTGTCTGGTGAAGGGTATATTTGGCGGTAAAATCTGGTTTTGCCTTTTTTTTTCACTTTTCAAAAATAAAATTTGAAAAAAAAATATTGAAAATGCTCCTATGTGACCCTATGAGTCATCAATTTCAATATATTAGGTAACTTCCATAACAACTTACTTCATATATATATATATATATATATATATATATATATATATATATATATATATATACATATATACATATATATATATATATATATATATATATATATATATATATATATATATATATATATATATAGATATATATATCAGAAGCGCCCTCTCTTGCCAACGAGAAGAGGCTCTGGAGCCTCTAAACTTTGATGTTATCTGGTTAAAACTAACGACTCAACAAACCATTGTATCCTGTATCGACCACCAAGTGATACCAATTTTCGAACATTTTTCGCTTCTCTTGCAGACACCATCGATCCTTTACAAATTAACTATCGAAGTGCCGAAATTGCCAACCTGGGCGACTTTAATGTCCACAATATCAACTGGCTTAAATATTCAAATACTACCGACGAACAAGGTCGTGAAGCTGAATCATTCTCAATCAGTTGTGGCTTAACTCAGCTTATTGACGAACCAACACGGATCCCTGATCGACACGGGGAGTTCGCCAGTCTTCTTAATCTGTTTTTAACCACCAATCCGGAGATTTACACGGTCACAGTAAATCCGCCGTTAGGTTCGTCCGACCATAAACTTCTTTCGACATCGAGTATCCTGCCAAGAGAGGCGCCTAGGCCGCGCAAGATTTGGCACTACAAATCTGCTAAACGGAAAGATCTCATGGAATATTTTTGAACTTTCCCTTGGATGGACGTTTGTTTTCGATCCGACAACCCATCTCACTGCGCCAGGGAGGTCTCCGATGTTATTTTTGCCGGTATGGAGGCTTATGTCCCTTTTTCGAAGAAATGCCCCTCCAATGGCAAGCCTTGGTTTGACCAAAAATGCAAAGAAGCTGTTGCTTCTAAACATATTGACTACCGACAATGGCGTAAAAATCCTAACACCATAAATCGTAACACCTTTGTTTGTGCCCGGAACAGATGCAAAAGAATTATCGACGAAACCAAAGAGGCACACAATCAACGAATTAGATACAAATTTCTCGCTTGTCCCAACAATTCCATTTCCTTTTGGTCAGTCGCTAAGGCAGTTAGTCAAAATTTTAACAAATCCACCATACCACCACTCACACGACCAGATAATTCCATTGCAGCCACACCTGTTGAGAGAGCGAACTTGTTGGCTGAACTCTTTGCTTCACATTCTACTGTCGATTTCCAAGGAAAAACACCACCTACTATTCCCATATTGCAGTCAAAGATGCCTGATGTTGTCTTCAGACAGCGTATCATAAAGCGTATTTTAATGAAGCTAGACACCAAAAAGGCTTCGGGCGCTGACGGAATACCTGCCATAGTTCTCAAAAACTGTGCAAGGGAACTAATACCAGTTTTCTGTAGACTTTTCAACCTATCCTGCAGAAAGGGAATATTTCCGTCCTGCTGGAAATATGCCACGGTTCAGCCGATACCTAAAAAAGACAAGAAGACCTTGCCAAATAACTACCGACCTGTCGCGCTGCTTTCAATAATATCGAATGTCATGGAAAAGGCTATTAATTAGCATCCTCTAAAATATCTTGAACGATTCAATATTATTAGCGATCACCAATATGGCTTTCGTAAACATAGATCAACAGGAGATCTTCTGATTTATGTAACACATGTTTGGAACAACGCAATTGAACACTTTGGAGAATCTCGAGCGGTTGCTCTTGACATATCCAGGGCATTCGACCGTGTTTGGCATGATGGACTGTTGGCTGAGCTACGCTCTTGTGGTATATCTAAAAAGTTCTGTTAGTGGCTCTCATGTTTCTTCAGAGAGCGTTCTTTATGAGTGGCGGTCGACGGATTTCTTTCTAACACCTTCACAATCAACGCCGGTGTGCCCAAAGGCTTCATACTGTCTCCTACTCTCTTTCTCATTTACATTAAGGATCTGCTGGAAAAGACCGGGAATCCAGTCTACAGCTTTGCAGACGACAGTACGCTTGTCTCTTCATTCACTTTGAACGTTCGGACATCGGCTGCTCAGGCGAATATCCATAGACGGCAGGAGGTCGTTTAACTTAACAAAGACCTGGAAGAAATTCTATCTTGGGGTGACGGTAACCAGAGAGAGAGCTTTTCAATAGTTGGGAATATTATTTCGAACCAGAAAGCTTTACACTCCACAACAACTGTTAATTCTTTGCAAAGCTCAAATTTGACCAACTATGGAATACTGCTCTCATATTTGGGGCTGCATTTGTTGGATTCTGTTCAGAGAAGAGCTGTTCGTCTGATTGGAGACCCGGAACTGACCGGCGGCCTTGATTCGCTGGAACATCGAAGAACGGTTGGCGACTTGAGTCTGTTCTACAAGTATTTTCATGGAAAGTGTTCGAAGGATGTAGCACGCTTAATTCCTTTCAAAGCGGTGCATGTTAGAAATACACGTCGCGCTGGTGCTTCACATCCGTATGAGGTTCAGCTTGTTACTCCGCGTACAACGCTTTTCAAGCAGTCTTTTATATGGAGAACATCATCCCTTTGGAATAATTTACCTAGCGCTGTTTTTCCCATATATATATATATATATATATATATATATATATATATATATATATATATATATATATATATATATCAATGTATTCCAATCTAAATTCCTTTTCTACTTTAACTCATTTAAGAAACATTTCTTCGTGTATAGTCACATAAACGTAATATATTACCCCTAATTTACGTGAAAACTTCTGTATTGAAACATGACGTTAAATTTATTTAGGATATGCACAATAAAGGAACCCATTTAAACATAGCTTTAATAAATAATGTTGTAATAAATTTGCGAGGACGTTCAGAGGGTGGAAAATTACTCACCGTGAATTATTCTTAACATACTATTAAATATTTTATTACTTTGAAAAAGCTGAGGCAATTGTTATTTGTTTTTCTAAAATCTATGTTAAAATCTTTGCTTTATATATTCTTTAACAAGTCCATATCCATATAAGTACATTCCTTCTTTCTGGTTGCAGAATCATACCTAATTACTACATCAGACTGCAAACAATAAAATTGTTTTTCTTAAAACTGAAAATATGTCTAAACAGTTAAGCTTTAATATATTTCTATTAAAGCATCATTCGAAAACCCCAAACAATTATAACACTTCCCTTTCTTGGAAGTACTTTGGCATATAAACTAATAATTTGAAGTGGTAAAAAAAACGGAATATTATTTACGCAAAGAAAATCGGTCAAAAACAAGAGCTTATGAATATATTTAAAAAGCAACACGTCAAGTTATAATCCTCACCCTTAGTTACCCTCCAGACGATTTCATAAGCTACAATCAAATATTTCCAATTTTTTTTCAAAATGTTATTTATTACCTCAAAAAGCGTTATATATATATATATATATATATATATATATATATATATATATGTATGTGTATATATATATATATATATATATATATATATATGTATGTGTATATATATATATATATATATATATATATATATATATATATATATATAGATAGATAATATGAAGATGTTTGTAATTATCTTCCTATAAGTACAGTACAAGGCAAAATACCTATATTATTTTTTTTTTAGTTTAAATTTATAGCACAACCTTAATATGAAACTGTTAAAAAAAAAATTACCATAGAAGTGGTTGGATAAGTTACTATTTTTCTTAATTAGTTGAGGTAGAATACAAATGATAACCTTAAATCCTTTCATTAAATAAGAATTTTTTTTTTTAATCAATAAAAACCAACGACATGACAAATAAAAAAATGACAAAACCAATATTATACAACGCTGCGAAAAATATTAGTTTTCTAATCTGCATGTAATCCTTTACCTGGCTCCACATGATACGCTGTATACACTGGTATTCCAGATGAATTTTATCTTAGGAATCATATTTTTCGTAGAGGTTTGTATATAGCTGATATGTTATGTCTACGCAGAAGGTATTCATTCCTGTCGGTGGTCCCTTTGATGTATGGTAAAATTACTTTAGGTCTGTTATGGATTTTTTCATGGATTTTGTTGTTGATTTATGGACTTGTTTATTCTGTGTTGCTTGTATCCATTCTGTTTTATAGTGTGTTCTTTTCTATCTTCTCTGGTCTCTTAGAGTTGTCTGTGAAGAATTGATCTGGAAATTAATTTATTTGCCACGGCCTGAAGTTGGTGACATGTACGTCTAGGAAAGACATATATATATATATATATATATATATATATATATATATATATATATATATAATATATATATATATATATATATATATATGTATATATATATATATATGTATATATATATATATATATATATATATATATATATATATATATATATATATATATATATATATATATATATATATATATATATATGTATATATATATATATATATATATATATATATATATATATATATATATGTATATATATATATATATATATATATATATATATATATATATATATATATATATATACATGTATACACTGTGTAATTTCAGATTTATTAATTTTGTTATAAAAATGATCAATTGTGGATAATGGATTTTCATCTAATTTTTCACAACTAACTAGGTAATTATATGGATATATACCTTTTTCGGATAATAAAATAAAATCTTCGTTGTTTTGATAAAAATTCTTCATAATTTGTTTTTTGTATTATCTAAATGTGAACTTAATGTATTTAGCTTACTGGGCATAAACCGAAGCTAATCTAAAAATCGAAAGTAGATTGAAGTATTTTCTATACACTTACTAAATGAAATATATTTTTCTTCATTTACGGGTAATTAAGTTTTCCTTCCCTGAATTCCTGTATCTAATTTTTTAAATCTAAAATGTCCATTATAATCACACAGATTATGAAATAATACAAGTATCATATTTCCATTTTGACAGTTGAGGTTGCATGTAGAATGAGCGCTACCTCAATATTTTCCTGTAAAATGATAATAATCTCTGACTTTAACTTGATCATGAATATATGGCTGTTGACATAAATAACAAATGGTTGATGTATTAAATGAATCTTGTTCTTCAGGTGTTAATGAAACATTGGAACTTGATTATTAAATATGGAATTTAATTGCCAAGTAAATTTTTTTAATTCATTACAAAACCAGCTTACACAATTTTCACCAGTATATAAATTAAATTTTGAAAGATTATTGTTATAACTACAAAATAAATAATATGCAATACCACATGGTACATGTTTTTGTTATTTTGTTATATATTTGCTCCTATGTAAATCCTCATATTTTTCCAATATACTTTTAATGTCTGGGTAAATAACAATCGATATCATTGTTTTATGACTAAAATTTTTTGATGGCACATATTTCTCTTTTTCCATTGGTAGAGTTAATTCACATTTATTCATTTTTTTACAAGTAACTATGAAAATTTCTTATGAAAAAAAAAATTAAGTACACAATAATAATTTTTATGATGACGTCACCATTTAATGCAAAATGATGAATAAGTTTAAATTTAGATACAGAACTAATAAAAGAATCATCAACATCATAATAATCATTACTATTAATCGTAAATTCTTTTCTAGCATTAGTAAATTAATGGTAATTAAAAATTCATAACTACTTTAATAAATTGGAATAATTTTATTTTTATTAATACCATAAACGTTAACTGAGGTGTGATTCATTGGCTTAAATTTGTCTTATATCTTTTAGAGTTATAAGGAATTTATTTCCTTCATATTTTAAAATTTCACTAAAATGATGATATGAAGATGTTCTGGACTGATTTTGATTTGAGTGACATGGACATAAAGCGGCCACAAGAGACCAAAGAAAGCAATATTTATCATTATTTTTAATATTCAGAACTCGTTTAGAATTTGTAATAATTTTGGAACCGAAGCAAAAGTGGAAATACCACTATTAATATGTGTATAATGATTAAAAATAATTTTTAATTGTAAAATTTCATGAAGCATCCAACCTTAATCAGGCTGTGGGGATCCTTTTAGTTTTGTTAAAATATTGATTTTAATATAATCATTAAAAATTCTTTTAAATCAGTATTTCGATCTACTATACAGTTTTTAGTAGTACATGTTTTTATATTACTTTCAATATTTTGAGGTTTTATTAATTTTGCGAAAAATATAATAACTTTCGTTACTGCTTTGTTGACAAAGATGATGCAATTCTGAATACCTAAATTAATAATTGTATCTGTCCTAATAAGAATTTTAGAACATTATTCCAAATCAACCCAAAATAGTTTTTTATTTTATTTTTATTTAAATTTTTTTGAAATTTAAATTATTCTCGATAACTTTTTAATAAACTTAAATTCGCTTCACTTTTTGAAAAGCTGTTTCTATGATCACTAGATATACCGCCTTTCAAATTCTTCTTTAAAGTTGCAATACATTTATTTAAAAAACTTTATCCACTTAATATATTCATTTTATGATTTAATTAACTTACAAACTTTTTAAACTTTCGACAACATATGATCACTTAATTATGCACTTTCAGTAGACATGGTTTGCTTTTTACAATAATGAAAATGAATAATTATTAATAATTTAATAGTATTTATAAATGATTAATCAGCATATATAAATATTCCTATTAAACAAAAAATATATTCAAATTACATCTATGTGATTTACTATTACTTTTTACTTATAATATTTACATTATATACAATGAACGTTAACGTTCATCATTAAGTCAATGGATTTCAACGAGAATTTGAAAGGTGTTAATTTAAAATTTACTTAACTAAGTCCTATTGCTTTCTTAAATTTCTGATAAACAATTGTAATATTTTATAATTGACTTGAAGGATGAAATTATATATAATTTATTATTTTCACCATTGGTAGCAAAGACGTGAACTTTGTCCAAAATCTCTATTTATCATACCATCTCAAAAAATCAAACATTGGAAGAAAAAATTGGGTGTAACCTGTCCGCTATATGCGAGTGGCAGCAAAGGGTAAAGAGGAGCTGCAATTTTCCTTCCGAGGTCTTCAAAAGTTTACTCAAATGCAACTTTACTAAATGGATAAAGAAAGTGGAGAAAAAGGCGGAGGCATAGGTAACTGAAATAGAAGAGGAGGAACCAAAAAAGAAAAAAATAACAACATCAACAAAATTATTTCCTGCTTCTTCTTTTTCTTCACCAGCAGCTGTAGCGGAGACATCAAAGCAAAAAAAGAACTTTAACAAATTCATTTATTATTGTTTTATTTTATATTTTCTTAAATATTATTATTACCAACCTAAATATGAATTTAACATATCAGACTTATAAATATACCAACTTCTCAATAATAATAATACATTTTGTAGAGCACACTGTACCTTATTATTACTAATATGATTATTACAATAATTAACAAAACTTCTAGCATTTAAGTTACCTAAACTTTTACATCTTAGTTTGAGATAAATCTTTAACGCTATTAGAGATTAAATTATTTAACCAAATTCTTTTTTTGGTGTCCTGTCACAAAAACTTGTTCATTTTTCACTATACCTTGTAAAAAACGTAATATTTTCAAGTGGTAAATTACTAAAACTGAAATTATCTAAATCTAGTCGAGTTACATTGTTGGTGGTCCATTCAATCTCTTGACACAAGGTTTCTTCTAACCATTCTTTTTTTGTGAGGGAAATTTATAATATGGTGAAAGCGATCACCAGTATTAATGTTATTAACAGCTACCCAAATACATGTTAAATCACAATTTTTATATTGAAAACCTTTTACATCTACTATGAACATTGTTCGAACTTTTTACTGGTTTGAAGGTTTATATATATGTTCTTAAGTCACAATTTATATTATTGTTGTGACTACTATCAAAATCAAACCATTTTAGTAGTATTTTATCGTTTTTCTTTTTTAAAATTTTCAATACACGTTACTTTTTGTAAACGCCCTTGATTAAATCCTCCTGAAATGTCTTTATTGTTATAGTCTTCTAAAAAATATGTAGTTGAGTTTGTAAGTTGTATTTTAGCAATAGTGAATATTTTAGTAGATCAATTTGGTGTATCAGTTTTATCAAATAATTCTCTATCTCTCCTCGTATAATGCTTTTCAAGCAGCCTTTTATATGGAGAACATCATCCCTTTGGAATAATTTGCCCAGGACTGTGTTTCCCACCGAGTACAATTTACAGCGATTTAAGAACAACGTGAATCGCTTTCTTCGCACACGTGTCTCTCCTGTAGCGCTTTAGGGACTTCCCTGTAGCACGTGTGCTAGACCCGTAAAAAAAAATATTTAGATATATAATATTAAATTAACTATTAAATTTACCATTTTTGAATGATTGTATACAGTTTTTGAAAGTTTCTCTTCATCCTTTCTTCCAACATCTATTCGTTTTATACCTGTGGTCCTATGTTTCGTTTGATTATATTTTAATACAATATTTATAATCATTTTAACCATTTCCCGCATCGTCACATTTTAGTAGTGGGTTCTTAAATTTTTACCATAAAACTGAAATCTTCTATTAGTCTGAAGATTTGCTGGTATGTTGTATTTAGTAGTTTTCAAAATATACTTCACAGAAACCGTTACCTCAACGGTAGTCTTGTTTTTTAGAGGTATACAAATTTTGACAAATAGTTTATTACTACTAAAATATACTTTTTACTCTTATTCGTTTTGACATATGGAATCATCTCCACTAAGTCAGCTTGAAACAGGTCTTTGAGCGATTTTATTATACCTCTATGTCTTGGAAAATTTAGTTTTGCCTGTTTGTAAATTTCATTAACCACTTGTCTTTTTATGTTACTAACAAGTTTAACAACTTAGTCCATCAACAACTGAATTAATTTTATTCGTACGTCCTGTATGGCTAGGCCAGTTTGTGATGCTAAGAACAGACGTAATCTGTCAACTAATTCACTGGGATGATCCAATGAACGAAATATATTTTATTTGGAGGTACCTCCATTAATATACCCTTCCCAGGCGTTATGGTAGCGATTATTTTCTTATATTTTTAAATCTGCTACCAACAATTTGTTTATTTCATTTGTAATATCGAAGATCGGCATTAGTTTTACTCACTACTTGTTGATAATTTTCCTCATTTTGTTGTGTATAATTTTAAGTAAAAGTTCATAAAAACCTTGAGTACCTTTGTACATTAACTTTAATATCTGGACTCTCTATATTTAGGTTCATCAGTCATAAATTTCTCTGTGGATGTATCTAATCTTGCACCCTATTTTTGATCAAATTCTTTATTTTTATTATTTTGATACACCTCATTTATATATTTTTATAGGTAAAGTATTGTATTGCTCCAAATAGTCAATAGATGATGTTTACATACTATCCTAATAGATGAAGGTGATTTATCAGTATCGTCATCAATATTTTCTAGTATGGATCTCTTTTGCTCCTCGCTAACTTCATAGTCTTCACCATCAGCTTGAAAATTTGATCATGACATTGTACTCTTTGCTCACTAACTCATCATCACCAAAATTAGTTTAAAAATGGTGTGACTTGTACTCTTTTCTAGTAAAGAAGGTAGTACTAATTTTGATTCAATGTTTTTTAAATGTTTTGTTACAGGATATAGAAGACTTTCTTGAGCCAACTCCACATGTTTTAAAAGTTTCAATTTTCTATTTAATATTTTTTCCTTTTTTTATTTTTTTCATTCATGTTTTCTAATTATTCAATTTCGAATGGCTTGAATAATCAGGTCCCAAATAGGTCTTAACAGGTTTTAAACATATCCTGAACTGGCCTAACGGTTGAGTTGAAATAAACAATATGCTCGAATCTTTTTCTAGATCTACCTTTTGACATTTTATTATCTTTAAAAGTTGATAAAAACCCGTAAAATTTACTTCAGGCTAAGGAACATATTTATTTAAAAACATTAAATGTCATATCGGTATCAATAAGATCGGAATATACATGTTTTAAATTTAAAACATCTTGCTTAAATAATACTAAACAATTTACATTAACTCGTACTAAATGATTGGGAATTTTTGCATAAGTCTGACATAAATAAAATGAGTTGATTTTATCATATCTACCCATATGGATATAATCCCGAATTAAATCCTGGTTATTACAAGCCACATCATCAAATATGGAGTTTAACTTTGCTTCAGATGGGTGTGGTATATTATCACCTGCGTTAAAAAATAGAAACCTATTCCTATAATAGGTTTTAATATATTTTTTAAATAAACATGTTTTGGTTGACATAACCATTTTGATTAAACGTATACATTTTCAAACTTTAATGCATTCACATCTTCAATTAAAATAAGCAAAACACTTGTTTTATCACGATGGTCCTAAAACACATCTTAATGTTGATGAGAATAAAACACCATGTCTTAAATCTCTCATTATCTCCATCATTAAAAACATTATTCTCTACTTTTTAGGTTATAGTCTGCTTCACAACTTCATTTTTCTTATTAAACTGCAGTTTTAAATATGCTAATTATAAAATGTACTTAAAAAGATAAATTAAATATTTTTATACTTTGTTAAATTTGACAGTTATTATCATGAAGATCTATTTTGGCAGGGTTTACTGAAGACTGCAATCAATAACCTACCTGTTGAATTGCATATAGTTGGCTTGGTATTATGTTCCAGGTATTATACTAAAAAGACGACTTGCTAGAAGTGATAAAGTTATCAATGGTCTTGTCAGAGCATGTTAAGATCATGATACATTTTGCTCACAGGAAAAAGACGTAGACATACTGCAGATAAGGTTTTAATGCAAAAAGCTCTCGAACGGTTAAGATCAAAGGTCGCATCATTTGGTGAAAAATTAAGTGCTCTCGGAAGCGCTGGAACTATGAAAGCTAAAGTAAAGCTTGGTATGGGACTAGAAGATAGACATGTTATTCAAAAGTGCCTAAAAAATTTGTATATATTGAGCTTTTACTAGATAATTGTACAGATGTGCCAAAGAAGTAATGAGAGTGCCTAGAAGAGAAAAAACATTTTATAGGAGGGAAAAGAAAGAGGCAAGAAAACCAAACTTGATGTATATTGAAATTTCTGAAGACAGAGGTAATAATTATAAGTATGATGATATGCAATTAAGGAGGAAAAATAATGACAAACGGAAGATGTTGTTTAAAAATGATCTAAACAATGATGTAAAACAAATTAAATTAACTGATATAATATTAGATTCATATGGTAAAAAACGGAAACATTTTAATTCAGAACAAGATAAACCTTAAAAAAAAAATTAAATAAGATGTAAATGTGGATTTCCTTAATACATCAAATAAATCTCAGAAAAACAACTTAAAAGAAATCTGAATTTTCATCATTTAATAAAAAAATTACATAAAAAAATCTGGGACTTTAAGTTATGCTATTTACATAACAGTAAAGTCAGAAAAAAAAATAAAAAATAAAACATTGCACCATATAGAATTATAAAAATTACAAACACGGGAGGTGTTTTACCCCCGATACCAGTATTTGCCGGTGTGAGTGCCCTTGGAGGATTCGTTTCGGTAGCAGAATCAATGGAGACAATAGCAATGGGTAAAGGCATATATTCAAAATCATATAAAAGTGGATTAGAATTATACTTAAATCAACCACTAAAAAATGATTTTAATCACCAATCTACTGACCAATGGTGATATTCAAAACTGTATTAAAACGCTCAATATTAGACATTTTAGAGACCAGTAAAAATTAGAAAAGCTGGAACAATTGTTAGTAATTTAGATAATGGTAATGGACCTGGTACACACTGGACTGCTTATAAAAAACAAAGTTTACAAGTAACTTATTTTGATAGTATGGAAATCTTCAATGGAAGTTTTAGATTATTTTTACCCAAATTGACCTTGCAAAATATTTTATAATTATAATATTTATCAAAAATACAATTCTGTGAAATTTGGTCAGTTGTGTATATTATTTTTTAAAAAATATATGCATCATTGAAGTTTATATATTTTGTTTTATTTTACCTGTACTCTGTAAACATGTGTTTTTATACATTCACACTGTCCGCCTAAGATTTAATATTATCTAGCAAATATATCCTACAATTCTTTTAACGCAAGAAAAACTATATGTTTTAGGGTTAATTGACTTTGTTACTTTTAATTAACTTTTAAAGTTGGTAAAAGAAATAGCAAATTTCATATAAGAACACACACCATTGAAATACTTGAAGGTGCTTATGAAATCAAACCTTGATACTTTACGATTTGAAATAAGATATAATAAAGTAATACATTTCAAGAAACCTCATTTCACTGCAAAATTATTAGGGTTTAAAAAGAAAACAACAACAAACATGTTTTAGAGCTTCCAATAAATATTTCCAGAGAAAACATAGTATATACTGAATGTAACTTAATAATAAATTCATATAATAATAGCAATACTGCACATCTTTTACATATGTTTTACCTCACAGTCCAAAACGGATACCGAATTAACGAAAAAAATTGCAACCGTTATCTGCCTTCCCATCAATTCAAAGCATATCGATGAGATTATATTTAGAATAGTGGATCAGGATGGAAATCGCATCAGTTTTCAAAAGGAAATCACAACGGTAAGACTACATTTAAAAGAGTTAAATTATTAATTAATTCAGTGTTAGTATTGGGATAATTTGTTCTATTATTTATAATAGAATTAGTTGACTTAAAACATGTACAAGATAGATTCCAAGACAAATAACTTATTGTCCCAAAAAACAAGGTTTTGAACTTGCAGGAAATTCAAATAACGTTATTTGAGCGAAGAATATGAGTTTCTGGAAATAGCAGTAACACGTCCATTATTTAGACCCTAAATTTAAGGGTCAATGGAGTAAATGGGTCCTGAGTCTTCAGTGACGAAAACATCAGTACTCATCCACCGATTAGTACGATTATGCTAACGGGATTTTAAGACGTAAGCCATCCAATTTTCATGATTTCCTTTAAGTTAAATCTGTTGTTTCCAAAAAGCCAGGAGCTTTGCATAGAAACATATTCTTACTCTAACACACTGCTTGCCAAGCAGTGTGTAATCAATTCTCCTAATTGTTGACAAATTAGGTTAAGAAGCTTTCTTATTACTACCCGGATCTTATATTATCAGATATAATTTTGTTTGATTCTCTAAATTCATTTTGTGGTGCCAAATTTTTTGCTGCGGAAATAAAAATGCTATTAGGAAGACGAAACCAGTGTAGAACTGTAGAAGGAGATTATGCAGTTGCTTGAAGTTTTTGATTCTTGGTTTTATCATTCCTACATTTTATTGAAGTGTTTAAGCAACTTTGAATCTAACCTAGTGTGGACGAATCTAAATCAACTAATGTAGTAAAAAAAATCATCTAAAGTAAAAATCATGGAAGCTATATATATCCATTAGTAGCGTGACAACATTTTTACTGGAGAGATTTACAGATTATAGTTTAAAACAAGAAACTTTACAATACAAAAATACAGTATTCTATATTAGATGTATTTCGACAACCCATATACAAGACGTGTGACATAAGCGGACGATAAAAATCCTTATATTCTAATGCACCCAACCTGAATGTAATTTTTTGGAAAAAGGGAATAATCAATATAAACAGCTTTTTGACTGATAATTTTCATTTTTTCATTTTTATGGACACTTCAAAGTAATCCATTAGAATAATTCAACATATTTAAAAATAAAATTGTATCCCCAGAAATAGAAGTAGTAGTAGTAGAAGTAGAACGACAATTCGAATTTTATGTACTTGAGACTTAGTCTTATAAAAAATATTTCAAAATAATGAATTAATAATAGCGAATTTTAAAAATATTTAAACTTGACCGCGATTATTACCAAAATTGTATTGGATATATTTTGGGTTATACATTTTTAATCCGTAAATGAAGAGTTCCAAATGATGGATAATTAGGGAGGTGTTAAAGTTACGTAATACGAAATGTTAATTAAATTTCAATAATCAGACATGAACTAAAATTTTGCGGTGAAGTAGACTTAAAAGTCGAAGAACACGTGTGAGAATCAACCGCTCAATTCTATATAGGTGAAGATGAATATATACATAGATGTTTGTAAGTAATGACAATGGTGTACAAGATTACTGATTAATACTTCAGACCACTACTGCTAATAATCGGTCAGTAATATTTTCATTTGGCTATTAATGTAAATCATTTTGTGAAAATAATAAACAAAACTAATGACTGTAATAGAAAAATTCACTGTTTAAAATGTATATATATATATATATATATATATATATATATATATATATATATATATATATATATATATATATATATATATATATATATATATATATATATATATATATATATATATATATATATATATATATATATATATAGAAACGATGGCAAGCCTGTGCTTAGCATTATTACTTCCGCACAAGTCGAGAGTATAAAAAGAGATCTGTAAATAGTTCTATTCATATACATATACTTTTAAGATTTAATATTTACAAACATTGTAGTCTTTCATGTAAACAAAAATAACAATTTAAAAATAAGACATATAAATATTAGGTCTATTGTTGCCAAAATAAATAGGATTAGGGATTGCATTATGTCCAACAGATTTGATATTTTAGCTGTTTCTGAGACTTGGTTAACACGTGATACTGATGATGTAATGATGTGTATTGATGGCAATGAATTGGTAAGAATGGATCGTGTTCGGGGACGTGGGGGAGGAGTTCTTTTATATGTACGTAATTCTTTTGAATTTAATATTTTGAGTGACTTAAATTCTGATACTTCTGAGCAAATCTGAATAGAATTTAAAATTAATGCTATAAAAAGTGTTTTAGGCGTTGTGTATAGCCCTCCTGGTTTTAAGGGAATTAACGATTTCTTTGATGAATTCGAACATAATATGTCTAAATTTTTGTTGCAGTGCGAGAATTTGGTTTACATTGGTGATTTCAGTATCAATGTGCTTAATCTTGACTGTGTGTACACTCGGCAGTTTCTTGCATTACTGCATGCATACGGTTTGAAGCAGGTTATCGATGAACCTACAGGCGTGGACTTACTAACGCATCACTTATTGATCTTATAATATGTTCTAATAGTGACGTTGTTTTGAACAGTAATGTTGATACATGCTTTGACGTATCTGAACATTTCCTTGTTAGGTGCGAGCTGAGATTGCGGATGACAAAGTTTGAGCCATTTTTAGTAGCATATAGAGACGATGAAGGAAAATTCTACAGCGATCTTTTGGAGATACCTTTTGAAAATATATTCTATATACAAAATATAAACGAAAAACTATGTACATTTAATGCATATATACTTAACTTATTCAATGTCCATGCTCCTTTGAGAAGTGCACGTATCACTAAATCAGGGCTTAAGGCATGCCATGCGTCTTCGTAACAAAACCTTAACAAAATATAAGAAAAATAAAGCACTGGAGAATTGGGAAAGTAATAGACCACTTAGGAATTATGTTACACTAGCAACGGAAAATGAAAAGAAGTTGTATTTAGAAAGTAATTTTCGGTCTAGTAATCCAACAAATAATTGGAAATTGTTCAGGGATATTTCTTCTAAAGTATATAGTTGTGTTCCTGAACATTTGGGGAATGTAGAAGATATTAACACATTTTTTGTTACTGCTGGCTCTTCGGCTTCAGATCCAGAAACCTTAAACTTTTATTTATAAAATAAAAAACAGGCCACAAGTACATTTCATTTTAGAGTGGCAACAACTGGTGAGATTGAGCAGGCACTTTTTTCTATTGGCTTTAGGGCGGTGGGTACTGATGGCATTGGTATAACTATGTTGTTGAACTGTTGTCCACGCATAATTCCTTTTATTGTACATTTAGTTAACTCATGTATTTTTAACTAACTGTTTCCCCGACATTTGGAAAAGTTCCTTTATAATTTCGTTTCCGAAGGTAACCTCTCCTAAGGATCTGAAGAATCTTAGGCCCATAAGCATATTGCCAACGCTGTCGAAGGTCATTGAGAGAGTGATGGAGCGGCAAATGCGGGAGCATATTGAGCGGTACGGGCTCCTACCAGATTTCCAATCTGGTTTTCGCAGGCATCACAGCTGTGCTACTGTACTTCTCAAAGTTACGGACGATATTCTATCGGCGGCAGACCGTGGTGAGCTCACTGTCTTGGTGCTCTTGGACTACTCGAAAGCTTTTGATCAAATAAATCATACTTTGCTTTTGGTCATTCTTGGTTTTCTTGATTTTGGGGGAGATGCTTGTGGGCTTATTAAGAGCTATCGCGAGAACAGAACACAGAGTGTAAAACTTAATCGTAGACAATCCAGTCAAGTAGTCGCTAAGTGTGGTGTGCCTCAGGGGTCAATCTTTGAACCTCTACTTTTCACATTGTACACTTCTCAACTGAACCTGAAGAACGTCTCAACGCACCTATATGCAGATGACACGCAGATTTACACGTCATTTCGACCCGAACAAATTCTGGAGGCGAATGATAAACTTTGGAATGAGCTTGAACATCTTCGGAAAGTTTCGCTAAACCATTTTTCTTGAATTGAATCCTAAAAAAAGTCAGTTACTTTTATTTGGATGAGAGCAATGTAGGGATCAATATCAAGATCTGAGACATGTCAGTATAAATAATGACACAGTACAGGTTTCCAATGTTGCCAGGAACTTGCTGGACGTTAAATTGAGATTCTCAGAACATATAAGCGGCTGTATCAGGAAAGCATTTGCAAATTTAAAACTTATTTTTAACCAACGACACCTTTTGAATGCCGTTCTAAAAAAATCCTTGTGCGAATCATTGGTGCTGTCGCACTTTGCTTTCTGCGACACTGTGTATGGACCCTGTCTTGTGAAGCGGGATGTCAGATGTATACAGCGTATGCAGAACTGTTGTGTGCGTCTAATTGGTGGTATAAAAAAGTATGAGAGGGGACTGAGTGCTGGAATGAAACAGATTGGGTGGCTAATTATGAGCGAAAGAAGGCATTTACATAGTTTGGTTCTATTTATTAAGATAATTTTCAAAAAAATTCCCAATTATTTGTATCAGAAAATTAAATTTAGATGTGATGCTCATGCTTTAGATTTGAGGCATAAATTTACCATCATTCCTCCTTATCATAGAACAGCTTTATTTGAACGATCATTTAGCTATCAGATATGTCTTACAATAAGTTGCCTGCAGACTTAAGACAATTAAAACCCACCGCGTTTAAACATAGGGTACGCAACATGCTGATAATATTGGCGTCCCGTGCATGATTTGCCTTCTCTTTTGATCCGGTCTCTTATGTCGCCATTGCGTCGAAATATAGTATTATTGTGTTTTTTACCATGTCTCAAACAACATTTGTGTCACAGTTATATTTATGTATTAGTTTTTAGTTCATATATAAATTTAGTTATTATTATTGAATCAACTGTATAGGTTAAATGAGGAAGCCTGGCTCCAATTTCGCCTTTTGTAATATTACCCTGTAAATTACAATAAAGACATTATTATATATATATATATATATATATATATATATATATATATATATATATTAGAGGAGGAGGATAGTCTTAACCGACTAGTTAAACAGCAAAAAAAAAAAAAAAAATTAATGAACTTAAAACTCAACAAAACATTTTCAAAACACATATAGAAGAAAAATGGAATAAAAACATCTCATGGGTTGACATTTCTAATGATATTCAGAAAGTTTTTGGCGTTAAGTCCTAAATTCAGTCTTAATCCAAACAATAAAGATATTTCAGTCGAAGAACTATTAGCTGATTTCGACAATATTTTAAAATCTCTCTCAATTGATAACCATAATAAGAATATAATTAGAGCTAAGTTTACCAACCACTATCATAAACCTATTTAACAAAGTTACTTAGATTTAATGTACAAAAAATCAAAAGTATCCTTTAAGGATAATGTAGAGGTAATCGTTAGTAGAGTTGATAAAGGTAATGTCACAGTTATCATGAAAAAAGATACGTATTTTGAGAATTGCAATACTGTCTTGCAAGATCAGAACTACTACACTGAACTCACTAGAGATCCCACATCTACTTATCAACAAAAGGCTAATCAACTAGTAACTAAGTTCAAGAACCAAGGGAAACTGACGATGACGGATGAAATGGCTAAATCTCTAATGATATGTAATCATAATTCACCAAAATTATACGTGGTCTCCAAAATTCTTAAACCTGTTATCTGTGCGACCCATTATTTGATCTCTCAATGCCCCCAATTTGTCAACGTTTTGTTCTGAAGTTTTATCTAATGCATATGCAAAAGAAAATGATTACTATGTAACTGACTCCTTTGAATTCACTAACTTCTTAACGAGCAAGCCACTCCCTTCAGGTTTCGAACTGATTAGCTTAGATGCTGTCTCTTTATATAGCAATATCCCTCTTTAATTAGTAATCAAAAGCATTAGAAAGCACTGGACTGATATTCGCAAATATACTAAATTAACACTTAACAATTTTCTTGAAATTTTGGAGTTTGTTTTTCAGTCAACATATTGCAAATTTAATCAGCATATTTACAAACAAAAAATGGGTACTCCAATGGGAGCTACTCCTTCTCCAATTATATCACAATATGTAATAGAAGATCTCCTGGAAGAATCCATACCTAAACTTTTTTTAACCTACCTTTTTTAAAAAAAATACTGATGATATTGTCACCTCATTACCAATTCATGGATTAAACGGGATCCTTAGAATATTCAATGGCTTTTACCCCAAACTTCAAATCACGATCGAGGAGGAAACAAACAATAGTGTTCCTTTCTTAGACACTTTATTAATTAGAAAAGATGAACACTCGATTATAGTAGATTAATACATCAAACCAACCTATTCAGGAAGATATATCAACTCAAAATAAATTTGAATAGAGAGGATTTCTCATCCTCCTTTCAGATTCAAGAACTTAAATAAGCTTCGAGATGTTGAACTATTATTAAACTCATTATCACCTATCTCCCGACAAGAAAATAATCTTACTCCTGATATTAGTGCCTTTCTTTATGGAAACCGAATCATTTATCCTTCCCTGATCTCAAAGAATTTTCTACTAAAATTACTAAACTTCTCAATAATCAATCTAATTTAAAAATTGCCTTTAAACATGCAAAAACAATTAATAATATCTTCATCAATTTAAAAGATAAGGATGAAACTATAAAACTTTGGGAAGTAGTATTCAGCATTCCTTGCACTCAGTATGAAAAAGTTTACATAGGGCAAATATCAAGGGTCCTAAAAGACAGAATCACTTCTCATAAAAGCGATTGCAGATTTAAGAAAAACTCATGCGTACTTGCTTCACATAATAAACAATTTTCACATGAATTTAATTTTAATGAAGCCAAAATCACGTGCAAGGAAAGAAATTTCAACAAAAGAATCTTTAGGGAAATGATGGAAATCCACCTTGAGTCGGATACTGTTAATAAAAAAAACTGACATTGGGGATTTAAGCTGAATTTTCTCCAATCTATTGCAGATAATTTGACAAAATGAAAATTCACAAAACATATCACACAACTCTATATTAATAACCTAATCTTAATTTTTACAAATTTCACAAACTTTTGAAAAATTAAACAAAATGTCCACGTCATTGTCTTCTCTAGAATAAATCAACCACAACGAACAGAATATAAAAAAAAAACTGACCCTAACAAAAGGAATGAAAAATCTATAAAAAAACTTTAAATAAAATCGCCTTAGAAGCACACAGTTGTTCGTACCATACATAACAAAATGGAGTAAACTATTTTTTTATATTCTCTAGGAGTATTTTTGTTGAAATTTTCTCATGTTTTCCTAATAAATATTAACAGTAATGTTGATTTTTGTTGAAAGGAATTATCCAAAAAGCACCACTTAGCAGTAAGTAGTGTTGATGTTAATAATTTGGGTTGCTTTCTGTTGTAAACCTTAGAATACCGATAATCTACTGTAATGTAGCCCTGAAGAAGAAAATAAAATATTGGCGTAGCTAAAAAGGTGTTAAAAACCTTTTAGCCCTATTCCCATGACCGCTTACTCCAAGAAATTCAAGTTTGCTATATATATATATATATATATATATATATATGTATATATATATATATATATATATATATATATATATATATATATATATACTCGTATATGTATATATATATATATATATATATATATATATATATATATATGTATATATATATAAATATATATATATATATATATATATATATATATATATATAGAGGGTCGAAAATTTTTTTATTAAAAGTTACCCACTGAAAATTTTTTATTTTTTGTGAATAATAACTGGTCCAAATTTTGTTGGATTTAAGCTACATCTATGGCTCGAACCCTAACCTCTAATAGATTTATTCTGTAAATATCCAAGAAAAACTTATGAAAATATGAAATATTTAACATAATGTTTGTTGATTTACTAGTAACACGTAGGATGAAAAGTCTTTGGTCTGACACATAGATGTTGCCCTTTTCAAAAAATATATATGATTTTTAGGAAGTACCAACCGTCAAACGATACGTGTCAAAATTTCATAACATTTCGACGATTAGTTTATAAGTTACGGTGGTTTTAGTGACGCTACTTTTGATATTTTCAAAACAATGGAAAAAATCGAAGTAAAGTGAAATTGCGTGAGATACCTTAAAGGTATCAAAAAACGTGTTGGTCATATGTTCCAAATGGGTACCGTGTTTCCCCACAGTGGACCAAAAACAACAACGTGTTGATTCTGAGCGCTGTTTGGGCCTGTTTAAGCGCAATAAAAAGGATATTTCATGCGATATGTGACGATGGATAAAACATGGATCTACCACTACACAATCGGCAGTCAGCTGAGTGAACAGTAGCTGATGAAACCGCCCGAAGCGACCAAAGACACAACAGTCATATGGGAAGATTTTGGTCTCTGTATTTTGGGATGCGCATACTTTCATCGACTATGGTGAGGAGGAAAAAACCATCAATATCGAATATTATATAAAATTATTGGTGCATTTAAAGGCAGAAATCGCAAAGAAACGGCCCCAAATGAACAAGAAAAAAGTACTCTTTCATGATACTGTGTTACAAATCAATGGCAAAATTGCATGAATTAAAGTCGAATTGCTTCCTTATCCACCGTATTCTCCAGATTTGGCCCCCAGCGACTATTATCTACTAGCTATTTTGAAAGCAAGGACAAATCCTTTTACAAGAAAGGTAAAGAAATGTTAGAAAAGCGTTGGGCTGATTGTATTGCTCTTGAAAGAGACTATATTGATGACTAAAGTCGAATTTTTTTTTTGAAAAAAATTTTTTTAAGTAGCTAGTCCAAAAATTTTTCAGCCTACGTGTTATATATTACATTTCTTGGTCACAGAAACTTGCAACTTCAAAAAAATTAGTTGTTTAAGCAGATCAAAAATGTATCATTGTATACTTTTTTTAAAGTATTTTGTTGAAGTTGCAATACGAAATAAAATAGTCTCAATAAAAATATTTTCAACAACTAGAAGAATGAATCCGATTTTTATAGATTAATTCTGTTAAAATGTCAAGTTCCACGTTGTTTGGTTAGTTCAACGCCTTCCTTACAATTGAATATACCTTTTCTTTGGTATTGTTTTAGTTTCTGGGACGTCTTATTGTTTTTTGCCATCTAATTGGAATAACTCTACTCATTAGACTACCGATTAAATAGTAAATATCAACATATCAGATATCAGATATCCTGTCATTGTTATATCTAAAATTTTAGTATCAACTCTCGTAATAATTTTTTTATATTATGCACTTTTCTACATGCTTTTTTACTATAAGTTCATCAGTCTTTGTCACGCTTATTGAACTTCTAGGCTTCAGAACTAAACCTATTAATTTTCTGTTGTGTCATCTCAAGAATAATGAATGCAACTGTAATTGTTGTGAAATATTATTGTCAAGGTTTTGGTTTAAATTACATGTATGCATAAATACATAAAATGTCATTACTTTGATGAAAGAATAGTATAACATTGGAAAACTTTTAAACACGTATGTATATATATATATATATATATATATATATATATATATATATATATATATATATATATATGTATATATATATATATATATATATATATATATATATACATATATATATATATATATATATATATATATATATATATATATATATATATATATATATATATAAGGAGCGTGAATTAATTTTGAGAGATTTCTAAGAGTAACTTGTGTGCATCATCATTACACTTTAATTTCTAGTATATGTTATTTTGCCAAAGTGTAAACAAGATTTTTTTTGGGGCATTAAATAGGTCGAATTACGTGCCAACAAAACACCATTTGCGGGAAGTGTTACTTTTCTTGTTTAATTCGGAGAAAAGCGCTGCCGAAAGTCATTGATTGCTGCCGCGCACCTATGGTAATTATATTCCATCGATAAAAATACGTGAGTAATGGTTTCGACGGCTTAAAAGTGGTGATTTCGACACGGAAGACATAGAACGTCTAGGCAAGCCGAAAAAATTTAAAGATGTATAATTGGAGGCATTACTCGGTGAAGACCCATGCCAAATGGAAAAAGAAGAAGCAAGGAAATTAGGTGAGAATGCCGCAGGAATTTAAACCGAGTGACGTTGAAAGATGATTTTTCACCTGTGAACAAATGCTTTAACGGCACAATCGGAAAGATTTTTTGGATCGTATTGTAACTGATGATGAAAAGCAGATACGCTAGGATAATCCAAAGTGCAAAAAGTCATGGGTGAAGCCCGATGAACCATCAACATCCTCGCCATAACCAATTATTCATGGCTCCAAGTTATACTGTATATCTGGTGAGATCAGCTGGATGTAGTGTATTATGAGCTACCCAACCAAACTATTACTGGGAAACGCTACCAATAAGAGTTGATGCAATTGAGCCGAGCGTTTAAGAAAAAACAACCGCAATATGCCAAAAGACACGAAAAAGTGATTTTTTAATGTAACAACGCTAGGCCACATGTTGCAATACCCGTCAAGGAAACGCTAGAAGCGCTTGGATGGAATGTCCTACCTCACTTGCCGTACTCATCAGACATTGCTTCTTCTGATTATCATTTGTTCCTATCGATGAGGCACGGCCTGCACAGCGCTTCCACTCTTTTTTTATTATGAGTCTAGCACACGTGCTGCAGGGGGTCCCTAAAGCACTACAGGAGCGACACCTGTGCGCAAAAAAAAACGATTCACGTTGTTCTTGAATCGCTGTAAATTGTACTCGGTGGAAAACACAGTCCTGGGCAAATTATTCTAAAGGGATGATGTTCTCCATATAAGAGACTACTTGAAAAGCGTTGTACGAGGAGTAACAAGCTGAACCTCATACGGATGTGAAGTATCAGCGCGACGTGTATTTCTAACATGCACCGCTCTGGGAGGAATTAAACGGGCACATCCTCCAAACACTTTCCATGAAAATACTTGTAGAATAGGTTCAAGTCGCCAGCGAATCAAGGCCGCCGGTCACTTCCGGGTCTCCAATCAAACGAACAGCTCTTCTCTGAATAGAATCCAACAAATGCAGTGTACACAAACATGGGAGCAGTATTTCATAGTTGGTCAATTTGGGCTTTGTAAAGAATTAACAGTTGTTGTGGAGTGTAAAGCTTTCTGGTTCGAAATAATATTCCCAACTTTTGAGAAGCTCTCCTTGCTATGCCTGTAACATGCTCATGCCAGGATATATTTGCTCCCAAATTAACGCCCAACAAATTGAGTGACGATGTTAGAGGAATGGAGTGCCCCGCCATAACTGTGTCGGGTTCAGCAACGTTAACTTTTTTAGAAAAAAACTGCCGTCTGGGGTTTTTGTAGCGATATATTCCACTTGGTTACTGTCACCCCAAGATAGAATTTCTTTTAGGTCTTTGTTAAGTTGAACAACTTCCCGAGGTCTGCGGACACTCGCCTGAGCAGCCGATGTCCGAGCGTTCAAAGTATATGAAGAGATAAGCGAACTGTCATCTGCAAAGCTGTAGATTGGATTTCCGGTCTTTTCCAGCAGTTCGTTAATGTAAATGAGAAAGAGAGTAGGAGACAGTATGGAGCCTTGCGGTACACCGGCATTAATAGTAAAGGATAGGTTGAAAACTCTCCAGAAAACTGGTGTCAGTTCTTTCGCACAGTTTTTGAGAACTATGGCAGTTATTCCGTCAGCGCCAGGAGCTTTTTTGGTGTCTAGCTATCAAAAAATGGATCGATTCGTAGATAGCCTTAAAAGATAAGTTTGTTTTTTCAAAGTGGTATTCATATGCTGCTACAATGATGGGAGAAAGTAGTGGCTAGCGATAGACAATACTTTGAACCATCAATTTGTAACCATTTTTTTAAAATAAAGTGATATTTTTACCCAAAAATCCTTCAAAATTCACACACCCAATATATATATATATATATATATATATATATATATATATATATATATATATACATATATATATATATATATATACATATATATATACATATATATATATATATATATATATATATATATATATATATATATATATATATATATATATATATATATGTATCTAGAATCCGATACCGAAGTAGGCGACTCTCTCGACTGTGCCTCGTGCCTTTTTGTTAAGTGTTCTACAAACAAAGAGGATTTACCGTTTAATATCAGTTCCGCATGGCCGCGGCTTTACTAGGTATGATACTACTGGTGGTTTGCCATTGCCTCCCCGAGAGAAGCGACCGTTACGTTGTAAGGTTTTTGCTGCCCCCCATATATATATATATATATATATATATATATATATATATATATATATATATATATATATAAATAATTTAATTCAAGTATAAACATGAAAAATAATAATAAGATGTAAAATAGAATAAGTGACAATAAGTAAGTTGTTCCATATTAAGAGACTTTACAAACACTTTTAATATTTGTGTTTTCTATTAAATTTATATTTAATTTAAATTTTTTTCTACGAAAATCTTAAAGCTTTCATTATATATATATATATATATATATATATATATATATATATATATATATATATATATATGTATATATATATGTATATATATATATATATATATATATATATATATATATATATATATATATATATATATAATGAAAGCTTTAAGATTTGTTTACAAGAAAAATTAAATTAAATATCGTTTTAACTAGAAAACACAAATATTAATAATTAAGTTTTTGTAAAGTCTGTTAATATGGAACAACTTACTTTATTGTCACCTATTGTATTTTACATCTTATTATTATTTTTCATGTTTACCCTTAAATTAAATTAAATATATATATATATATATATATATATATATATATATATATATATA
The DNA here is from genome assembly GCA_019049505.1 of Pachyrhynchus sulphureomaculatus. Classification (NCBI taxonomy): domain Eukaryota; kingdom Metazoa; phylum Arthropoda; class Insecta; order Coleoptera; family Curculionidae; genus Pachyrhynchus; species Pachyrhynchus sulphureomaculatus. The sequence continues at coordinate 114,071,439 of CM032446.1, read as the reverse complement.
TATATATATATATATATATATATATATATATATACATATATATAATGAAAACTAAGTGTTTTGTAGAAAAAAAAATAAATATAATTTTAATAAAGAACATAAAAATTAAATGTGCTTGTAAAGTCTGTTAATATGTAACAACTTAATTATTTTCACCTATTCCGTTTTACATCTTATAATAAATTTTGATGTTTACCCTTAAATAAAATAAAAACAAATAATGTAGCAGGAAAAATGGCTGATATTTCTGTCAGCTGCATATAAATATAACATAAGTTCAGAGGACCACGTTTTAATTTCATAGATTTACTCAAATTTGCCACCTTTTTGCCACACCACTTTTGTCAATGCGGAAACTAAGTCCAGATTTCCAAACGCATCTCGGCAGCTGATGTAGATAGAGTTTGTCAGTTGTCTCTGGATCACGTAGCGCGCACGAGTTCTTGAATTCCCGTTTTCTATCGTTGCGATCGGTCCCAGTTTCCAGTGCCGATAATATAAAATAAGTTTATTAAACTAAAAATTATTAAGGAAATAAATTTTATATAGTTATTTTAACTTGATTATTTGAAATATTTACCTTTTTTTAAATAGTTTATTTTTATTTCCTAATTTTACACAGTAAGTGAAGAGAAGGTAATGATTTACAGCCTAAATTGTTTCTTAGTAAGGGAATAATCATTGACTTGATAACAAACATAACGTATGGTTACGAGCCTTATCACCTTCTTATAGTTTTGTCTATTCTCATAATTACTTAATGTTGATTACACGCTTGATAAAGTTTTGTTGTTTTACAATTTAAAGGTGTTAATAATATCATAATTTATATTTATACAATAATAATTTGTTCTAGAATATAATGTCTTATTTTCATTTCAGGATAACGATATCTCTTTATTAATTATATCTGCTACAACTAAGAGTAACACTCAAAATTTAAATAATAAATCTAAATGTGACACTGTATGTTGCTTCTTATATAGCACCATTGCGGTGACGATCAGCATAGGAAGAACTACAGAATATATTAAGTGCAGAAGCAGCAAGCAAATACCAGCTTCTGAACGTTAATATTACCCAGTTTAAGTAAAGGTCCTGGTTTACTGTGCTTGTATTCGCTTCATAATAATTAGTTTGGCAACCAGTGCCGTCGAAACTTGAAAAAATTTCGAAGTGACAATGTGTATAACCAAAAAAACGAACTACTGATCTTTCAAATGAAATTTTTTTTCTTCGAACAATTAAAAACATCGATTACTGCTGAATTTAAACTTTGTCCAGGATTAAAAGTTGTTGTTGGGTATAAAGCTTTCTAGTACAAAATGATATTCCTAGCTTTTGAGCTCCTAGCCATTGCTATGCGTACAACATGGTTATGTCAAAATATATTTGTTCCCAAGTTAACGCCTAGTACGTTGAGGGACGATGCTAGAAACATAACTGTCGGGCTTGGCAATGTTAAATTTTTCAGAGGAAACAGCCGCCTGGATTTCTATAACCGAAAATTTTCTTGGGTACTATCACCTCAAGATAAAAATTCTACCGGTTTTTTTTTTAGTGAAGTAACTTCCTGCGTACAACGCAAATAAAGAAACGAGCATACTGTCATTAAAAAAGCTGAAGATTGGATTCCTAGTTTTTCCAGCAGATTCCAGTATAAATGAGCACGAAAGTAGGGGCCAGTATTGAACCTTGGGGTACACTGGTGGTGATATTGAAGGTATTAGAAAGAAATCTGTCAATTGCCACTCGTGAAGAACGCTCGCTGAGGAAGCCCTAAACAAACCTTTCAGACGTGTCACCTTAGGGTTTGTTGAGTTGTTATTTTTGACCACATAACATCAAAGTTTTAGGGCTCCAGAGACCCTCTCATTGGTAAGTTTTGACAGAAATAGAGATTCCAAAACTTGGATCAAACAAGCCATTACCCTTAGATATAAGGGGAGGGGAGCTTTTTTTACCTCCAGATTCTTTTGATCCTGGAAACATTATCATGCTATACTGTTGCCCCAGCGAGGTCCAGGAATATCATCAGAGCCACGAAAATTCCATAAAAGCAATTTCATGCAGCCTATGTAATGTTTCACCGATGTAATAGTTTCACACTGGGCGATGCCTAGTCTGATCTGGGCATCTATTGGTTTGTTCCTTTGGCCACCTTCTACCCCACGTGAATATATGTAGAATATATATATGTACATATATATATATATATATATATATATATATATTATATATATATATATATATATATTTAGTAAACATTTTTAGAAAATTTAAATAAATATTTTAGGATTAATAAGGAGTTTAAGATATAAAAGTTTCAAACTGATATGATTTAATAATAACCTAAACTGACTATCTCTTCATTAGTTTGGTAATTGTATTTCAAATATTTCTAATGTAACCGTGTACGTATAAAAACTTTTAAAATGGTAGATCCTTTCAAAGTGTTTTGGGTGCTAACGAACAGCACTTACATAGGTAAGTAAATATTTATTACTCAATTAACTGTCCTACCTATTTTTAAATTTCCTAATGGGAATTTATTTTTATTTCCTGTAGCAAAATTTTTTAGTTAATTTTATAAAGTTCACTGGAGAGTGTAAAATTTTGTTGAAATATTTTCAGGACGAAAAAAAATTAGTTTTATTATATATTAAAACCGTTCTATGTATTAATTAAGCAGACGATGTTGTTTCTTTGAGATGCATTAAAATTTTAAATTAACTTCGCTTGACACTACATCTCTAATATATTAAAATCTCGACAATATGGATAAGCGCATTGTATTCATGCACAGATTGGATACAATAACTTGGCACTATCATACCTTACAAGCGTGTCTAGAAACACACAATAACTATATATTTTTTTTAAAATGTATTTTTCCCTACTTTAGGCTAATTATTACTATATTTTTTTTGGTCAATTACTACTAAAGAAATAAGAAAATCTCTTTTCTGTTTAACATATTCATGGTCAGGAAAACAAAAAAAAAATTAAATCCTTCTCAAATATGAAACATTTGCACTTTTGCTGGCAATGAAGGAGTTTTTTTGTAACAAGAACTTTTGTACTAATATCAATAGAATTTTAATAGAAGAATGCTTTTTGATATCCCTAAGGAAAAACAAGAAGAAAAAGGTAAAACTTATTCAACTCAGCTTCTGGTTTTTAAGTGGCTATAAAAGAAATACACATCACTCCTTGACAAATTAATTTTGTGTTATGAAAAACCCATTTTCTATTAACACAGAGAGTGTATTCTTAATAAAATTATTAAATAAAAAAGAACGAACCATTTTCTACTTTGTAGAATAATAACTATTTTTAATGAGTAAATACGTAGTATTATAAAAATAGGTTAATCTATTAAAATGGGTTGGCTCCTTCGCTTTCTTTACATTTATTTAAAAGGAACTATTTACCACCCCGAACCTTCTCTTTCGATCTACATTACCGTGTAGAGCCAACTGCAACGTTACCACTTTTCCCATTTTTCTAAAGAAATTAAACATGTTTTAAAACTTAGAATTGAAACGATATTTCAAACAAGAAAAATAGTTGATCGGTGACAATAAATAATATCAATTTAATAGACACAATTTTAGATGACATTAAGTTTTTAGGGATACTTGTTTTTTTTACTATGGTTAATGTTATCTTTAGTACACCCTCTATTTCGAGTAACATGCATATTATTCTCACGTTAAGCTTGAAAAAAATTTCTGTAAGATCAATTAAATCAATAATTCCATGTTTCGAAAACTAAGTGGGCTACATCTGAGTAGCATGTAATGAAGGAAAATTTTTTTAAAGCTGCGAATAAGAAATCACCATACTCCGATTGTAATAATTATGCTAGATTTTATATAGAAAATTTAACATTTGCTTTCTATATCCATATACCAATACCAAACTGAAAACATAATGTAAGACAATCTCACATGTAAAGCTCAAATATAGTATTACAAATTTCCAAATATATATATTCATATATTCTTTATTAGTGTTTTTTTTATAGAAACTCCTAAAAAATGCACATAGTTTTTTAAAATATTTTTATAAATTATTAGCCTCAATGGTAAAACTGGTATGTCCTAAAAAAGATTTTTTTTTTGGTTAGTCGAGATGGCAGTTGACCGCAATTTGTATTTTTGTAAGCGCGAATCTAGATGACGAAAATTTTAACGCACTTAAATTATCTTCTTCTTCCGACTTATAGCTAGGCACTATTGCCTGTTTTCTTTGTTGTCTGCTCTATAGATCGTCGCTCCATCTTTTTCTTGGACGTCCCATTGATTTTCTTCCATCCGGTAACTTATCTTTTGTCATTCCACATTTCTTCCTCTTATCTACGGGTTGATATTTTCTATATTACATGTGCGTTTTATGTCTTCACTCCTTTCTCTATCCCTCAGTGTCTTGTTTGTACATCTCCTAAGTTTTCTCATTTCAGATGATTGTAGCATCCTCTGTATTATACCTGTATCGGGTCTTGTTTCAAATGTGAAAGTCATTACTGGTCGTATTAAGCTCTTATATATTCTTGTTTTGGTCTCCATGGAGAGGAATTTATTTCTAAATATGGTATCATTGAGGCATCCCGCTATCCTATTAGCCTTGTTGACTTGATTTTTTAATTCCTCCTTAATTTTCCGATACTAGATATTTTGATGCCCAGGTAATCGACCTCAATCACCTGTTCTATTGGTTTATCTTCCACCACCAGCGTGCACCTAATCGGCTCTTTTGCTATTTCTATCGTCTTGGTTTTTTCAGTTGAGACTGACATACGATATTGTTTTGGTGCTATATATAATTCGTATAGCAGCCTTTGCAGATCGTTTTCGGTATCAGCCATTATTATCGCGTCATCTGCATAACATAATATATAAGTTCTCTGTTACCCATTCTATATCCCTTCTTTCTTTTGGCGGTCTTTATAATTTTATCCATGACAATATTAAATAGAAAAGGACTTAAAGAATCTTCCTGCCGGATTCCAGATTAATAGTTGATTGGTTCTGTCATTTCTTCTGCTAACCTTGCGACTACTTTATTGTCTTTAAATATATTCTCCATAGTTTTAATTAGGTCTAATGGGATGTTCCTGTTATATAATAGATGAATAACGTCTCCTATTTGCACATTGTCGACAGCTTTTTTTTCAAGTCTATCAGGCACAAGTATAGCTGGAATGTTGTATTCTATGGATTTTTCTTTTACCTGTCTCACAATAAATACGGCATTGGTGCATGAGCGCCCACTTCTGAATCCTTGCTGTTCTTCTTCCAGTTATATTCTCGCGTTTATTTTTGTTGTAATAATCTTTGTTGTTAATTTCAGCATACAGTCTAGTAGATTTATGCCTCTATAGTTATTTGGATCTTCTTTTCTCCCGTCTTGTGCATTATTATAACTGTCACTGTTCTCCATTCATCTGGGATTCTAGTCGATCTTATAATCCTCTATATAGGTGTTTGGAGTTGCTTAACCAGAAAGAGTCCCTCATAGTTCTTAATTAATGATATGCAAAAGGACCTTGTTTTAGTTAATGACCTCGTTGGTTATATAACAGAACCATTTTGTTGGTTGCGGCTAACACCTTTCTTACCTTGTTTCATATTGATGAAAGAATAAAATTGGCATGTTCGTGGAAGGCGACGCTCCTGTAAGCGAAAGTAAGCTCTGGATCCCAGAAATTTTGATGTTATGCAAATAAAAATAACAACTCAACAAATCATAAGGTTCATCTGCTGCGTATATTGACCACTGAGTGAAACTAACTTCTCGCTTCTCTTGCAAACATTATCGATTATTTACACATTAAATATGTAGGTGCCATACTGGGCGACTTATTATTCGCTACACCAACTCAAGTATTCAAATATCACCAATTAACAAGACCGTGAAGCTAAATCTTTCTGAGTCAGTTTTAGCTTCATTAGCTTTCTTGACCTGTTTTCAACCACTAATCCAAAGATTTTTCCTGTCACCGTAAATTTAGGTTTTTCCCACCATAAACTGACTGCAATATCAAGTACGCTATTAATTAGCGACAGCGAGACGGCAAAATCGCACAAGTTTTGGCACTACAAATCCGTTAAATGGCCAGAACTAAGTAAGTTTCCGATGTATTGTAGCCAGCATAAAGCTTAAAGGGCTTTTTCAAAGAAATACCTTTCCAACGATACACTTTGGTTTAATTGAAAATGCAAAGAAACGGTTGTTGCTTCTAAACATCTGCACAATTGCGTGAAAATCCTAAATCATAAATTGTAACATCTTTGGTATTTAATTGTTAAAACCATTAAGGCACACAATTAAAGAATCAAAATAAACTTTTTGTTTGTCCTAATAATCCCAGATCTTTTCAAGGGGTCACTATGGCCATTTGCCAAAATTTCACTAAATCCACTATACCACTACTCACTCGGACTATTAATACTATTGCAACACCACCTTTTGAGGATGCTGACTTGTCAACTGAACTCATGTTACTTAAGAGAGCCTTCTTTTTGAGCGAGAGTTGACGGGTTTCTTCCTAATGCGCTTACTATAAACGCCGATGTGCCTAGGGCTCCAGACTCGTTTTCCCCATGATTTCAATCTACAAGTTTCACGATGACAGTACGCTTGTTTTTTTATTTACCTTGAACGCTCAAATATTGGTCACCCATGCAAATATCCGCAGGCAGCAGAAATTTGCTGAACTTAATAAGGACCTAGAAGAAATTGTATCTTGGAGTGACAGTAAAATTTTATGGCACAAAATGCCAGACGGTAGTTCTTTTCCACAAAAGTGGTACAGAATTCGACATAATTATGTCGGGACAGTCTGTTCCTCTAGCATCATCACCAAGGTACTAGGAGTTAATATATCTTAACATTAACATGTTGCATTGCATTTTAAAAGGCCTGTTTTATGCAGAACTTCATGCCTTTTGAATGATTTATCAAGGCCCGTGTGTTTCCCACCAAATAGAACTAGCAGCGATTCAAGACGAACGTGAATTATTTTCTCCGGACACGCTTCGCTCGCGTAGAGCGGTAGGAATTTCCTGCAGCTTTATTATCGTATCGTAACCATTGACTTGTGACATGGTGTATTGTCCTGTTGAAAGAGCACTTTTTTCTTGTTTATTTGGGGCCGTTTCTTAGCGATTTCTGCCGTCAAACGCATCAATAACTTTATATAATATTCGCCATTGATGGTTTTTCCCTTCTTAGCATAGTCGATGAAAATTATTCCATGCGCATCCCAAAATATAGAGGCTAAAACCTTCCCAGCCGACTGTTGTGTCTTTGGTCACTTCGGGCGGCTTTCACCGGCTGCTGTCCATTCAGCTGACTGCCGATTTGATTCCGATGTGTGTTGGATCCATGTTTCATTAATTGTCACATATCACATGAAAAAATCATTTTTATTGCACTTAAACAGGTCCAAACAGAGCTCAGAATCATGAACACGTTGTTGTTTTTGGTCCACTGTGAGAAAACGCGGTACCCAGTTCGAACTGAGCTTACTCATGTCCAAATGTTCATGCAAAATATGACAAACACGTTGTTTTGATATCTTTAGGGTGTCAGCTATCTCCCGCAATTTCATTTTACGGTCATCCAAAACAATTTTGTGCATTTTTTGATGTTTTCCAGTGTAACCACGTCCAGAGTGTTCAGCATCTTGTATATTGTATCTGTACGACCGCGTTTAAATTCAGCATAACAGTAAATGATGAGTGATTTTCCAGGGGCAGAGTCCCCGTAACACTTATCAAGCCATTGCTTTGCTTGAACGATATTTTTTCCCATCAAAAAACAGTGTTTAATCAACATACGAAATTCGATTTTTTTCATAGTTCTGAAATTATCAAAAGTAGCATCACTAAAACCACTGTAAATTATAAACTAATCGCCGAAATGTCATGAAATTGTGACACATATCGTTTGAAGGTTGGTACTTCCTAAAAATCATGAATGAAGGGCGACATCTATGTGTCAGACCAAAAACTTTTCAGCCTACGTCTTATCATTTTTAATCGTCTCCAAAAATGAAACTAGCAAAAACTGGCGGAAGAGATTATTTCTTGTAAAATAATAGTGCAGTTTAATAAAAATATACTAAGTAAATATATATGGATTTATCTGATTTTCTGACAGAAATAGCGTGTCTGGCCTAAAATGAGTGTTGAATTTTACAAATGTCGAAAAAGTTATATTTTCAAATGTAATTAGAAGTAATTTTTAAAACGTGGAACCTTAGTCCAATTCTTATTTGCAGCCTTTATTAATTATCGTTTTTCAGCAAAATATAAATTAAAATAAAAAATTTAGGGTCGATTTATTTATTTATGATGATTTTTCTACAATTGGCGTTTTTACAAGTACCAGTTTGAATATATTAAACGATTTTTATGATACCCTGTATATACCGAAAATATTTTTCATATTTAGATCCCATGGTTTACTCTAAACATCTTTGGTGTGATCTATTTTTATAACTAAATTAAATAGTTTTCGATACATTAACATCTGAACAATGAAAGTTTTTACACTTTAAGAGCCTTTAGAAACTAAATTATGCATTAGGGTAAAGTAATTTACATGTTATGTTAATTTTGCTCTTGACTCAAGAATTTCAACTTTTAGGTGGGTAGGAAATATTAAGGTTCTGACCTTCTGGTCAGCACACTTACATTTTTGGGTAGAGAATGAAAAGTTCAGATAAGATAAGTTATTTTACTTTAGAATCTACCCCATAGTTTTTCAAAGTGTTATAAAACCATCAATTCAATGTCTTAGGAGATGTACAAAAGAAGTTCCAATGTCTATTTATTGACTAAAAATGGTTTAGGAAGATCCGACAGAAAAAATTTAGAAAACTACAAGCATTATGACTAAAGTCGATCTAATTAACAACCAATGGAAAATATTTGGTGGTTAAACGTGATAAAATCTGGTAGTAAAGTTTATATAGTTATCTTTTTTCAGCACTGGCTCTGTAGTTGTAGTGAATTTATTACTATCTGCTCTGGAGTCTTATTATCTTACTAACCTATGATTAGCATTAATGAGTGTTGTCTAGCTATGGTCAATATTCGTCAGTGGCACAGCTAGGTGAGCATATAATTTAGAAAAATGTACCCTTTAATAAAAGTAAGCCTTTTTACTTTAAAAAGTTTTAAGTTTTTATAATTCTATTATGAAATAGGATTTTTAGTAGGTTTTTTTTTTTAAATTTCCTTTCTTCCCAGTCGTCGATATTTCTTATGAAGTTGGTAAGGCTTGATACCTTGCAAAAGAAGTTTTTTTTTTAAATCTATGAAGAATCTAAAACACGTGTTATTTTTTTTCAATACTTTCAATTACTTTTCTTCAAAGATATAACGGTTTAAAAGAGAGTAGGAGATATATGAATTGTTAAGTATATATTAGATATCCTTTTCAGGGTACTTGGAAATAGGGAATTTGAAAATTGTATTATTTTTTCCATTATTTTCAATTACTTATAGTTAAGCAAGTAGGGAAAGGAGTTAGAAGAGCTGGTCCATATATATCATGTAATATATTTTTTTGTGTTATTCTTTTTTTATATTTAGGTAATTATAGTCAAATCTATGAAGGGTTAAAGAAGAAAAAGAAATTAAATGGGTTGTTTCTTACATATTGTGGCACATGTCTTTTTCGGGTTTCTTCGAGTCAAAAAATCATTGCATCATTTTTCATTATTTTTAATTATTTAGCGCAAATTTGCAATGAGTTAAAAGAATAATGAAGGGAGTTAAAGAGGTTTTCCGGTACATTTTGTATTAGACATCTTTTTGTGGGTGCTTGGATTAATATACTCTACTAATTGAATTTTTGTATAATTTAAATTATTTGGAGCAAACTTGCAAAAAATTGAAGAGAGGGGGGACATGGAGAAGAGAGTTAGAGAGGTTTTCCATATATTTTATATTACACATTCTTTTCTGGATTCTTGGATTATACGACATATTATTATTTTTTCATTGTTTTCAATTTAACCATAAATAATATGTAGAGAAGATTGAGATGTCGTTATGAGTGACCTTAAGAATTATTAGTACTGTTCCACCTTGCACTTATTTGTTTTTAGCTTGAAAGAACAGTTAAATATAATACTTCGTTTGTTACAGCGATTTTAATATTTTGCGATTGGTGTCTTACCATACGATATTAATTCCTTCTTAAAAAAAGATCTGTTAGTAATAATTATTCTTTAGAGTAAAAAACTTTAATTCCGTATTTATTTTAAAACTTGCAGGGGAAATACTGCGTAAATAATTTTGCCAATTTTTTTTCACTTTGTTGGGAGGAGTTTTCTATTTTTTCTATAAAGGAATTCATTTGCCACTACTTTCCCGCTTTTTGAACCTGATTATGCCACCAATGGTTGCCTAACAGTAATTTAGTTTTTATCTGTTCTAATAATATCTAACAAATATTTAAAAAAACTAATTCATAATTATTTACAATTAAATATAAATACTTATATTTTATTTCTTATGAACAATTTGATACCAAATTTGAACGCTAGATATGTTAAAAAACTGGTATTGACAATCATGAAAATTAAAACGTTAATTTCTATTATATTTATGATCCGATTATGATAAAATTTGAAACCCAAAGGTATCATTTATGTATCAAAAAAATTAAATTAATATTAATATCTGTTGCATAAATGTTGCATAAATTTCAGAAGTACTTATATACTAAGGCTGTGATAATCCTATAAAATTATTTTGAAAGGGAGGATCTATGTTATCGCATACAAAGTCGGGGATATAGGTTAGTATACCACAAAAGCATTAATTTTAGTTAAATTAGTTTAAATTTAAGAGAATATACACCAGTTATGTAAAGTAAACATTTATAAAAGACCAAAGCATTAAATAGCTAAAACGAAGGCTGCAAAAACTGAGATCCTTTGTTATTGATAAACATTTTAAAAGGCACACATAAAAGGATTTAATGACTTTTAAATTGAAATAATTTGTTATGTAGGAAAAGCTGGAAAAAATTATATCATCAATAATTTGATTAAGGTGGTGTGTTTAACATTTTTCATTAGCTCAACAAAAAATGTAAAAAAGAGAAAATTAGTCCGGTACATATACATATATATATATATATATATATATATATATATATATATATATATATATATATATATATATATATATATATATATATATATATGTATATGTATATTAAGGTGGAATTGGGCGGGGCGTGTCGCAAGGAAGAATGATAACTGATGGACCCGCCGTATAGTTGAACAGAGGCCTAGAGAACACCAAAGATGCAGAGGTACACCACAGATGATATAAAAAGATTGGTAGGATACGATTGGATGCAAAAGGCAAACAACAAAGCTCATTGGAGACAATTTAGGAAGGCTTACATCCAACTATGGATCGAATAAGCTAATGATGATGCTGATATATATATATATATATATATATATATATATATATATATATATATATATATATACATATATATATATATATATATATATATATATATATATATATATATATATATATACATATCGACCAAAAATACTTTTAGAAGTATGTTTGTTGAAAGAAATTATCCTAAAAATAACACCTAGCAGTAAGTAGTTTTATTTATTTTTCTTTTGTAAATCTTAGAAACTGAGCTACTGTATTTGTAGCCATAAAAAAGAAAATAAAGTATTTTCGAAAGCTTGGCGTACATAAAAAGGTCTTTTAAAAACTTTTTAGGCCCATTCCCATGTCTACTTACCCCAAAAATTTCAATTTTGCTGTTTAACTAGTCGGTCAAGACTACCCTCCCCTTCTAATACTTTATTTTCTTTTTTATGGCTACAAATACAGTAGCTCAGTTTCTAAGATTTACAAAAGAAAAATAACATAAATTATTAACATCAAAACTACTTACTGCTAGGTGTGACTTTTTAGGATAATTTCTTTCAACAAACACACTTCTAAAACTATTTTTGGTCGATATGTATATATATATATATATATATATATATATATATATATATATATATATATATATATATCAGCATCATCATTAGCTTATTCGATCCATAGTTGGATGTAAGCCTCCCCAAATTGTCTCCAATGAGCTTTGTTGTTTGCCTTTTGCATCCAATCGTGTCCTACCAATCTTTTTATATCATCTGTGGTCTACCTCTGCATCTTTGGTGTTCTCTAGGCCTCTGTTCAACTATACGGCGGGTCCATCAGTTATCATTCTTCCTTGCGACCTGCCCCGCCCAATTCCACCTTAATATATATATATATATATATATATATATATATATATATATATATATATACATATATATACACATATATATATATATATATATATATATATATATATATATATATATATGTATATGTGTATATATATATATATATATATATATATATATATATATATATACATATATATATATATATATATATATATATATATATATATATATATATATATATATATACATATATATATATATATATATATATGTATATATATATATATATATATATATATATATATATATACATATACATATACATATATATATATATATATATATATATATATATATATATATATATATGTGTATATATATATATATATATATATATATATATATATATATATATATATATATATATATATGTATATTAAGGTGGAATTCGGCGGGGCATGTCGCAAGGAAGAATGATAACTGATGGACCCGCCGTATAGTTGAACAGAGGCCTAGAGAACACCAAATATGCAGAGGTAGACCACAGATGACATAAAAAGATTGGTAGGACACGATTGGATGCAAAAGGCAAACAACAAAGCTCATTGGAGACAATTTAGGGAGGCTTACATCCAACTATGGATCGAATAAGCTAATGACGATGCTGATATATATATATATATATATATATATATATATATATATATATATATATATATATATATACATATCGACCAAAAATACTTTTAGAAGTATGTTTGTTGAAAGAAATTATCCTAAAAAGTAACACCTAGCAGTAAGTAGTATATATATATATATATATATATATATATATATATATATATATATATATATATATATGTATATATATATATATATATATATATATATATATATATATATATATATATATATATATATATATATATATATATATATATATATGTATATATATATATATATATATATATATATATATATATATATATATATATATATGTATATATATATATATATATATATATCAGCATCATCATTAGCTTATTCGATCCATAGTTGGATGTAAGCCTCCCCAAATTGTCTCCAATGAGCTTCGTTGTTTGCCTTTTGCATCCAATCGTGTCCTACCAATCTTTTTATATCATCTGTGGTCTACCTCTGCATCTTTGGTGTTCTCTAGGCCTCTGTTCAACTATACGGCGGGTCCATCAGTTATCATTCTTCCTTGCGACCTGCCCCGCCCAATTCCACCTTAATATATACATATATATATATATATATATATATATATATATATATATATATATATATATATATATATATATATATATACATATACATATACATATATATATATATATATATATATATATATATATATATATATATATATATATATGTATATATATATGTATATATATATATATATATATATATATATATATATATATATATATATATATATATATATATGTATATTAAGGTGGAATTGGGCGGGGCATGTCGCAAGGAAGAATGATAACTGATGGACCCGCCGTATAGTTGAACAGAGGCCTAGAGAACACCAAAGATGCAGAGGTAGACCACAGATGACATAAAAAAAGATTGGTAGGACACGATTGGATGCAAAAGGCAAACAACAAAGCTCATTGGAGACAATTTGGGGAGGCTTACATCCAACTATGGATCGAATAAGCTAATGACGATGCTGATATATATATATATATATATATATATATATATATATATATATATATATATATATATATATATACATATATATATAATATATATATATATATATATATATATATATATATATATATATATATACATATCGACCAAAAATACTTTTAGAAGTATGTTTGTTGAAAGAAATTATCCTAAAAAGTAACACCTAGCAGTAAGTAGTTTTGATGTTAATAATTTATGTTATTTTTCTTTTGTAAATCTTAGAAACTGAGCTACTGTATTTGTAGCCATAAAAAAGAAAATAAAGTATTTTCGAAAGCTTGGCGTAGGTAAAAAGGTCTTTAAAAACTTTTTAGGCCCATTCCCATGTCTACTTACCCCAAAAATTTCAATTTTGCTGTCTAACTAGTCGGTGAAGACTACCCTCCCCTCTAATATATATATATATATATATATATATATATATATATATATATATATATATATATATATATATATATATAATCATTAGCTTATTCCCTCCATAGTTGGATGTAAGCCTCCCCAAGTTGTCTCCAATGAGCTTTGTTGTTTGCTTTTTGCCTCCAATCGTGTCTTGCCAATCTTTTTATATCATCTCTGGTCTACCTTTACGTCTTTTGTGTTCTCTAGGCCTCTGTTCAACTATACGGCGTGTCCATCTGTTATTATTCTTCCGTGCGACATGCCCCTCCCAATTCCACCTTAATATATTTATTCGTTTTTTATTACATCTTTCACTTTTGATCATCTTCGTATTTCAATGTTAGGAATACGATCTTAGAGTCTAATATTTAGCATTCTCCTCTCCATTGCTCTTGGGGTTACCTGGAGCTTATTTATTATACTTTTATTTAAAGCCCACGTTTCAGTGTCATATGTTAGTACCGGCAGTACATATTTATCGAATGTTCTGGCTTTTATTGTATTTGGGATATCTAATTTAAATGTAGATTGTAACCTTCCGAACGCAGACTAAGCTAACGAGACTTTTATATCCAGGTCGGCCTTTAAGTTATTTTTTGATATTTCGATTTTTTGTCCTAAATATATGAAAGTTTGTTCCTTTCCTATTCTTTCACCTTCTATAACAATTTTGCTGTTCAAATATTTGGTTTTGGTGAAGTTTATTTTTAGACCTATTTCTCGAGACTTGTTATTTAATTCCATTAGCATTTCTTTGAATTCTTCTTTTGTGTTGGCGATCATGGTGACATCATCTGCGAACCTTAAGGGATTTAATCGTTTACCGTCCATTAGTATTGCTTTATTTTCCCATTTTAACGATTTGAACATGTCTTCTAGAATCACCGTGAACAGCTTTGGGAATATCGAGTCGCTTCGTCAAATTCCTCTTTTAATTTTGATTTTATTTGTTTTTTCTTTAAGCATTATTTGTGATATTGCATTTTTATATATGTATTCAAGAAGAGTTGTGTATCTTTCATCCATTTTGCTGTTACTTAAGGCGTTAAGGACTACCCATATCTCTACTGAATCAAATGCTTTTTCATAGTCAACCATCGTTATCCACAAGGTGACCTTAAATTCATTTGCTTATTCCAGTAGTAATTTAATTGTTTGAAGATGGTCCAAAATGCTATATCCCCGTCTAAATCCCGCTTGTTCACGTGGTTGCTTAATAGCTGTCTAATTTGTTTGTTAATCTATATGTTATGATTCTAGTGAGGATTTTGTATCGTACCATTAACAGGCTGATGGGTCTATAATTCTCCAATTTAAATTTGTTCTCCTTTTTAAAAATAAGCATAATCAAGGCGTTTATCCAAGGTGTTTTTACTTTCTATTAGGCACCTGTTAAATAGAGCTTGTCGAGATTGTACAGTCAACGATAGAGTAAAGTTCATTATCTCATTTGTTTCGGAAATGACGAAAAAAATGTTAAATACGATAGTTTTAGAGAATGTTAAGATGCACAGTTTAAAATTTATTTTTGAGTATACAGGGTACTTTAAAAAAGTGTGGCCGATATAACATATGTTTTTTTAAATATAACATCCTATTTCCTAATCTATTTTTAAATTCTGCGTAAAATTTTATAACTTTTTTATTAATATTGTTATATACCTAAACCTAGTAGTTTTTCTCATATTTCAATTTTTAAAAGAAATACTAGTTTTCAGTTTTGTAAAAAATTGCCAGTAGCGCCATTGTTTCTGAAGGTAGAATACTTATAATTGGTACGGGCGTTCTATAGAGATGAAAAAACAGATATATATATATATATATATATATATATATTATATATATATATATATATATATATATATATATATATATATATATATATATATATATGTATATATATATATATATATATATATATATATATATATATATATTATATATATATATAAATTTGAGTTAGATGCTACAGGGTGTTCAAAATAAATTTATGCATTTCGACTATTTTAAATTGAAAAATCTCAAATTTTTTAAATGCACACCCTGTATATTATTATTTTTTCTGATAAAATTTAAAAAAACTCTTCAACTTTTATTAAATATATCATATATCTATTTCTAATAGATTTCGATTTATTTTGAATTTTTCAATTTTTACCCTTCGTTTTAATATACTTACGCTATTGTGAAAACATAAACAAATAGTTAATAATAATTTTAATATAGTTTAACTTATCTAATGATTAATTATTATGACGTAATAAATGTTCAAAAATATGCCCGTGTACTTGAATAAACATGTTTAGTCGTTTTACTATATTTTTCTTCACTTTCCTTAGCATAAAGGGTGTTATTATCCTGCACGCAACCCGTATCCTATTTTCCATATCTATTGGTGTTGTAGGGGGACTCACATAAACACAATCTTTAATGTAGCCCCACAAAAAGAAGTCTAAAGCTGTTAAGTCATAGGATCGAGGGGGGTCACTGAATGAATCCATCCCTACCGATCCATTTTGTGGGTAACGATCTTTTAAAAATTCTCGAACTTCCCGGTGGTAATGAGCAGGAGCTCCGTCTTGTTGAATCTACATTTGTTCCCTTTCAAAGTCATCAACTTCTTCAAGAAGCTGTAGTAATTTGTTTTGGAAAAAATTTAGATATCTAGGCCCGTTAAGCGGTTCGCGGAAAAAATATGGACCAATCATTCGAAAATTTAATATTCCACACCATACACCATACATTAAGAGACCAGTAGTTTTGGTTTTGAACTTCCCGGACCCAAAATGGATTAACTGTTGAATAATCATGCATGTTATGGCTGTTAACTGCTCCATTACTGCGAAAAGTAGCTTCATCAGAAAACATTATATTGGATAAAAAATTTGGATCGGCCTCTATTGCTCCATTCATGGTGGTACAAAAGTTTATTCGTTGTTCAAAATCACGGTCTTGAAGTTCTTGGTGTAGTTTCATATGAAAGAGGTCATACTTGTATTTTCTCGTTGTGCGATTAGCCGTAGATTGGGATTTGTCAGGTAAGTCAGCTAGCTGCTGACCTGGGGATTATCTTCAACATGAAGTAAAATCTCCATTTCTTTTTCCTCATTGGTAGCATTCTGGTTTACTACCTTCCGTTTCATATACTCAACGCTACCACTACTATCAAACCGTTCCACTAAGCACGGAAAAGATTTTCTAGATGGTATACGTCTATTAGGGTACTTCGCTCTATAAAGCCTTACTGCCAAAAGACAATTTTTTCCCACCTCACCCTGTATATAAACCATATCAATTAATTCATTTTTAGGAAAATCCATAACTATTACCTTTATACGGCACTTATTACAACAAATTAAACTATTTTTACTTGCTTAATAGACATATCAAAATTTGACAATGCCTATTAGTGTTCCATACGGAACACTTATAAGATCACTTCGGTGTCTGTCTGTCTGTCTGTCTGTGTGTCTGTCTGTCACACCCGATTTTCTCCGAAACTATTTGACATAGAAAGGTGAAATTTGGTAATAATATAGGAATTGATGGCCTCATCAGAGCCATGTAGTTTTGAGAATTAAATTTTGACTTAAGGGGTTAGTTTTGGGGGGTGAAGTCGGAAGGGAAAAAAATTTTTTTTTACTAGGTCATCGAGTGTGGTGTCAAATGAAAGCTTGTGAAAACACGAGTAAAAATATATATATAATATTATACTTGCGCGCACTTTTCTTTGTATTATTTTTAAAAATTCGCGGTAATCGCTGTCCCGGGCCTTATCTCGAAAAGTACTTATCAAAAAATTTCGAAAAACTTCTGGAATATTCTCCACGGGGTGTAGATTGAACGAAAATTATCACGAGTGCATTACCTTTAATAATTTATATGGTACATAAAAAAAACAAAAATTTCAAGGTCATCAGATTTCAGTAAAGATTGGAAACAAGCTTTGTTGAAAACTCATTTGGGGTGTGTTTTGTGAAGTCACTGATCATTTTTATACCACCGTAACATAAATTTTGACTTAAGGGGTCCGTTTTGAGGGGTGAAATCGGAAGTGAAAAAATTTTTTTTTTACTAGGTCATCGAGTGTGGTGTCAAATGAAAGCTTGTGAAAACACGAGTAAAAAATATATATATAATGTAATACTTGAGCACACTTTTCTCGTATTACTTTTAAAAAATCGCTGTCCCCTACCTTATCTCGAAAAGTACTGATCAAAAATTTTGAAAAAATTCTGGAATATTCTCCACGGGGTATAGATTGAACGAAAATTATCACGAGTGCATTACCTTTAATAATTTATTTGGTATATTAAAAAAAAAACAAAATTTTAAGGTCACCAGTTTTCAGTAAAGATTGGAAACAAACTTTGTTGAAAACTCATTTGGGGTGTGTTTTGTAAAGTCACTGATCATTTTATACCACCCTAACAAAAATTTTTATTTTAAAAACAATCTACGTACGGAACACTAATTCTGCAAGTTCAACTTGCACTTGACCGGTTTTTTTTGTTTTATCTTCGCATGATGTTATAGCGTAAGTGCATTAAAAACAAGGGTAAAAATTGAAAAATTCAAAATGAATTGGAAACTATTAGAAATAGGTATATGACATACTTAATAAGAGTAGAAGGGTTTTGTAAAATCTCTCAGAAAAAATAATAATGTACAGGTTGTGCCATTTAAAAAAATTGAGATTTTTCAATTTAAAATAGTCGAAATGCATAAATTTCTATCTAACTCAAATTTCTTTACATATATATATATATATATATATATATATATATATATATATATATATATATATTTATATATATATATATATATATATATATATATATATATATATATATATATATATATATATATACAGTCCCTGGCCAAATTATTAGACGCACTGCAAGATTTCATGTAAAATATTAATTACCGAGTGATATTGTACCGTTTTATTATTTTAAATTGATTTGTTTTTTATTTTTTTATATTATCCAATCAATTACCTATTTATTTGACATAAATAAAACAGCATTAATTTAGAAAAGCATAAGTTTATTAAGTTTTAAAGAAAAGTGAAATTAATGTTAGTAAAAGTCAATATTTAGTTGAGCCACCTTTAGCCGCTATCGAAGCTTTAATTCTGCGCGGCATGCTATCAATGCAAGATTGTACTGTCTCCTGCAATTGAGGATGATGATTCCACACATGAATAATCTTTTCTAGGAGCTGGGTTTTGTTGGTAATCACTTCTCTTTTCATCAGCTCCCACACATTTTCAATGGGGTTCAATCAGGGCTATTACCCGGCCAATCCAACAGAGGGATATTTTTTTCTGCCAAAAAAGCTTTAACAGACCGAGCAGTGTGGCAGGGAGCTCCATCTTGCATGAAAGTGAATGGTTCCCCATTTGGAAACCATTCTCTGAGCTGCGGAATCAACCGATTTTGTAATACTTCTTTGTACTGATCTTGCCTCATTATTCCTTTGACAGACGTCCAGTGCCCTTGCCGCTGATGACTGACCAAATCATCACTTTGGTGGGATGTTTAACCGTAGACGTCCAGTGCCCTTGCCGCTGATGACTGACCAAATCATCACTTTGGTGGGATGTTTAACCATCGGGACGACACAATCAGGATGAAACTTTTCTTCATGACGACGACGCACATACTGAGCTTTATTCTGCAAAATTTCGAATGTGCTGTCGTCACTGAAGCAGACCTGTCAAAAATAGGAAAAATATATAAACTTCCATGTTTATTTGCTTTATTTAACTGAAAATGATAATAATGTATCAATTATTGATTAAATTGCTGTATCTTACCGATCTCCAGAAGTCCACATCTTTGTCGTGCCATTGTTTGGCCCACTTCAAGCGCTTTGCTTTCATTGCAGCTGTTAACTTGGGCTTCCTGGCGGGGCGGCAGGCCTTAAAATCTAATTCTTTCAATTTCCTTCGAACAGTGCGCTCAGAAGCATTTACGCTAGCATCCTGGAGTTGTGATTTTATTACCTTTGTGGTAGCAAATCTGTTTTCTACACAATTTTTCTTCAAACATCTCTCTGACCGTGATATCTTCGTGATATTTCTCGGTTTGTAAATATTTTCGCAATCACAAGGGCCTTCACTTCAGCTTTTTTACGTGGTGAAAGATCGCCTTTTCTACCCATAATGAAAATAGTCCAATTACTTTTTTAAAACACTGCATACAAAATAAACTAATAACTGAGTACTGCATATAAAATAAACTAAAAACTGTTAAACAAACAATCACAGTCCATAAAGCCACAGAAACACGTCCGTACCTGATTCGATTCCGATCGCGACTGATACAGTTTTGTACTTGTTTACGTTCATGTATCACTTTGTCAACATAGTGTTGCCATATGTTAAAAATAAATACAAATATGTAGTCTACAACAATTTTTTTTAAATAAAAATCAATAATATTGTAGTTTAAATATACCATTATTGCATAAAAACTCTTAAGAAACATAAAATTACTAAAAAAAATACAGTGCGTCTAATAATTTGGCCAGGGACTGTATATATATATATATATATATATATATATATATATATATATATATATATATATATATATATATATATATATATGTTTTTTCATCTCTATAAAACGCTTATACCAATTATGAATATTCCACCTTCAGAAGCAATGGCGCTACTGGCAATTTTAACAAATCTGAAAACTAATATTTAAAAAAAAAAATGAAATATTAGAAAAACTAATAGGTTTAGGTATATAACATAATTAATAAAAAAAGTTATAAAATTTTACACAGAATTTAAAAATAAATTAGAAAATAGGATGTTCCATTTAAAAAAACATGTTATATCGGTCACACTTTTTCGAAGTACTCTGTATACTCAAAATTAATTTTAAACTGTGCACCTCAACATTCCCTAAAACTATTGTATTTAACATTTTTTCGTCATTTCCGAAACAAATGAGATAATGAACTTTACTCTATCATTGACTCACTCTGTATTATCAATGCCCCTCCATCCTTTATCATTTCTATAGTTATTTCACCTTCCCATGATTCTTTGTTGTTGTGCATACGTTGTAGGGCGTTCATTATTTCATCCGTTGTTACATCGGGAATTTCTTCAGATCCCAGATTTCTTACTGTCACTCTATTTCCTTCTTCTTTCCCGGACGTTGGCGATACTTTCGCGTCATATAGTGTTTGATAATATTTTTCTGTAGCTTCCCTTATCTCTTTGATTTATGCGACCTTTCGGTTACCGTCATTTTTAAGTTTTATTATTTGATGTCTCCCTCCATTCATTTGCTTGTTTAGATGTTTCAAACGTTTTCCCTCCTTCAAAGTTTCTTCTATTTTCGAGTTGCTCTACTGTCTGATGTCTTCTCTGATATTTTTCTTTATTTTTTGTCTATTTCTGCCAATTCGAGTCTGCCATTTGTAGGATCATTTCTTAATAATCTTCTCTGTTTCATAAGATTTTTATGTCTTCTTACTAAATTTTTGTGTTTTCTCTTTTTTCGATGTTCCTATTTAATTTGTAGTCATGAGTCGGCTATTGGTTATTTGTGAGTTTAGTTCAAGTTCTGTTTGGTAGTTTATTCGTCTGTTTTGCTTTATTATTTCTATTGGTACTTTTATCTTTGTATGTATTATCAATTTGCATCTCTCCTGCTTCAGATTTATTCTTATTTCTGCTCTGATCATCCGATGGTCACTGCCAATGCTTATCGTGTTCAGGACTGTCGTGTCGTATACAGTATTTTTGTCATTTGCTAGAACATAATCAATTCCGTTTCTTGTTATACCATCTGTCCATCGTCTATATATATATATATATATATATATATATATATATATATATATATATATATATATATATATATGTATATATATATATATATATATATATATATATATATATATATATATATATATATATATATAGACAATGTCTATATATATATATATATATATATATATATATATATATATATATATATATATATATATATATATATATATATGTATATATATAAACTTATGTATGTATATTTTCCTGGGTATTAGGTTCTTAAAATTTTTAACCACTTAATTAATATTTCGCCCTCTTATTTTGGGCATTCTCAATTTTTTTTTTGTTTACATCTAAAAACAAAATGAAGTTTTTATAATACAACACGTATAATTATTTTACACTATATTATACATTTATTATTTTTTATATATTTAATTGTATTATATAGTGTGACTTTTGTAAAATAATTATGTGTTGTATTATAAAAATTTCATTATGTTTTTGGATGTAAATAAAAAAATTTTTGAAAATGCCCAAAATAAGTGGAGAAACGTTAATTAAATAGTTAAAAATTTTAAGAAAAACCTAATACCCAAGAAAATATACATAAGTTTATAATAGTCAAAGGTTCAATAAAATGGAAAATTATATATATATATATATATTATATATATATACATATATATATATATATATATATATATATATATATATATATATATATATATATATATATATATATATATATATATATATATTCACTCAATTTTTCGAAGCATTCTCCTTCGCTTTTTACAATCATTTTAGCAAATGATGGTTGCCTAAATACGATAAATTTAAGTTTTTTTCGACCCGTTTAACTGTATTAAATTGAGAATCAGCCTGGTGGTGTTGTAGAGATCAAAATATGTAGCAATCCAAAGGGACTAATTCTACTTTGTCCTGCAGCACACTGCCAGTAAACCATTTTCGTTCTTCAAGTGCGTTTCTCACAGCGATCAGCTGTTGTTTGTAAAGCGAAGTGAAAGTCTAGTCAGATTGAAGTATCTCATAGTTGCTCACGTCCCTTGAATCCCATGAAATGCGTACCAATACATTTTTCCTCTCGGAACTGCTGCAACCACTTTTTACACTGCTGTACAATACAGCGTTTACATTCTAAAGAAACTTATTCTTTGGCCTCAACCGTGTTTTCTTTTAAGTTGAAAAAATTCAATTTCTCAATCGTTGTTTTTCGGACCGCATCTCGTCTACATTTAAGCCCGGACCATGAAAGCGTCCGCTCTACATATAGTATGGTTTTAGAACATGCATTTATAATAGATGTCGATTACAATAAATAAATTTTTAACACCATCCAATGTTTTATTTTATTCGGTTACAAAAAGAATAAACTCATATCTTTTATAAAACTATGTATTACTAGTTCCAGAAAATTGAGAATATTTTAAAGGTGTTGAAATATGATGTTTCTTAAATCTCTATGGGGGGGGGGGGGGGGGGGGGGGGGGTTATCTTTGGATTGATCTTGTCTTCTTCAATGTTTCTTAAATTTATTTTTCACTAATATTATAAATGAATTTTAAACATTTTTCGAAAAGAAATTATTTTTTGATTTAAATAACCGGCCACCTTTTACCTTTTTGAAGATAAATATCGGGGTGTTATTCGAAGTAGATACACTCTAATATACGCCAAATTGCTCTAGAGAAGTAATAAATATTATTAGGGAAATTCTTGCAAAATATGAAAATCTAACTGTGTACTTTTTCAGACTTAAGTATATTCTTTATTACTATTCTTACTGATTGTTTTGTTTCTTACATATTGTAGCATATGTACTCTTCGGGCTCCTTGGAATCAATAAATCTAAAAATTGTATAATTTTTTCATTATTTTTAATTATTTAGAGCAAACTTTGAAAGAGTTTAAAGGATGTTGAAGGGAGTTAAAGGGGGTTTCTCCGTATATTTTTGTATAACTCCATCCTTTTCTGGGTTCTTGGATTATTTTTTCATTATTCTAAAATATTATTTAGAGCAAACTTTCAATGAATTGAAGACATGGAAAAGAGAGAGGGATTTTCATTATATTTTGTATTAAACATTCTTTTCTGTATTCTTGGATGATTGAAAGTTATATTATTTTTTTTATTATTTTCAATTTAAACAGAAATAATATGTAGAGAAGATTGGATTGTGGTTACAAGTGACCTTAAGAATTATTGATATTGTTCCATCTTTAACTTGTTTTAATTTGAAAGAACAACTAAATGTAATATTTTGGTTGTACAAGATTCGATTTTTTGTAATTGACGATAAGGTATTAGTTTTCTCTTTAAAATATCGGTTTGTAATAATTGTTCTTTAGA
Organism: Pachyrhynchus sulphureomaculatus; assembly: GCA_019049505.1. Lineage (NCBI taxonomy): Eukaryota > Metazoa > Arthropoda > Insecta > Coleoptera > Curculionidae > Pachyrhynchus > Pachyrhynchus sulphureomaculatus. The sequence continues at coordinate 114,046,839 of CM032446.1, read as the reverse complement.
GTGAAAAACTTAAATTGCCAGGAAGTTCTGGGTAAAAAACTCTGCAAATTTTTTTCCACCATATTGGGACGAGTTTTAGCTTGTAAAGTGTACCCACGGATATACATTTTTAGTTTAAGATATTGTAACATTCACTTTTTCCTAAGTTTTAAGATCATGTTACAACACCGTTTTTCTTTCATTAATTCATGTAGTAATTGCTAATTTAAGTTAAGCAGTGAATTAAAATTTTATTACTTTTTAGTGTTCCGTACGGAACACTTGTAAGATCACTTCGGTGTCTGTCTGTCTGTCTGTCACACCCGGTTTTCTCCGAAACTATTTGACATAGAAAGGTGAAATTTGGTAATAATATAGGAATTGATGGCCTCATCAGAGCCATGTAGTTTTGAGAATTAAATTTTAACTTAAGGGGTTAGTTTTGGGGGGTGAAGTCGGAAGTGAAAAACATTTTTTTTTACTAGGTCATCGAGTGTGGTGTCAAATGAAAGCTTGTGAAAATACGAGTAAAAAATATATATATAATATTATACTTGCGCGCACTTTTCTTTGTATTATTTTTAAAAATTCGCGAAAAATCGCTGTCCCGGGCCTTATCTCGAAAAGTACTTATCAAAAAATTCGAAAAAATTCTGGAATATTCTCCACGGGGTGTAGATTGAACGAAAATTATCCCGAGTGCATTACCTTTAATAATTTATATGGTACATAAAAAAAACAAAAATTTCAAGGTCATCAGATTTCAGTAAAGATTGGAAACAAACTTTGTTGAAAACTCATTTGGGGTGTGTTTTGTGAAGTCACTGATCATTTTATACCACCGTAACATAAATTTTGACTTAAGGGGTCCGTTTTGAGGGGTGAAATCGGAAGTGAAAAAATTTTTTTTTACTAGGTCATCGAGTGTGGTGTCAAATGAAAGCTTGTGAATACACGAGTAAAAAATATATATATAATGTAATACTTGCGCACACTTTTTCTTCGTATTACTGTTAAAAAAATCGCTGTCCCCTACCTTATCTCGAAAAGTACTGATCAAAAATTTGAAAAAAAAATTCTGGAATATTCTCCACGGGGTATAGATTGAACGAAAATTATCACGAGTGCATTACCTTTAATAATTTATTTGGTATATAAAAAAAAAAAACAAAATTTCAAGGTCACCAGTTTTCAGTAAAGATTGGAAACAAACTTTGTTGAAAACTCATTTGGGGTGTGTTTTGTAAAATCACTGATCATTTATACCACCCTAACAAAAATTTTTATTTTAAAAACAATCTACGTACGGAACACTAATTGTGCAAGTTCAACTTGCACTTGACCGGTTTTTTATATTTAATTGAGCAGTGTAACTCAACCTGTACTAAGCGCATTTGGTCGATTTAATTTATTTCATTTGCATTGAATATGTATGGATTATGATTAGGACGAGCATCTTCAGTCCTTGTCTATCAATTTACAACTCTGACACTCCTGTCTCGTTTTGCGCTCCTGAAGTGAACGAGTACATTTTGAAGACTTCACTTTGACGCGGAGAAAAGGAGAGGGTATATAATCAGCCATTTTCGATTTTTTGAGGCTTTTTCCTCCATCATGCAGTGATGGCTTGTTCTTTCATCATGTAGTGAAGTGTCTTTTTTATCACCGAGTGGGTGCCGTTTTTCAAACCTCAAGTCTGAGTCCTTTTTCCGTTCCAGAAATATTCTACTCATTCTAAGGCAATTCGGGTCAAGGATTAATCAGTCACCCAAATGAAAATGGGGGAGTAGTGTGTGAGGCAATATTTTGATGAGAATCTCACCAGGAGAGGCTAAGCAGTTGATAGAGAACTCACGAGGAGAAGCCAAGTAGTAAGTTATTAGTACACCAGTTTAAATATCTTACTTCCTTTCTACAAGGTGTGTTTCCAACGAGTACGTAACACGTGTGATCCCGAAGTCGGTTTCACAGGAAGTGCATCTGAAACAAATTTTTCTATATCGTACCTTTTAAAGCCATTCTTCATACTTAGAACAAGTCATACGAGAATCGATTCAACCTTCATAATTCTAATTTAAAGACTATCTGTGAATGTGTGCACTCTCATAGCATAAAAGGTTATTTATTTAGTCTATTTAATCTTAAGGGTGTAATAAATGTAAGAATTTTTTATTTTGTTAATATACTATTCTTTGTGTTAGCATAGTGTTTCACTGATCTCCCGTTCTACCTTACAGGACGTATAAGTTGTACTTTATTCAATTTTCTAACAACATCTAAATAGTCTTCAGTATTCTTTCATTTTTTGAGCTGAACTTAGATTATTTTTTGTTCTAAAAATGAATGGTGTCCAAAATAGTACAACTAAGCTTTAAACAACTATAGAGACTATTTTCAGAAGGCGTACATAAATTATCTCGTTCTCTATATCTCTCAAACAAAACGGATTAGCTGATATCCTAAATTTCGTCCTCTCAGTATTAGTATCCGTTCAATCGATCCTCAGAAATTAGGATGTACATAAGGTGCAAGTTTACATAGTTCACAAATCGTTTGAGACTGGAGCGGCATTTTTTTTTATCGTTGACCCTTTTTACTATATACCTAAAAATACACTAAAATATGTTGACGAGAATGGCATGATTTCCGTCAACGTAGTCCAGGTACCCAAACTTGAATGTGTATTGCATGGCACTTCTCAGACCACGCGGTAGTGTCATCAGGGGTCTTATTATATGTCTACATTAACTACTCTGTATAAATACACACAACTCCAAGGCACTAGCCGGACTCGATAGGCTTTGTTTAAAAATTTCAGTTTGGGTTGATTATAGAGATCTAAACGCGCCTAATATATGAATACTAATCGATTATATTATTCAAAATTGTAATTAATTATTACCCTTTTCTTTTTAAAATTTCCCTAAACACGTTTTAACTTTCTTGACATTGTCGAACTTTTTAAATATAAAATTTTTTAAATCGGCAGTCATTTACCTAGTCATTTATATGTAAGTTTTCAAGTCTCAAAAAATGTACTGACTTTCTCAGATTAAACAATAACCTCAACTCGATATTTTAAATGGTAGATCCTTAACGGTACAGAAAAAAGTTGAGTAGAAATATTTAAAACTGAAACCTGACATGCTCCTATGCACACAATTTGTGTTAAATTTCAGAATAGTGGAAAAATAATACAATTTTCATACTTTTCAACTACAAGAACACTAAAAATGATATATAACATGATATATCAATTATAAATAATTTTGGTTAAAATTTGTTCATTATTCCAACCAAGAACTGAGAAAATAATGATGTTTAAAACACACAAGATTTGACGACCTCCACTCCTTTAATTAGAACGCATAGCTTAAAAATAATAGGATTTATTACTACTTTTATATATGCATAAAATTCGAAGTATGTTTCTGACTTTGTTCGAGATGTGTCATACCACCCGATAGACAGACCGATAGACTAACAGACGTCCTGACGGAAATGGAGGGCTATATATTTGCGAACTGAAACGTACAGAAATGCAAAAATCTTCTAGTGTGTTTTTTTTTGCGAATACAATACTTCCCTGTGGCAAGACAAGTAAAAGAAAGTTAAGTTTTACAATTTTTTCAAGATTTTTTTTTCATAAGACGACTTTAAAGTATCACTTGAAAAGGTGAAAACTATCTATGATGATAATCCATGCTAGTGAAACGTTTACCAAATTACAAGAATTGTGCCCTAGTAGTAAATTTATACATCTTAGATTTTACTTTGTATATATCGCCACTACACAAAACACTTTATTTTTGCACTCGACTCGCGTTTCGCTAACCATGTTAGTCTTATTAGGACCGTTGATTGACAGTCAATCATCACTTCTGATGAAGCTAACACGGTTAGTAAAACGCACATCGAGTGCAAAAATAAACAAACAACATAATCTTAGATTTTGTATTTTTCTATGAAAAAAATATTGCTGCGCTCTAGAATTATTTCTAGTCATTGATGATTTTTTTTTATAATAATAGGATCACTAACTTTTTAGTATAAAGTAAAAGACCAACACTTTCTTCTAATTTTTAAAGAATTTAAAGAGACATTTGCAATATACGGTTTACTTTTAGCACCAACATATCAGTCGCTTATATGTAAAGTCGTTAATTTTATTAAATTAATTTATTTTAAGAAAATTATTATGATACGTTTACAAAAGTTCATTAGGGTAACTAAAAATATATAGAATTATAATATTAAAAAAGAAGATTTTTAACGTAAAATAAAAAGGCTCTAACAACTTTTAAAGTCAAATAATTTAATAATGTGGAACCACATCTTTTTGGTGATGTTTATAATTTCTTATCTCTGAAAATATAAGTAAAAAAAATGGTTATTTATCCAGAACTTACATCGAAAATTAAAGTTACGAATTTAACAGACATACCATATTTCAATCACATCCCATTACCCTTCAACGACAATTAAAATTAGCTAAAAATTTACACGATATTCCAATTTATTGGCCCTGACACTAACATACAACATGATATATTCAAAGCTACCCTACTACCGCCCCTCTTGTTTCTATCTTTTCCCCTACATGAATACTATAAATTATGATTAAAATTCCCTTCCTTGGTTAGGGCAAAAATAATTATTAAATAAAACATATTAATTATTAAACAAAATATTATCATTAATCAGTTTTATAAGAGTTACTCTAAGGACCGTATTTACAGTCGTTTCTTGTGTAACTATTAGACCTTAATCTTACCTTGAGTGATGTTTTCCTATTTTCTGGTGCTTCTGTGCGTAGTCAATCTTTGGAGCTTAACTAAACTTCTTGTAATTGTGATTGTACCGACGTACTTCTTTGGACAGACCACATCACAAACTAAATTATTTTAGAAAGAATCCGTTTTTATTAGGATAAAACTGGAGTACTTAATACACATCAAGAGAAACAGTGAGTGCTACGGATTATTGCAGCTAATTATGCAAGAAAAGAAAGAGAGAAAAAGAGCACACGGAAGAAGGATATCACCGCTGAAAAATTTACGTACATGTTTCAATACAACTGTGGCCTCGTTCGAGTTGCAGCGGATAAAGTGTAGATTGCCATAATAATCACCAATATCCGGAACGAATAGGCACCATAAGAAGAAGAAGATGTTTCTCGTTTCATAGTTGATAAATCACGACTTTACATTCACTTGGGAGTTAGGAGCCCGTAATTACAGCCCTTCCTTGAGGCCCTATAAGATTGTCAATTTATCTTAAGCGATATTTTTTGTGTCATAGTCAGATATGTTTCCCTAAAATTTCTCTGAAGTGTTTGGAACGTCAAATGTTCAGTTTAGAACTCATAAGTTTTATTTTTAGATTATATTTTTAATTTTTAACTATATTTTTCAAGTTAAAAGTGTGTATAAATTGTGTAAAACCTTTTTTTTTTAAACACATAAATCAGAAGAGAATAAAAATATATATAATTTCTTAGAAAAACGTGGTAGCCTAAAAAACTTGTAAATAGCTAAATTTTCCAGTAACTTGATAACCAGCAAAATTGCAGTTGCATTTTAAGAAACACTCTAATCAACATCAATTACAGTTTCTACGTTGGTCATACTGGCTTTTACATACATTATAGTTTGAGAAGGTTACGAAGCATCGAGTTTATCGAATCGACATCAATTACAGCTTCGACATTGGTCATACTGGGTCCTACAAGAGTTATAATAATACATTCAATGTTACATACAGAAGCACAGTTCGAGAAGGTTTTGAAGAATCGAGTTTGGAATAGAAACTGACAATTTCACAGTAAAATGTGGTAGTCTAAAATCTTGTATAGCTAAATTTTCCAATACCTTGATAATAAACAGAATTGCAGTTGAATTTGAAGAAACACTCTATTCAACATCAATTTCAGTTTCTACGGAGGTCATACTATGTCCTACTAGAGTTATAATATTAAATTCCTCAATACTACATACAGTAGTATAGTTCGAGAAGGTTCCTAAGCATTAACTTTGGAATTAAAATTTATTATTCAATGGTAAAATGTTATAATCTAAAAAAATTGTAAGTAGCTAAATTTTCCAGTAACTTCATAACCGACAAAATTGCAGTAGCATTTTTAGAATAGAGTATTTCTATATCAATATCAATTGGAGATTCTACGTTAGTCACACTTGGTCCCACTAAAGTTTATAATATTAAATTTCTCAATATTAGATACAGCAGGACAGTTCGAGAAGGTTTCGAAGCCTGCAGTTTAGAATGGAAACCATCTTTATAACCACAAAATAACTTTTAATTTACTTAAGAGTCATCTTTTAGAGAAAGTCCTACAAAAACGAATCTACCAAAATTTAAGCTTGTAATAGGGAAATGTAAAACATAAATTACGCCAAGAGAATTTGTTATTAAGTATTGCATGCAAAAGAAGGCCATTTTTTTCTTTGCAGTTCAGTTGTCAAATTTCTCTTAAAAATTTATGCTTTAATAGCTATCACTAGCCTCTACATTCAATATACTAGAATAATGAGAGTAGAAGAACGTTTTAGGTGAACTACTAATACTACGTTTTATGCAAAGCAAGGGATGTCTCTAGAATTTTATACATTAATATATGCCTTTTTAGAAAGTTTTCTTTAGGTAATATTAAATATAGGTAATTCTTTTAGGGGAACGTACTTGTTTATGTAAATGTAAATGTAAATTTATTGTACCTTTTAAACTTCATGAGCTCTCACTTTCTTTTCTTTATACCATTGGTTTATGTCAGCATTTTATCTAGTACTTCATTTTTAGTACTGAGAAATTTATTACCAGTAACCCCTTCGCCACATTTTCATAATTTGAAAATTTTTTCACGAAACATGACATTAGGTTTCATAAAACGAATATTTTTTTCAAAATATTAACGATTCTTGAGTGAAAACCCTATCGATATGCTTATGATTTACACCTGATTTAAGACGTGAACTGAAGTCCTAATTGATTCTACGACATCTCGTGTATTTTCTTTTCTTCTAGTAAGTCAGCTAGCTGAAGAGTTTCGAAGCGGCAACAAATTCAAGACAGGCTTAAATATGATATTCTTACCAAATGATTTCGATTTTTTTAATAACCTATTAATTGAATACTGCGGTGACTTTTCTTTATATGAGTATCTTGAGATATATATGTATATGTCAGTTGGTTTTCAAGTTTTTTAAAATTTTTTGAATCATCTTCAACTTCATTTTTAACTTTCAATACAATACAAAACATATTCCTTAATTATCTTTACTTAAAATTTTGCTACGTATTACAGTAGTTATAGTCAGTTACTTTTATTAACACATTCACTGTCTAAAAATATTTTCGGCGAGTAAGAGTATACTATAATCCTATTATCCCATCTTACACTTTAACATCTAATCTAAATATCATATACCAGCCAAAATAACAGAGACATTTTTAAGTCTAATTAATTGCCTCGGGTCAGACGTCAAGATGTCGCACTTTCTCCGAACAATGTGTACATTGATTCAAATGGCAAATTGACGTAGTTCCCACAGTGCGAGGCCAAAATATCTAAAAAAAGACGTTAAAATAAAATTGTCAATAATTTTTATTTTGGAAATGAACCTCAAAAAAAGGGGTAAAGCTCTAGTTGCTGCCGAGCACGTGATAAATGTGAAAGAATATCAATTAGATGGAACATCCGTAATAAACAGTCACGTCATTCGACAAACCTCGCTAACAGTAACTCCATACAATGTGAAATTACACGTAAGTAAAAACAAAACAAAAAAAAATCGAGGAAATAAGTATTTTAAAATAAATAACAAAATATGAAATATTTGGAATATAAATTTACATTATTACATTATTTTTGATATTCTATTATTTTTGATATTCTATTATTTTTGATATTCTATTATTTTTTAATATTAGAATTAATTCAAAATGTTATTTTATTACATTTTTGTAGTGTTTGCTCATGTTTTAAATATTATTTTATTGTTTAAAAATTTTAATTCAATTTTTGAAATTGCTTTTTAGCATTTGTCGCGCTTTGAGCTGCTTTTTTCAAACATGACTTTCGATACAAGTCAGGAAATATTGTCGGCGAGAAACTCGGATTCAAAGGATGATCCGATTTTTAATTATTAATGAAATGGGAGCTGCAAATACGAGAGTATTTTGTTGGTTGCCAAAGGGATCCATCGGGGCTGTAAACAACTTAATACTCTTAGGCAATAATTTAATGTATTTATTCAATAAATAAATTCTGTATAAAAGTATTGTAATTCTTATAAATTCACTTTGAACGCTTGAATCCATTTTTCTCGTTGCTCTGTTTTTTTTTTATAGAAAAGCCGTAGAATATTGTATTGAGCGAATTCCCTTTGCTATTTTTACAGCCAACCACACAACATTTCTCTCCGCGACTTTTTACTGAAATTTTATTCATAGTTGTTAATACCGCAAATACAACAATCTTTAACACATGAACATTCGGAGAAAGTGCAAATTTTCGCCACAGCGCGCTCTTATAGTCTTCAGACAGTAAAGTCCGCCTCTTTGCCCGAAGCGAATAACAAGTCTATTTTCATTAGGGCTCTTTAAATTCAGCGACTTATTTGCCGTATGAACCTACTAAAATCTGTTGAACATACATCGCTTAGAAGCGATATTTGCATCATCACTAATACCTTATTATATACATGCGCGGACTCTTTACAACTAGAAATACTACCTTGCACCCCTGCAGATGAAACAAATGACATTCCTTTTATTTCTGCATGTCACACGTTAAGAATTGTTAAAACTTTTTATAACTGTTCGTTTTGCTTTACTGATTTTCATGTTTTTATTAACATGTATAGTTTTTTTCATATTTAATAGTCACATTTATATCTGCTGCTTTTTTATTTATACAAAGTATATAAGACTTTTCTTGTCTTGATTTCATATCTGCATTCATACCTGTGTATTTGTCACATTTATATGTTCCGTTTTATTAGTGTTCCGTATGGAGCACTTGTGGGATCACTTCGGTCTCTGTCCGTTTGTCACACCCGATTTTCTCCGAAACTATTCGACAAAGAAAGTTGACATTTGGCACCAATATAGGAACTAATGGCCCAATCAGAGTCTGTAATTTTAAAAGCTAAATTTTGACTTATGCTGTTAGTTCTCGTAGGTGAAATAGAAAGTGAAAAAAAAATAATTTACCAGATCATCGAGTGGGGTGTCAAATGAAAGTTTGCGAAAACACGAGTTCAAAAATATATATGATGTAATACTCGCGCAAATTTTACTTCATAATATTAAAAAAAAACGCCAAAAATCTCTGTCGACCCCCCTTATCTCGAAAAGTATTGACCAAAAAATTCTGGAATATTCTCTATAAAATGTAGATTGAATGAAAATTATCACGTGTATGTTATCTTTGATAATTTATCTGATATAAAAAAAATTAAGGTCATCAGTTTTCAACAAAACTCGGAAACAAACTTTGTTGAAAAATCATTTAGGGTGTGTCTTCTTAAGTTACTTTTATTTCATTGTGTTTAGTCCTTAAATCAGAGCATAAATTAAATTACCTTGGTTTGTTTATATAGTATATAATCTATTATTATTGAAAAATAATATATTTTAAAAATTTTTCCTGACAGTATTTTGGGAAGTTAATATATGGTGTTTCTTATGTTTTTCGGTTAATTAACAGATGAAAAAACTTAATTTTCTTGGATAAATGAATATAAGTAAATTTTAATTAAATAAATATTGCAAATTGGGCAAACGTCTAAATTTCTTCTTGTGTTGGGTTGCCTGTTGCTCGTCACGTCTCACGATGGGCGATCGAAGATTCATCTTGTCTCACTTTTACCTTTAGGTTCGGTGTAAGTAGGATATAACCCTCGATTTGGTATTGATGCCTGCGAAATGGAGTCGCGACCGAACTAATTTCAATTATAGGAATTTTAGGTTGTTAAAAGAGGATGCACGTGATGTGTCTGCAATGCGGTACTTAATTTTCCGCAGTGGAGGAAAAGTATAAAAAGAAAAAGGACATTTTGATGTCTGCAGTACATTCTTGAGAAGATATTTTAGTTTTCCGTGAAGTTTTTCTTAAAGGACAAATGTGCCGATTTGTGAAAACTAAATTTTCGGGCTAGGGTATAATTTGTAGCTTTTGGTAATATATCTGACCAGGATTTTCCAACACGAGAGTTTTTTTGTTGGTATGGTGTTGTTTGTCCCACGTACGAAGAGCGGGTTCCAGTTCAACAGGAATTTTCTACCACCTCCTGGGTACAAGGGAGGACTACCAGTTCTCCTTGTGTCTGTAACAACGTCCGCTCTTTAGGTAGGACCTCATTTTGTTCCAGTCACCGACTTGGTATAACTACGCGTACGACTACAGTTTCTATCCATCAGGTTAGACAGATAAGTGCTAGAGCATAGAATTCAGTATTTTCTATCTTGAAAGTGGCGAGCCATGAGAGAGGGAGAGAGAGAGTTTAATCCCTATTTTGCACTTATTTACGGGGATCTCCATCGGTTCAAAGCTTAGCAGTTTTAACTTTACCATTTAAGTTATATTGATCATATTGCATATAAATTTGGTGTAAAAAAAATATTTTTATACCTGCAGTAAGCACTATGTAAGCATATATTTGGGTAAATTTTAGTTCTTGATCAAAAGAACTCCAAGATCTCCAAGTATAATTTTAGTAGTGATTTGTTTAATTAGGAAATTGCACCTACTCTATTTTTATTTAGTAGACTATTGATTATTTAGTGATAACAATAAACTCCAACTAATTTAACTGTACTAGCATTAGTTTAATCTCTAATTCATCTTTCTGTTTTTATAAACCTTTAACTTTTTTTATTGTAACAAAATTAATCTTTAATAAATAACTTCAATTAGTCAGAAAAGGCTTTAGTGTAGAGAGTGAAGGAATTCTAAGGTAATCCTTACACTTGTTCAAATTCTTACATCTATTAACTAATAAAATTAAATTTATTTTTCTTGTCAGGAATCTTGAGCATCAATACTCCGTATTAGTGCCAAGAATTCTGATTTCTCAATGGAACTTTTACCAAATAACTTCTGTTTACTCCCTCTACATATACTTTGTAATTGTATAAGTAATTAATATAACCTAAGCGTAGAATAAACTATCGATTCAATAGCTTATCTGGGTTTCTCTTTTCTGAACTGTAGACTAGTAAGCAACTTTAAGGTGGATTAGAAAAAAATTAATTTTTTTTTTTCCAAGTTTTTACCTTTAGCCCATTTAACATTTTGCAAGGCCGGTTTCGAAGAAAATAAATTTGATGGTGCCAATCCGCTAGTGACTTATACCTGAACTTGACTACGTAGGACCAATCTGGTTGGAAAAACAAGATCGAACCTACCCTGAGTTAGAGCTAGCCATATCTAGGACGTATTATCCTATAGAAAGGGCTGAATCCTGAACTGTTAGATTCAATTTGGTAATTTTCTTAGTTTTGGTTTTGGCTAGTTTTATGCCTCGTGAGAGGAGAAGTCCAGGGTTCCTCAGTCTGACAGAAATCGGTTATATTCGACAGCCTGTAGCAGTCTTCTGGCGGGCCAAAAGCGTCGAGTTCTAGAAGCGAATTAGCGAAAAAGGTATGGCAAGAGAGATTATTGTTTAGGGTTTTTTTGGAATTCTAACAGTAAATTGCAACAGTGGTTCTTATACTTGACACAGCCCACTTTTGTAAGAATAATCTTTATTTATAACAATTTGCACAACTACCAGTTGCTTATTACAATTTGACGCCCACCGTGAATAAATAGCATTCCTTAAGAACATTACTGGTTACATGAAATTATAGTTAAGTTTTTTTAATTTTCTCCATTTTGTGTCTGCTTCATCATTGCTGTCAGTTGCTGTCTGTTTCTGGAAATAGGGTTTTAACTTTTAGTTGGTATATTGTAAGCCGTTGTTGGGATTTATTTATTATTCGGTGAAATTTTTCCAGCTTGATGCTTACTTTTGCGTCTAAAAGTTTGTTATCGCCTCTATAGTCAGCTCCAGGGTACGTATTTGTGTTATTGATGCATGATCTCTATTAATTAAAAATGAAGTTAAAGATAGAAGATTGACAAAATTTTACAAAAGATTTTGAAAACTGACTGACACATATATAGAATATCCCAAAAACACACACATGCATCTACATATACCTATACATACAAAACTACACGCACAAGTATGACATACACATACATATCCACATAAAACATACAGGCATATACAAGCAGATCACATGAAATACGCGCACACACGTGCGCGCCCTCACACACGCACACACGCACACACGCACACACGCACACCCGCACACACGCACACACGCACACACGCACACACGCACATATGAACACACGCACACACGCACACACACACCACATATACTTCTATAAACAACGCATATCTAAGTGTATATAAAAACAAAGTATATAAACACAGTGAAAGAAGCTTTTTAGGTATGTACAGCGTACATATCTAAAAAGAATATGTATTAGTAGTATATCTGGGGCAGTTTAGGGCCCATGAAAAAGCAAAGGTAGTTCAGAGCCTAGGGTGCCTCGGATGGAACATACTAGCCACTTCTAAACCTGTCGTCATCAGAGTAAAAATAAAATCGACTGTTCAATCAGAGACCGTTGCTGTGTTGTTACCCAAAAAATGGCATGAATGATCCAAATGTGACATCAACAGACTAAAAATAAAATCGATTGTCCAAGTAGAGGGTACTGTTGCCCAAAAAAAGGATGAATCACCTAAATGTGACATCATCAGACTAAAAATAAGATCGACTGTCCGATCAGGGATTGCTGCCGTGTTTGTTGCCTGTTGTCATCAGAATTGCAATAACTTTGTCTCCAAAGAGCGAGAGAGAGATACGGAGTCCTAAAATACCTGCACAAATTAAAAATAGAATCAATCGCCTGTCCAGCGTTTCTGTTGTGGGTAGTTGATGACCAAAAGGGCGTTAATGAAGTTAGAGGTGTTTAAAAATGGACAATAATGAAGTTAGGGGTGTTTTGTTAGAGGAAAAACTGATCAAAAAGGTATTGTATGGGTAGAAGAGGGTATTGTTTGTGTGTAAATTATAAGGAGGTGGTTGTTGGGAGTTTTTATTATAGTGAGGAAGGTAGGCTAGCCTAAGCTGGCCAAAAAGTCCTTATTGACAAAAGGAGGTAATTTTGAAGGGGTGACTTTTAAGGTAGGCTAGCCAAAAATTTCTTGAAGCTGGTCAAAAAGGCCTTATTGGCAAAAAAGGTTATTTAGAGGTAGTTTTCATATGGTGTAAAATGCGATGTGGGGTCGGCTAGCCAAAAAGTCCTTATTATATGATGAGAGGTAGTAGAGGTAGTTCTCATATGGTGTAAAAAAGAAAAAAATATATAAGGTTAATTTACCCTTTTTTTTGTTAACTGGGTGGCACTCAGTTCTTTCCTTAAATAAGTCCTATCTAATCCTCAAAGTAGATACGAACCGTTAGCCTTTGTTATACAAATTGGAGTCTGTTAATATTATACTAAGGTGTATGTTAAAATTATTTGTAAACGAAGTGATTAAAGTCGGAAAGATTGAAGGTCAAAAACAGTAAGGACGAGACTAAAAATAAACTCGTCGTCCAACAGGCTAAAAATACACTCGTCGTCGACGGAAGCGAGGATGTTCAAGTGCTTTGGATCCATATTTGTTTTTACATTTATTTTTGGCTCGGTAGCTTGCCAGTATTTGTTATGAGAGGATGTTTACGTTTTTTGAACTATTTGTATTAAAAAATAAAATATTTTTTCCATGTTTTAATATGTTTTTAAATTTATTTTCTGCTCATTTTGTCAGTTATGTAACATATGATGATAAATAAAAAAACCCTATTATTAATTCTAAATAAAAGTTACCATACACTTTACGTATATTTGATTTTAAATTTATTTTCGGCTTAGCTTGCCATTCTTGTAACGAGCGGACGTTTGCGTTTTTGGGATTATTTGCATTAAAAAATCAAATATTTATTTCATATTTTAATTTGTTTGAAAATATGCAAGATAGTAAATATTAAGATTTTTTGTGTTTTTGATGTTATGTGTTACAGATATATATTTAGTTTAGATTACAACTACAAAGTAAGTCTTGTGAGTAACTAAACCAAACTTTATCTTACACTTATTAGTTGTTTTCTCAAGTTGTTATTTTTCTGTTAAGAACCAAAATGTTAAGTTAACATTTGGAGCAAATATCCATTATGCTTTTTTGAGGTGTAAGTTGACCAATGAATTATTATATCTAATTACATTTACTTAAAATATGTGAAGTGGTAATGAAATACATTTTGTTTCTCTCCAGCAACTACTGTATAAGTTGATGACACTCATATCTGGTGAGTAACTAAACACAACTTAATTTTATTTTAATTTTACAAATATTAGTTGTTTTTCAGAGATACGAGTACAGCAATACAATACGAATAATTACGAATTATATAAAATTTCTTTCCTAACACTGATAATTTGATACAGAGTCATGTCGTACTTTTAGTTAATATATCTTTACAATATAGGAGATAAACAATAAAAAAAAGTCCATCAACATGTGTCATCCTATGGATTTTTCACAAGAACAGAAATATTTCTTACAATAATTACAGTATCTCCAGCCACCACAATTGAAATAGTTAAGGTTTTTATAGTGATCTAAAAATTTTAAAAAGATGCATCTTATAACCCAATGAAAGAATGTCTATATGTATTTAATTAACTTGGCTTTTTTTATCAAATGGAGTTAATGCTAATTTTCTTTGGTTAATAGTTAATACTTGATGATTTATTGATTTTGTAATATTTTAGACCATTCACTAATTTAATTATTAAAAAAATATTGATAATAAGCATCAAACTTAATCGATTTTAGAGAATATGTTTTATTTCCTTTCGATTTTTTTATGAAAATATCCTCTTTGTATATGTTATAGTTTAAAATTTGATAACTGTACATTTTTGATCGTAAACGATTAAGTTCTGTCAACATTTTGCCGTTGTTTTCATCCTTCATTAAATCTACATTTTTTTATTCTTTAAAAGTATACTCTATTCGTTTTGTTTAGGATCGTCAATATTTTGTTTGATTTGCTCATATATGTCATCATGGAAAAAATGATAGATTAGTAAATCTGTGTCTGTATACAATAATTTTCGATTATTACTAAATTTTGATTTAATATGGTTGTAATAGTAAAAGTCATAAATAAATGTTTTGGATATCTCCAAAATTGAAAAACCTGCTTATATGGGCTTGTTAAAAGTCATTTTAGTTTTTGACATTTCAGTTGGTACAATATCTTTATCCAAAATAACAAGGTTGTGGAAATTTGAAGATATAATAGTTTGCTACATATATACTTGACCGTTTGGTTACTAATTTGACATCTCTGTATTTTTGTATCATTTCAATGGTTTTAACAAAATTTGCGTAATTCATTGATCTGAAATATATATATATATATATATATATATATATATATATATATATATATATATATATCAAATTCATTGTTACTTTATTTTCTAAGTTCTGTATTTAACTTAAAATAGCTTTTAAAATATGGTAAATTATTAAATTTTAAAGTTCTATGTATTTTGTCGATTTTTAAACCAAACAAATAGCTTGTTTCAAATTAATATAGCGAATAATATAGTGTGTTGTATTATATACTGCAGTTAGCAATTCAGACGATTTTAAATTAGCTGTAGGAGAAACAGAATGAGTTGGGCATAAGGGTAAATCTTTATGTTTCTTAAAAAGTTCTTTGGGATATGGAATATCTACTTCAAATATGCGCTCTACGCATCTTTATGAATGTTTATAATGTCAATATTTCCTTCAAAAAAGTTATCAACGCAATGAAATTTAAACTGAGGTAAAGAGAAGTTCATGGCTGCCCCATATAGATAATTAATGTTAAAATACATAAGATATAATTATATAAAAACAACACTATGTTTTAATTTCCAATATATTTAAAGTCACTTGACAATTGTTTCACCATACAATGGCTTCTTCAGAAGTAAATAAGAAAGAAAAATATTTGGTGGTTAAATAAACTATCCTTATTACCTAAGATTATGCTAATCATTTTATTATATTATTTACAGACAGATTTATTTTAAGAATGCAAATCTATGGTACTATTTCCGAGAACTAATAAAGATTAAGTAAGGGCGAATGGTTTAAGTCTACCTGTTCGTTTAATAATTGATTGGAGTTTTTCCGTTTGTTAATTTCAAGACATTCAAGCAAATTTAATTTTTTAGATTTATTTTCTACATGTAGGATTTTTAACGTATCATCAAAATTATGAGATTCGTTTATTATATGAGTTGCGTAATGTGAATTGTTCTTATTTTTTAAATAACTATGTTTATGTTCTTTAATGCGAGTTTCAAAAGATCTACCAGTTTGTCCTACGTAGGTTTTAGTACAAGATCCACAATTTAATAAGTAAACTCCTGATTTTAAGGAATTCTTAGATTTGGTTTTGTTATTCAAAATTTTACTCCCTAAGGAATTACTGGTTTTGAATGCTATTTGATTGTTCTTTTTTATTAAATGTTTGGAAATTGTTCTGGTTATTTTCCCTGTGTATGTGAGTGTACTAAATTTTCCTTTTTTGTCATTAATTGTGGGATAAATTAGAGAGATTGCTTGGTTTAAAGGATTTTTTATTCAAAATATTATCTATAATGTTGGGGTCATATCCATTATTAATTGCTATTTGTTTGATTATGTTGAATTCTTTGTTAAAATTAGTTTTAGTCATAGGGATATGTAACAATCTATGTATGAAAGAGTTAAAAGCTGCCATTTTGTGAGGATACGGGTGGGATGAGCTATTGTGTATGACTGTGTCAGTATGTGAAGGTTTGTGAAAAATCGAGAAATCGTGTTTATTGTTCACTTTTGATATAGATATGTCTAAGAAATTTATAGAGTTATTGGTTTCTAATCCTATGGTAAATTTAATATTAGGATGCAAATTATTTAGGAAGTTAAGGAGGATTGTTAGTTGTCTATCTGTTCCCGTGAAACAGGAAATGATATCGTCAACATATCTATACCAGTAAACCATATTTTTGCTTATCGCGTTTTGATGAATTTTTAGTTCTAAATGATACATGAAAATTTCCGCTAGTAACGGACTTAAAGGATTACCCATTATTAGACCTTCTTTAGATGTGTAAAAGTTGTCGTTGAATTCAAAATAGTTTTGATCCAAGCACGTCGTAAGTAAATCTAAAATATCCCGTTTAATAATTTCGTTTACTTTATTCTTGATTAAGAGCTTATCTACTAATTCTATGACTTCATATGGTGGGATGCTAGGAAATAAGTTTTGTACATCAAATGAGATAATTCTAGAATTTTCCGGTAAGTTAATATTTTTAATTTTATCGATTAGTTCATACGTATTGGCTATACTATATTTCGGTTTAAATTTGCAATGTTGTCGTAGTAAAGGGATGAGTTTTTGTGATAGTTTGATTGATGGTGCAGTAACAAACGATACAACTGGTCTAATAGGGAAATCCTTTTTATGTAATTTAATTTGAAAAAAGCACTTTAACAATAATGAACCCACAGGGTCCCAAATTATATTCCCTAATTAAATTACATAAAAAGGATTTCCCTATTAGACCAGTTGTATCGTTTGTTACTGCAACATCAATCAAACTATCATAAAAACTCATCCCTTTACTACGACAATATTACAAATTTAAACCGAAATATAGTATAGCCAATACGTATGAACTAATCGATAAAATTAAAAATATTAACTTACCGGAAAATTCTAGAATTATCTCATTTGATGTACAAAACTTATTTCCTAGCATCCCACCATATGAAGTCATAGAATTAGTAGATAAGCTCTTAATCAAGAATAAAGCAAACGAAATTATTAAACGGGATATTTTAAATTTACTTACGACGTGCTTGGATCAAAACTATTTTGAATTTAATGACAACTTTTATACATCTAAAGAAGGTCTAATAATGGGTAATCCTTTAAGTCCGTTACTAGCGGAAATTTTCATGGATCATTTAGAACTAAAAATTCATCAAAACGCGATAAGCAAAAATATGGTTTACTGGTATAGATATGTTGACGATATCATTTCCTGTCTCACGGGAACAGATAGACAACTAACAATCCTCCTTAACTTCCTAAATAATTTGCATCCTAATATTAAATTTACCATAGAATTAGAAACCAATAACTCTATAAATTTCTTAGACATATCTATATCAAAAGTGAACAATAAACACGATTTCTCGATTTTTCACAACCTTCACATACTAACACAGTCATACACAATAGCTCATCCCACCCGTATCCTCACAAAATGGCAGCTTTTAACTCTTTCATACATAGATTGTTACATATCCCTATGACTAAAACTAATTTTAACAAAGAATTCAACATAATCAAACAAATAGCAATTAATAATGGATATGACCCCAACATTACAGATAATATTTTGAATAAAAAATCCTTTAAACAAGCAATCTCTCTAATTTATCCCACAATTAATGACAAAAAAGGAAAATTTAGTACACTCACATACACAGGGAAAATAACCAGAACAATTTCCAAACATTTAATAAAAAAGAACAATAAAATAGCATTCAAAACCAGTAATTCCTTAGGGAGTATAATTTTGAATAACAAAACCAAATCTAAGAATTCCTTAAAATCAGGAGTTTACTTATTAAATTGTGGATCTTGTACTAAAACCTACGTAGGATAAACTGGTAGAACTTTTGAAACTCGCATTAAAGAACATAAACATAGTTATTGAAAAAATAAGAACAATTCACATTACGCAACTCATATAATGAACGAATCTCATAATTTTGATGATACATTAAAAATCCTACATGTAGAAAATAAATCTAAAAAATTAAATTCGCTTGAATGTCTTGAAATTAACAAACGGAAAAACTCCAATCAATTATTAAACGAACAGGTAGACTTAAACCATTCACCCTTACTTAATCTTTATTAGTTCTCGGAAATAGTACCATAGATTTGCATTCTTAAAATAATTCTGTCTGTAAATAATATAATAAAATGATTAGCATAATCTTAGGTAATAAGGATAGTTTATTTAACCACCAAATATTTTTCTTTCTTATTTACTTCTGAAGAAGCCATTGTATGGTGAAACAATTGTCAAGTGACTTTAAATATATTGGAAATTAAAACATAGTGTTGTTTTTATATAATTTTATTATGAATTTCCAACAAGTATCGGCTAACACAATCAAAGATACATAAGATATTGTGTCACTTTGTTGTTGTTATACTTCTCTTTCATATATTTATTGTTCGCTTTAGCATATCGATATGAACATTGTGAAATACCTCCTCGAATACATTTTCCTATGAACATAACAATTTCGATATACGTTAATAGTTTTAGTTTTATATGAGAGAGTTTTAAAAATGCATCAGGAGCTAAGCAAGGGAATGTAACATAATGCAAACTATTTAGTTTATAAATAGTTAAACATTTGTACCTAACAGATTCAAAAATATTTGAAAGCAAAAGTATGTCAGTTTTTAAATAAAGTTCTAAATACTATTAAATATTATTTATGTTATTACAAGCATGATGGTAATCTTCCTCACACACATTATCATTATTTAATGAATTAATTGGATAGATTTGGCGGTTACTTGATGAAAATCCATTTTTAGAAAATTAAAAGACGAACTGTTGTTCAGATTTTCAATATATTTTATTTATAAAATAAATTAAATAATAACTTAAATTAGCTGTAACATGTTTCGGTACACATTACCTTTCTCAAACGGTAGTTAAACTTCTACTTATTTTTAAAAATAGTAGAAGTATTATTACCGTTTGAGAAAGGTACTGTGTATCGAAACATGTCACAGCTAATTTAAGTTATTATTTTATATTTTTCATTTTGATAAATAAAATATAGTGAAAATCGTCTTTTAATTTGCTATTTAATGAATTGTAAAATAATTCGCTTTTAAGTAAAAAAGTTTCCTTTAGTTTCTTCGACTTATTGAAATATTCATAAGGAAAAATCCCTTTACGTGTCAGCATTTTAAATTAATACTTGTTTTTGTAAAAACTTTTAATGTTTTTTTTCTCATTTTCTTTTTTAAATACTTGATGACATTAATTTAAAAGCGTATATAAATTGAAAACATACATTAGAATTTTTTATAAATTTTGTAAATTAAATAAATCTTCTCTTGTTTAGTGAAATTATAGACTTATTTCCTCTTATATCAGAACTCACGGCACTAATGGGCTCGAGAAGAGAAACAAAAGCTGAGAGAACAAAAAGATAAATACGCTCTTAGGTTATGTAGTTGAAAAAATATAATAGAGGAAAAAATGAATAAGAAGAGAACCATTGCTTTTTACATCATATGAAAACTCCCCCTAAACTACCTCCTTTACCAATATGGACTTTTTGACCAGCTTTACGTAGATTTTGACTAGCCTACCCCTCATCGTCGTCACCAGGACTTTTTGGACAGCCTACCCAAAAATTCACTCCTTCAATATTACCTCCTTTTACTAATAAGGAGTTTTTGGCCAACCTACCATTATCGCTAAAATGAGGACTTCAAACAATCAACCCTCCTATAATTTACACACAAAAAATACCCTCTTCTAACCATAAAATGTCTTTTCGGCCAATTTTTCCTCTAACAAAACACCGCTAACTTCATTAAAGTCCTTTTTAAAGCACCGCTAACTTCTTTAACACACTTTTGGTCAACAATCATCCAAAACAACAACCCTGAACAGGAGATTATACTTTTATTTATGCACATATTTTGAGATTCCGCATCTTTCTCTCTCTCTGGCGGCAAAGTTCTGGCAAGTCTATTGACGTCATGTTTAGATCACTCATGTCCTTTTTTGGGTAACAACAGCCCCTAATGGTATAGTCGATTTTATTTTTAGTATAATGATGTTACGTTTAGTTCATTCGTGTCCTTTTTTGGGCGACAAACACAGCAATGGCCTCTGATCGGACAGTCGATTTAATTTTAGCCTCTATGACGTCATTGACGATCACTTCTTCACATAAAGAACCATTTAATGCAGTCACGTTTAGATCATTCATGCCTTTTCTTGGCAACGACAGCCTTTTTCTGTACAGTTAATTTTATTTTTAGTCTGATAACGTCATGTTTAGTTTGGTTATGTTCGTCTTTGGACAAAAACACAGAAACAACTTCTGATTGGAGAGTCGATTTTATTTTTAGTCTGATAACGTCACGTTTAGATCATTTATATCTTTTTTAGGCCGACAAACAGCACCAGTGCCTAGTCTGTCACGTCATTGTCTTGCATTTTTTCATCCGAAGAACTATTTCTTGCAGGTTTGATGACCACATTTTGATCATTTTTGCCCTTTTTTGGGCAACGCAGTAAGAGTCTCTGAGTTGGGACGTCACTGACAATCAAGGTCACTTTTTTAGCCGAAGAACTACTTCTTGAGCTGGCGAAGTTTTAAAAGTCAGCGAAATGTGAAGAAGTGGATGGTTTGTTGCATCCAAAGCACACCGGGCCCAGAATCGCCTTCGCTTTTTCATTGGCCCGGAACAGCTCTAGATATACTACTAGCATCTGTATAGAAGTAAAAAATACCCTTAAAGATGCATAAAATAGACTATCATATACTATAATAAGCACATCAACGTATAATATAGTGAGTGACTTATGTACCCATAGTTGCATGCAGTCACAGTGAAATAAATATTAAAAATCACAATAAAAAAAACACATTATACACCATAATCGTGCGAAATATTAACTAAATTTTGAGGTAATTATGGCGTCTTCTTAAAATTAAGGGTCTCAAAATACCCACTCTCTAAAAATTCATGCAGTATTGGAGAGTTCTTAAAAATTCTAAAAGATAAAAAAGAGTCTACTCTTTGCTGTGAGGTTCTACCCTCTCAGTAGTGGGTGCCAACAGGTTTTTTTTAATGGTTAAAGTTGAAAGGATAAACTACTAGTATGTGGATACACCCCATGTTTTGAGGGTGTATGTATATTTTCAAATCTTATTGCGTTGCTGGGTAACTAAGGTTCCTAAAACTAGGTAATGCTATTATATTTGCACTTGTGCCTGTTTAAACCCTTTAAAAATATTTTAGTATTTAGTAAAACTACGACTTTCTGAAAAATGTGTTTTTCTAGAACAACAGATGTTGGCTAGTTCAGATAAAAAAGTGGCTGTATGTTTAGGTTAGTAATTGGTTAGGAGTATCTGCAACTGAACCTATGAGTCGAAAATTAAAAATGTGATAAATAATATAACTAGTTTTAGGACAGGTTAGGGTAGAATATTACTGGTTGGGAAACGTTACTAATGTGAATTATAGAAATTATGTTATTACCCTCTACACTAACATATTATTAAAAAAAACATTAAAATAAGTATAAAAGTCATATTGGGTACGTATATGGACGTCAAACGGGGAGGAAGTATGTAGCTTCGTGGTATAGTCAAAGGTTCGCTAATATACCATATTGTTAAACATGTAATTAAGAAATAAAAATAGGAGTATAAGCCATGGTACGGAACTCGATATAGCGACATGTAGCTTTGTGGATAATATATGAGGTATGAGCCAATATCAAAGGGTTATTATACAAATTTTCCCACGGTCTTCAACATTTTCCTGCTCAAGTGGCGCAATAACTATTTACGTGAAATTTATATTTATAGACATTTATAAAAAACTAAAGCAATAAATGAATATTCCTAAAATGAAGGCTGTAAAAAACTGGAAACTATTGTTATTTATAAACATTTTAAAAGAC
Organism: Pachyrhynchus sulphureomaculatus; assembly: GCA_019049505.1. Lineage (NCBI taxonomy): Eukaryota > Metazoa > Arthropoda > Insecta > Coleoptera > Curculionidae > Pachyrhynchus > Pachyrhynchus sulphureomaculatus. The sequence goes on along the minus strand of CM032446.1, from coordinate 114,023,924 downwards.
ACACATAAAAGGCTTTAATTACTTTTAAATTGAAATAATTCGTTACGTTGGAAAATCATTTTCGTGAAGCTGGAAAAATTTGTGTCATCAATAATTTGATTAAGGTTTTTTGTGTTTAACATTTTTCATTTGTTCCATAAAAAATATAAAAAGAGAAAAATAATTCGGTTCAGGTATATGTTTTACAAATCTATCTAAAGAATTTTAATTTTTTTAAAGTTGAAATATCTCATATATAATTAGCATTAAATACAACTTAATTTTGGGCTCCTCTCGATAAACTTTGATTTTTAGTAATATGTACATATATATATATATATATATATATATATATATATATATATATATATATATATATATATATATGTGTATATATATATATATATATATATATATATATATATATATATATATATATATATAGACATATATATATATATATATATATATATATATATATATATATATACATATATATATATATATATATATATATATATATATATATATATATATATATATATATATATCCGTTCGTCTAACAATAAATTTGCACGACGTTTCGCCAAAATCTCATTTGGCATTTTCAAGTGCTCTTGCTGCTACTGCTACTCGATATTGTGATCTTGCTGCTGTTGCCCTCAAAGATAAGCCAGTTAGCTTTGAGGTTGCCAAACAACGATCTACCAGACATACTGCTTTCAAAAGCTATCAAACCGCATTCACAGTTTTAGTATTATTAGCGATCATCAAAGGCAAAATTCAAGAGGAGATCTTCTAGTTTATAGGAGACATATTTCAGACAATATAATTAAACATTTTGACGAATCTCAAGCGGTTGCACTTGATATATCCAAGGCATTCGACATACTTGGAATGATGGATTTTTCTTTAAGCTGCGCTCTTATAGTATGTATGAAAAGTTTTGTTCAAGGCTCTCGTGTTTCCTTAGGGAGCATTTTTTACGAGTGGCAGTTGACGGGTTTCTTTCTAATACTCTCAATATCACCAACGGTGTACCGGTGTGCCTCAAGGCTACGTACTGTCTTTTACTTATTTCTTCTTTTACATTAACGATTTGCTGAAATGGAGCAGGAATCCAATCTCCAACTTTGCTGATAACGGTACGATTGCTTCTTTACATGCTTGAATGCTCGAACGTCAGCTCATAATGCAAATATCCGCAGACAGCGCAGTCGTTCAACTTAACAAAGACGTGGAAGAAATTCTATCTGGAAGTGAAAATGACCAAGAAGAATATAATGCTGCGAACACCCAGGCGGCAGTTTATTCAAAAAAAATTAACGGTGCCGAAGCAACCATATCTTTAAATACATTAAGAGGGTTTCATAAAGAAAATGTTAACAGTTTTTATGATCTGTATGAAAAAATCGCGGATAAAAATGCATTTACGTCTACTAAAGTATTTAACGTCGATGAAAGTGGATTTTCCACTATTTAGATAAAACCGGAAAAAATCACAAGCGGAGAAAGAGGAGTTAATAAGACAGGCGTGTGTTATGCCTGTGTGGCGGACAATTTGTGCCACCAATGGTTATATTTAAAAGAATGAGACAAAATTCTAAATTCAGAAATGGTACGCCTCCTGAAAGTGTTGTCACCATTTCAGACACAGCAAAAACAATATTAATATTATCGTTTCTTTACGGTCAATTTTTACCTTTATTATCTCTCTCTCTCTCTCTCTCTCTCAATTTCTATAAAAGTATTTCTAGAATACAATCAAGTCCTCAAATATTGGAGTCATATTTCACTGTTTGTCGGATTTAAACTTTGTACAAGATTGAAAGTTGTAAAGCTTTCTAGTACGAAATAATATTCCCAGCTTTTCAGAAATTCTTTTTGCTATACTTGCAACATATTTTTGCTAAGATATATTGCTCCCAATTTAACGAAAATTGACGATGCTAGAGAAATGGAGTATCCGGAATATTGGGTTCGGCACCGTTAACTTTTTTAGAAAAAAACCGCCGCCTGGGTGTTCGCAGCGTTCTTGGTCATTGTCACTTCCATATAGAATTTCTTCCATGTCTTTGTTAACTTGAACGACTTCCTGCAGTCTGCGGATATTTGTGTGATGAGCTGATGTTCGAGCATTCAAGCAAGTAAAGAAGCAATCGCACTGTTATCAGGAAAGTTGGAGATTGGATTCCTGCTCCATTCCAGCAAATCTTTAATGTAAAGTGTAACATTCATTTTTTCCTAGATTTTAAGACCATGTAATGTTACTGATTTTTCACTTCAAATTGTACTTATTTTCATTTTTGTATCGAACGGTATATTAAACAGAGATTCCAAGACGTTCGGTATATACTGTGCAGTGCGGGTTCCTGACCGAATCTACCGCTACGCCGCGATTGGTGAAATGTGTGTATCCGCAGTTTTGGTTCCGGCGTCGCCATATTACCGGCAGAGTTTGCACGGTTTATTTAAGGGTCCGAGAAACGACTGTCTTGGCTAATTTCCATCCAGCCGCCGAATAGGCGGAGTACCATCAAGCCGCAGCCAGGCTAATTTTCATCGGAGCCGCCAAGTAGGCTTCCTTCGATTGAGCTACAGCAAAGGCTCATAACAACCATCATGCGAGCTAAGTAAAGCACCAAGTTTCTTAACGAAAAGCCGTAGTGGGCTCTCTAAGTGTTTGCTAGAAAAGTGTGAAATCGGTCGTATTCCATCAAAGCCGGAATAAGAACAGTAAGTTACCAAAACATCCTTCAATAGACCTATCCCTGAGTAGTGCCTTAACAGCAATTTAAAACTGACTAAAAAGTGAAGTGAAAAGCACTATTTTTCGTCTTCGGGGGTAGTCATAGTTCAGAATTTAAATGTAATAACTACTAGTTAGGCTAGAATTTTTTTGTAGAACTGCAAAGGTTAGAACTTTTTATTTTTAAAAACTTGAATAAATTTTCTTTTTGTTGATTAAAGCTAGTGTCTCACTGAATACCTATTTTTCTTTTCGGGATAAGTTGTACTAGACTAATTCTTTTTAGTAATACCCATAAAACCCTTCAGTATTTTTTCATTTTTTTAACTGAAGTTAGATCCTTTCTATTTTAAAATGAATGGTGCCCAAAAAACTTGTACAACTGAAGCTTTTTAAAAATAGAAAAAAAATTCCAAAAAGACGTACAAAAATTATCTCTTACCCATATCTTTCTACCAAGGAAAACTGAGCTAGTGTGTGTTTAATTTCTTTAGTTCTTTTAAAATCAGGATTCACTCAATTCATTATCAGAAATTAAAGCGGGGCTGCAAGAAAATTGTGCTCAAGCTTGGGGCGTCCAATATTCAAACGGTACAAAATGACGCAGTGTACGTGGGGCGCAATTAAACACTTTTTCATAGGCAACAAAATTGCGCTCAAGCGTGGGACAAACAACTTCTCACAGGGTACAAAAAAAGATGCCTCAAACTGAGGACAGTTTTGCAGGTTACAAAATGACACCACAACGTGCGGGCAAGTTCACACCTTACAAAATAGCGCTGTCAACGCGGGGCTTTTGGAATTTTATTTTTTTAAAAAAAAGGGTTCAGTGTACTAGCTTTCGAACAAAGTAAAAGCTCTAACTTTTCAGATATTTTTATTTCATAATATTTATTAAACGAAACTACACTATAGCAATAAGACAAAAGCAGGAAATTTGTAGAATTATTTATTTCAATTTATCTGATGGTGGTATAGATATTTGAATTTTGTTAATTGACTCTAAGATAAGCGATTCCTACTTTTTTCTTAAAAGCTAGCTTTATAGTTCAGATTAGCGGATGTGTTGGTCGACTTTAATTTTGCATTGTTAGATTTACTTTGCGGATAACCGAGGAAAAAAAAAATGTACGTTTTTTTCTCACCGATGTTTTGCATGAATATTAAAAATACTTTGCTGATACGAAACGATATCTGGAGATTTTTTTGTTGAAAATTCTTAACATATTTGGTAAAAGAATTTAAATACAAGGCGATACTTAGAAATTTTTTTTTGAAATTGTCGAAGATTTTTTTTAATGTTTAGTAAAGAAGTTTACATATTTTAAGTGCCTTTACATGATTTTATTTTGACTATTCGGAGCACAGGAAAAATATTTTTACGACTTTTTGAACAATTCTTTTAAATCTAAATACATTTATCATGGAAGCTTTCAATTTTAAAGTCAATCACCTACTGGAAAATGAATTAGACTATGAACTGAAAATCCGTCGTACTTTCTCAGAACGTCCGGTCGCGGATAAAAGAAAGATTCTAACGAGGATCTTAAGTAAAGAAATATTCCAATAGATCAGATTGGACTAAATAGTTACAAAAAGTTTCAGATTTTTTTTTAAGTCTAATAAAATTTATCCTTCTCAAGTTAAAACTCCTGCTTCTCCAAATGGTCACATGTCTCCTTTATTCGTGCAAAAATATTCAGATAACAGACCGCATATCAAGATAAATCTATTAGGTGCCCATTTCTCGGCTTTATTTGACTCTGGTGCAAATGCCTCCGTTGTAGGTCAGAATGGTATTAAAATTTTAAGTCGTTTAAGTATAAAAATATGCCATGTCAAAAATAGAAGTGTTACCACTGCAGATGGCAGCCGTCTAAAAGTTTTAGGTACGGTTGAGTTGCCGCTAGTCTGCCATGGTCATTGTTTAGTAATCTCAGCTCTAGTAGTACCTTCTCTATCACATACTTTGGTTTTAGGATGTGATTTTGCACAAAAATTCGGAATTCTAGTAAATTTTAAAAATAATTCGTGGTATCCACAGTCCCTAGAAGTCAATTCTCATACAAGTTTTAAAGATTGTTATTCAGAAAGTTCTTTAGAAAACCTTTTCTCGCGCCTATGTACCCTAGATGATCTCTCGCGGACGGAACGCTTAAAAGCAGAAAAAGTAATAAGCTCTTTCAATGAAATAAGTAGTAAAGATAGGTTAGGCCGAACGAATAAAATCAACATGTCTATAGATACGGCTGATGCCAGTCCTGTAAAGACAAGGCCCTTCGCCATGTCTCCTTATATGTCAAAAGTATTAAATAAAGAGTTAGACGAAATGTTGAAACTCGGAGTGATTGAAGAATCAAACAGTCCCTGGTGTTCTCCAATCTTATTGGTGAAAAAGGCCGATGGACAGTATCGTCTGTGCTTTGACGGAAGAAAGCTCAACGAGGTCAGCAAATTTGATAACTACCCATTACCGAACATCGACAGAATTTTGACATCACTCAGGAATGCTAAGTATGTATCTTCGATAGATCTTAGAAAGGCTTTCTGGCAAATTCCTTTAGACAAATCCTCTAAGGAAAATACCGCTTTTGCAGTAGTAGGCCGAGGTCTATTTCAGTTCGTCACCATGCCGTTTGGTCTAAAGAACGCTGCTCAAACTCAGCAACGTTTAGTGGACGCTATATTTGGTCCGAAATATGAGCCACATATTTTTACCTATCTCGATGATATTTTAGTAACATCGGAAGACTTCGAATCGCATATTCGCTTACTTAAGGAAGTAAAAGATAAATTGAAAGAGGCCGGACTGACGATAAATTTGAGCAAATGTGATTTTTTCAAAACTTCTCTAAAGTTTTTTAGGCTATATAGTAGGCTCAAATTCCTTGCGTACCGATCCGGATAAAGTAGCAAGCATGGTTAATTATGCGAGACCTACTAATACTACGGAAGTTAAGCGCTTCGTAGGAATGTGTTCATGGTATAGGCGTTTTATTGAGAATTTTTCTACCTTGTTGTCACCTATTAATGATCTTTTGAAAGGACGAAAAAAAGGACAATCGATAGATTGGACAAACGCAGCAGAAAGATCTTTTATAAAGATTAAAGAGCTATTGGTTTCAGCTCCCATTTTATCCCAACCAGATTTTTCCCAACAGTTTTATATTTCTAGTGATGCTTCTAATACCGGTTTAGGGGGCGTCCTAACACAGAAAATCAATGGTGAGGAAAGAGTGATAGCGTATGCCAGTAGAACTTTATCAAAGGCTGAACGTAACTATTCGGTTGTTGAAAAAGAATGTTTAGCAGTACTCTTTAACATCGAAAAGTTTCGACCTTACATAGAAGGTGTTCCTTTCACGGTCATAACAGATCATTATAGTTTATTGTGGCTTAATTCAATTAAAAACCCTAGTGGCAAACTAGCGCGTTGGGCGATTAGGCTGAGACAACATACATTTAATTTAATTCATAGAAAAGGAGTCCACAATGTTATTCCTGACGCTTTGTCAAGAATCCCAGATCATACAGCGGATGAAAACAGTCTTAATGCAGAGATTGGCGTAAGAATTGATACAATTGACATAGATCGCATAGACCCATGGTACGACATTTTACGGCAGCAAATTAAAGAATTTCCTGAAAATTTTCCGCAGTGCAAAGTGGAAAATGATTTCGTGTACAAGTTTATCCCAAACCAGTTGCCTTTAAAAGTTAATGTACCCGAGTGGAAAATACTAGTTCCTAAACCACAGAGAGAGGAAATTATAGACATGTGTCACACTCCTCCTACTTCTGGTCATTTTGGTTTTTATAAAACTCTTCACAGGGTTCAGGAACAGTATTATTGGCCAAAAATGCGTTTTGACCTCGTAAAGTTTGTGAGGACTTGTGAAGTATGTGGAGCGCAGAAATCTCCAAATGCACTACCTATGGGACTGATGGGAAAAGAGAAAACGGTTAATTACCCTTTTCAAGTCATAGCAGCTGATCTAGTAGGCCCATTCCCACGTTCAAAAAAGGGAAATAAATGGCTTCTCGTGGTTTCTTGCTGGTTTACAAAGTATACCATGCTATTTCCTTTGAAAAGCTCTAAAGCTGGATATATAGAGAGAATTTTGGAAAATAATGTCTTTCTAATCCACGGGGTCCCATCACTCTTAATATGCGATAACGGTACTCAGTTTACCTCTAAGAGTTTTAAGAGCTTAAGTGAAACTTATGGTTTTAACATCCGTTTCAATCCCGTGTACTCTCCCCAATGTAATTTTGTGGAACGTAATAACCGAACAATCGGGACCGCTTTAAGAAGTTACGTGGATTCACAGGTGTATTTTTATTACCTTAGTGGTATATGTTGGGTGCGATTAAGAGTAAATTGATTTTGGTTTATCCAGTAAGTCTAAGACTTGGATTATTTTGATTTAGATCTTCTTCTGAATTGACAAACTGAGGGTATTTTCTATTTTTTTTTCAGAGCCGTTTAAACGTTACCTTTGAGTCACTAATTTTTTTTAAATTTTTTTGCATGGACTCATAGGCGTATGTTGAGTTTTTTCGGTATACTATCAGATTGATAGGAAATTGAAGTCCTGCAGGAGAACTAAAAGCTGATCATTTACAAGAGATGAGAGCAGAGTAAGACAGTCGTTTCACAAAGAGATGATCAAAATCTGATACCGAGATGAGAACCTTGTCAAGAGAGGCTAAGCGCAGTGAAGGAAGATTCCTAACCGAATTTTTAGATTTTCAAGAGGTAATCTAGAAGTTTGGGCTGACAGAAAACGGTTATGCCTGATACCTGTAGCAGTTTCTTCTAGAGGCTATTGTCTAGGGAGACGATTAACACCATGATCGAATATTTTAGCTGTCAACGATGTTTTCTTCTTGTTTCTGATTAAGCTGGAAAAGCTCTTGTCGTCTTCAACAGTTTTTTTGCGTTGCCACCGAAAAATAGAGAAATTTTTGCTTCATGTAGCTTTTTAAGCTCATTTTCGTTTTTTGGAAATTTCCGTTAGAAACTTGGTTAAGCTAACCTTGTAAACCTTTTTGGTTGTATCCCATGAGTTATCTGTTTTTTACAGGCTGTGATGCACCGGGTGCTAACAGATGCCGTTACGACGTTTGGCAGGGAGTTAGTCTTCCTGAGGAACAGACTGATTGGAAGGGTAGTCTATGGGGGGTGAACGTTTGACCTTTGGGACCTTTAGGGGTTTTGTTACCCAATGGTTATTTCTATTTGAACCAAAGGAGAGCCTAGCTACTGTAGTCGACCTCAGCCCCAATTAGCCTATTAGTGGTGACAGGCTGTTGGCAGTAGTGTGTTTCGGAACACCCTATTGATTAAATTTTTTTTTTTTTGACTTATGGTGGTGTGGTAGACACCGTTTCAGTTTAGTGGATGCTATAATCTACTCCCTTTTGTTGGTGGACACCAGGGTCACCAATTCTGTATTTTATTGTCTCCACCATTCAGTATATCGTGGTGAGGTGTTTGTCTCCTGTTATGTGGGATGGATCGAATGTTTTTCGTTGTTGTTCTAGGGCGAGACCAGTACACGAGGGTTCTTCATGCAACTTGGAGAAGCGCAATGCTGGTTAAGTTTTATATCTCTGTGTAGCCACCCTGAAGAATGACGGAGGGCGTTTTTTCTGGCTCATGTTTCTAGGCAGATTTGTCACTTTGGTGCGATGTGCTGAAGATTTGATTAGCTTTTGCTAAGAGCTTTCACCAAGCTCAGTATGGAGTTATCGTAACCAAGAGTTTGGGATTTGAACTCCTGAATGTACTTCTGTATATATTTCTGTATATATTTCTGTATATATTTCTGTATATATTTCAGTGTATGTTGGTTGCCTGAGGGCATGTGCTCAAAATGCGAGATTTTGAGTCGTTTTGCTTATGGACTCCTATATTTAGGATTATGACTTTAGGGAGGTCCTATTTCGAGACTTGCTGTCTCATATATTTATGTTAGGAATGTTTCCTTGAATGTTAGTTGCGCGCGGACTAATCATTCTGTTCTTAGTGAACATTGCTTTTTAAAGCAGGATCATTCAGTTTGGTGAATTTTAGCTTTTATAGCTATTCACTGTGTTTAGGGTGAATTTTAGCTTTTATAGCTATTCACTGTGCCTATAGTGATATTGTTAGCTTTTATAGCTGCTCACTATGTTAAAGACGGGATTGGTCTTTTAGAACGCAGACTTTGTGTAGTCGAGGACTACTTACAGAGTGTTTTCTTGGCGAGGAGCCGAGTTTTTTTGGCGATATACCAGAGTGTTTTGTTGGCGATAAGCTAACGTGTTTTCTGGCAATCAACCAGAGCGTTTTCCCTAGCGATTTTAGCATGTCTAGATGTCTTCGGACGTCGACATTGCGCGATAGAGTGCGATTATTTTCCGAGTGCGACTAGTAGTGATACTAGATTTAGAATGTTCTCTTAGCGATGAGCTAGAGCATGGATGGCGATTTTTCCCGAGCGTTTGTCTGGATATTTATCCAGATATTTTTTTTTTTGGCCTAGTGCTAAATGGTCTGACAAGACTTTTTCTTTTTAGTGTAAGTGTTTGCACTAGAATCATTTTTTTATTTTTTTCTTTATTTAAGAATTTTTATAAATTTCTTTTGCTGAAATAAAAAAAAATTTCAGACAATCCTTAAAATATTTTAAGGGGGGTGTTCATATTTTGTTTCAGTTCACTTTTTTTGATTTAGACAAGAGTCTAGACAAAGATATAATTTTTTGTTTTGGTAACAATAATAGAGCTGATTCTTTTATATAAGAAGACCGCGATTGTTACTTTGAACAGGTATTTCTTATGTTCATGCAAGGATTTTTATCTGCTTTTTGATGTACTTAACCTTAGTGTCTAATTTAAGTTAAGTCTAGTTATAAGATTCTTGTGATCATGCAAAGATTTTCATTTGGTTTTCATTGTACTTAATATTAGTGCTTAATTGAATTAAGTCTAGTAGTAAGGTCCGAAGTCTGTACTTTTGTTTTAAGTTCTGACCTTAGTATTAAGTGATAGTGTACCACTTTGTACCTTTTCATAAGTAGCCTAAGTTTAATAGACTAGTGTAGTCTTTTTGGAAGGGGGTAAATGTAACATTCATTTTTTCCTAGATTTTAAGACCATGTAATGTTACTGATTTTTCACTTCAAATTGTACTTATTTTCATTTTTGTATCGAACGGTATATTAAACAGAGATTCCAAGACGTTCGGTATATACTGTGCAGTGCGGGTTCCTGACCGAATCTACCGCTACGCCGCGATTGGTGAAATGTGTGTATCCGCAGTTTTGGTTCCGGCGTCGCCATATTACCGGCAGAGTTTGCACGGTTTATTTAAGGGTCCGAGAAACGACTGTCTTGGCTAATTTCCATCCAGCCGCCGAATAGGCGGAGTACCATCAAGCCGCAGCCAGGCTAATTTTCATCGGAGCCGCCAAGTAGGCTTCCTTCGATTGAGCTACAGCAAAGGCTCATAACAACCATCATGCGAGCTAAGTAAAGCACCAAGTTTCTTAACGAAAAGCCGTAGTGGGCTCTCTAAGTGTTTGCTAGAAAAGTGTGAAATCGGTCGTATTCCATCAAAGCCGGAATAAGAACAGTAAGTTACCAAAACATCCTTCAATAGACCTATCCCTGAGTAGTGCCTTAACAGCAATTTAAAACTGACTAAAAAGTGAAGTGAAAAGCACTATTTTTCGTCTTCGGGGGTAGTCATAGTTCAGAATTTAAATGTAATAACTACTAGTTAGGCTAGAATTTTTTTGTAGAACTGCAAAGGTTAGAACTTTTTATTTTTAAAAACATGAATAAATTTTCTTTTTGTTGATTAAAGCTAGTGTCTCACTGAATACCTATTTTCTTTTCGGGATAAGTTGTACTAGACTAATTCTTTTTAGTAATACCCATAAAACCCTTCAGTATTTTTTCATTTTTTTAACTGAAGTTAGATCCTTTCTATTTTAAAATGAATGGTGCCCAAAAAACTTGTACAACTGAAGCTTTTTAAAAATAGAAAAAAAAATTCCAAAAAGACGTACAAAAATTATCTCTTACCCATATCTTTCTACCAAGGAAAACTGAGCTAGTGTGTGTTTAATTTCTTTAGTTCTTTTAAAATCAGGATTCACTCAATTCATTATCAGAAATTAAAGCGGGGCTGCAAGAAAATTGTGCTCAAGCTTGGGGCGTCCAATATTCAAACGGTACAAAATGACGCAGTGTACGTGGGGCGCAATTAAACACTTTTTCATAGGCAACAAAATTGCGCTCAAGCGTGGGACAAACAACTTCTCACAGGGTACAAAAAAAGATGCCTCAAACTGAGGACAGTTTTGCAGGTTACAAAATGACACCACAACGTGCGGGCAAGTTCACACCTTACAAAAGGAGAAAATAAGTAGAACACAGTATGTAACCTTGAGGCATACCGGTACAACGTTGGTGATTTTGAAGGTATTAGAAAGAAACCCGTCAACTGCCATGTGCGCGTGAGCCTTGAACAAAACCTTTCAGACATACTGTCAGAGCGCAGGTTAAACAACTATCCATCATTCTAAACATGGTCGAAAACCTTGAATATATCAATAATAATACTGAATCTATGAATGCGGTTTGATAACTTTTGAAAGCAGTGCATCTGGTAGATAGTTGTTTAGCAACCTCTTCTTACCTTGCTGATTCTGATTCCAGCAGGAAGGAAATATTATTTTTCTGTAGTATAGGTTGAAAACGTTACGGAAAAGTCGGGCTGGTTCAATCACGCATTTTTGGTTACTATGACAGGTACTCCGTCAGGCTCTTTCGTGTGCAGTTTAATTAAAATACATTTTATGACATGCTGTCCCAAGACAATATCGGGCATTTTTGACTGCGTATTTGGAATAGTGAGTGATATTTTTCGCTGGAAGTCGACAGTAGAGTGGGAAGCAAACAATTTAGTGTATCCGGAAAATGCAACTCACGTTGGTCTTGAATCGCTGTAAATTGTACTTGGTGGGAAACACAGTCCTGAGGTTTTCTATATAAAAAACTGCTTGAAAAGGGTTTTACGCGGAGTAACAAGTTGAACTTCATACGGACGTGAAGTTTCCATGAAAAGATAGATTCAAGTCGGCAACTGTTTTTTAATGTTCCAAAACAAATGCAGTGTATGTTTGGGAGCAGAGTCTGAAACATTGTAGCAGTATTCCATGGTTGCTCGAATTTGAGGTTTGTATAGATTTAACAGTTGTTGTGGAGTGTAAAGCTTTCTCCTTCGGAATAACATTCCGAGTTTTTGCGAAGCTATCTTTGCTATGTTTGCAACATATTCATGCCCAGACATATTTGTTCCCAAATTAATGCCAAACAAATTGAGTGGCGATGCTAGAAAATGGAGTGTCACGACATAACTATGTCGGGTTTAGCAATGTTAAATTTTTTAAAAAAAACTGATGCGTGTCTTTTTATGACAATAAATTCTACTTGGTTACTGTCACTTCTCTAGGTCGTTGTTAATATGAACAGGCTTCTGCTGTCCGTGAATATTTGCATGCCTCGCCGGTGTTCAAGCATTCAAAGTGAATGAAGAAATAAATGTGTTATAATCTGCAAGCTGTAGATTGGATTCCTATTCCTTTCAAGTAGATCCTTAATGTAAATGAGAAAGAGAGTGAGAGACAGTATAGAGCCTTGGGGTCCACCGGCGTTGATATTAAAGTTGTTAGAAAGAAGTCCGGCGACAGCCACTTATAAAGAATGCTATCTAAGGCTCTCCGCCAAAAATAGAATTTTTTAGGCATACCATAAGAGTGTAGCTTACTCATCAATCCACCGTGCCAAACACGGTCGATTGCCTCGGATATATCAAGTGCATCCGCTCGAGATTCTTTAAAGTGTTTAATTGCGTTGTTCCAAACATATGTTACATAAGTTAGAAATTTGCTGTTGATCTTCGCTTACGGAAACTGTATTTATGGTCGCTAATAATATTCAATCCTTCAGGGTATTTTAGAAGATGCTGATTGATAGCCTTTTACATGACTTACGATATTATTGAAAGCAGTGCGACTGATAGGTAGTTGTTTTTCTCAACGGGTGTTGTTGCAATAGTATTATCCGACCGTATCATTGGTGGTACAGTGGATTTAGTTACATTTAGACTAATGGCCTTAGGAACCAACGAGAAGAACTTGGAATTGTTTGAGCAGGCACAAAGTGAGTTTTTAATTCTCCAATTGTGTGCCTCCTTGGTTTAGTTGCTTATTTGTTTGCATCTGTTCCGGGTACAAACGAACAGGTTACGATTTATGAAGTTAAGGTTTTCACGCTGTTCTCAGTAGGCAAGATGTATAGAAACAGCGTTTTTTTTACATTTTCGATCGGGCCAAGCGTTACCGTTGGAAGAACAAGAGGGTGGCGGGCTTTCCTGCCAGCTAAAATAGCATTCGACACCGCCTTAGCCCAGTTATATAGGTCATCGTATCTGAAGCAAACGTCTAACCAGGGGAAATATTCCATGGGTAATCCCAATTAGCAGATTTGTAGTGCTAAACTTTACGCGGTTTAGGTACTTCCATGTTACTGATTGCTATCATGTTCGATGTCGAAACCACTTTATGGTAGAAAGAATCTAATGGCAGATTTACGGTGACAGTGTAAGCATCTAAATTCGTAGTTCAAAACCGGTTACGAAAGATGGCGAACTCTCAATCACAAGAATACATGTTGGTTCATTGATAAGCTGAGTAAATCCAGAACGGATTAAGAAAGATTCAGCCTAACGGCCTTGTTTGGCGGATGTATTTGAACACTTAAACCAGTTGATGTTGTTGGCAATAAAGTCACCCAGGATAGAAATTTTAGGACTTGGATTATTAATCTGTAAATGATGAACGGTATCTGTAAGGGATCCGAAAAGTATTCCAAGTTAGTATCACCTGATGGTCGAAAGAGACAGAGGTAGGAAAGCGGAGGTAATAATTATTAGAGTATGTAAAAAATGTTAGGTGTAGATAGAAAATTTTTGGTTTATATTAGTCTCCGTAATGAATAAATTCTTTTAAAATAATAAACGTCAGATGCCTTTTTTAAATTCCAAGAGGTAAAAATTGTTTAAATTATTTACATAAAACCATATATATATATATATATATATATATATATATATATATATATATATATACATATATATATATATATATATATATATATATATATATATATATATATATATATATATATATATATATATATATATATATATATAAGGATATCGGCAAGGATGTCGTAATACCCGATGTTGTCCGAGTGACGAAACATACATTTTTGTATTTTACAGCGTCTTTTAGATAAGGAGGTAGTGCTGCGACGGACGTTATTGCATTTCTGCAAACAACCACTACCTGTGTATGTGGCCAGGCCAAATAGACCTAAATAAATTAATGAACAAGTATACAGACCTGCCGGGAATGGAACCCGAGACCTTCTGCGCCGCAAGCAAGTACTACATTATAGGCCGCCACATTTTTTTTTTACAATATATATATATATATATATATATATATATATATATATATATATATATATTGTAATGAAAAATTTAATATTAAAAAAAATATGAATACAACTAGTGATAATAATGGTAATACTGATATTGTTTCTAAGCTGAGAACTTCTAATAAAAATTTATCAAAAATTATGATCCTCAAACTATATTTCGTTTACTATAACGTTTGACTAATTTTCACATACACTTCCTCGCTTGTGGCCTGCCAGAAGACTGCTACAGATTGTCAGGTATCATCGGTTTCTGTCAGTCAGGAATTAACGCCTCATCGCACTTAGACTCTCCATTTAAACCCTTCACGAGGCAAATAACTAGCCAAAACCCAAAACTAGAAAATTGCTAACCTAAACTAACAGCACAGTTAACCTCTCTGTCTCTCCAATATATATATATATATATATATATATATATATATATATATATATATATACATACATACATACATATATATATATATATATATATATATATATATATATACATATATATATATATATATATATATATATATATATATATATATATATATATATATATATATATATATATATATATATATATATATATACATATATATATATATATATATATATATATATATATATATATATATATATATATATATATACATATATATATATATATATATATATATATATATATATATATATATATATATATATATATATATATATATGAAATCACGTCCAGATACCTACAGACCTATATCCGCTGGCTCTGTCTCAGGATAGGTTCGATCTTTTAGTTCTGCTAACCCAGTTTGATCTAGACTTAGAAAAAATCCAAAAAGGGCACCACCAAATTTTATTTTACACAAATTTGGCCTTACAGGCATATTGAGTGGGCCAGAGATAAAAAAAAGCTTTAGTAATACTCAATAAAATTTACAAAGTTGGTTTACAGTTTTGAATTCAGTGGATACAGTGTGCTTTTTAGTATATTCATTCACCATAAGGCCTTGCGCTTGATGGTATTCGGCATAGTTGGTATACCAGTCCTTATGTACCCGATAATCTCTCCGTTATTTCCGGATGTTTATCCTTTAATGAATGTTATTATTTGTGTCTTTTTTTTTGTGAAGGTACTTTGGTTATTGTTATTAAAATTAGGGAAATTTTTTAATTTAATCTGCTGGGAAAACTTTTTAATAAAAAAATGTAAGGTTACACACAGTTACTGCAGCCTTATTCATATTTGAATAGGTTCCTTCTAAAAATGTTACCTTTTAAAATAATTTCTTTCTAGGACACAAGTTTTATATTTCAGTATTTCATTCTAATATTCTAATAAGTAGAAATTTTAACACATGTAATTCACTAAAACTTAATTTGCGTGATTGTATAATCATATATATCAAGTTTGTTTGAGTTGTTCGGGAAAGATGTTTTTGTCCACGAACCAAACTTCAGTCGCTTTAAATTCGTTCACGATGGTGCCAATGATAGCAGCTCTTTGGTAAACTTCTGCAAATAAACTTGCAACTTGATATTGACTACCTAGATATGTCTGCAATCATTTTTCTGTTGTTTGAATATAATAATTGTTCATAAATTAAAAAAAGAGATGCCCGGATATTAACGTAAAATATTTTTGTAGATGCCCGATTTGCCCTACTCTCCTCTCTTAGTTCTCGCCCCTTAACAAGGAATTACTTCTTTTTTGCCACTAAAATTTAATGTCCTTTACTGTTTTATTGTAAATGGCCGCTTTCATGGGCGGTTTAATGAAGTTTTGCCCCTTTTTTAATTTTTCAAAAATTTTGGACTTTGAAAAAAGGTATTGAATGTTTACACATTCCCCCACGAGTCACCCATTTTAATATATGTAGTGAATTTCATAACACCCCATATATAGTTTCTTAAGCATATATATACATATATATATATATATATATATATATATATATATATATATATATATATATATATATGTATATATAAATACATATATATATATATATATATATATATATATATATATATATATATATATATACATATATATATATATATATATATATATATATATATATATATATATATATATATATATATATATATATATATATATATTGTAACATTCATTTTTTCCTAGATTTTAAGAGTATGTAATGTTACTGATTTTTCACTTTATATTGTACTTCTTTTCATATTTGTATCGAGCAGTGTATTACACTGGAACGTCTAGCCGCTCATGGTACAGGTGCAGTGCGGGTTTCCGACCGAATCTATCGAATTCGTAGTACGCCGCGATTGGTGGAATGTTTGTTTCCCGGAAGTCGGCCATTTTAGAGACAGAGTTCTCACGGCTTATTTAAGGTTCTTGGCTTATTTCCACCGAGCCGCCGTAGAGGCTTATTTCCACCGAGCCGCAGTAGAGGCTTATTTCCATCGAGCCGCCGAGAAGGCTTATTCTCATCAAGCCGCAGCCAGGCTTTGCCCATCAAGCCGCAGTAGAGGCTTCTGGCAATATTTACGAGAGCCAAATTAAGTACGAGTTTTTAACGTAAAGCCGTAGTGGGCTTTGTGTGTTTTCTACATGAAGTAGCCGAAGTAGGCTCTTCTCATCGTGAAGTCATACTGAAAATAAGTGATGGAATGTGTGAAATCGGTTTTGTGTTCAATTGAAGGCCTAGAAGCCCGTAGGAAAACCGTAAGTCACCAGAACATACATCAGTAGATCTATTTCCCGCAAATAAGTGTTTTAACATCAATTTGAACTGATAAATCGTGAAGTGAATATCACGACTCTTTGATTCCGGGTGTAGTAAAGTTTTGGAAGTAAAATGTCTGATTTAGGAACTCTACTTTTAAAAACTACTTTTTAGGCTAGAATTTTTGTAATTCTTAAAACTGCAAGGGTTGGAACTTTTATTTTAAAATCATGAATAAATTTTCTTTTTGTTGATTAAAGCTAGTGTTTCACTGTGCACCTATCTTTCTTTTCAGGATAAGAAGGGTTGTACTAGACTAATTCTTTTTAGTAACAACTGTATAACACTTCAGTGTTTTTTTCATTTTTTTAGCTGAAGTTAGATCCTTTCTATTTTAAAATGAATGGTGCCCAAAAAAAAATTGTACAACTAAAGTTCTTAACCATAAAAAAAATAATTCCAAAAAGACGTACAACAATTATCTCTTACCCATATTTCTCTACCAAGGAAAACTGAGCTAGTGTTTGTTTAATTTCTTTAGTTCTTTTAAAATCTTTATTCACTCAATTCATTCTCAGAAATTAAAAAGGGGCTGCAAAAAAATTGCGCTCAAGCGTGGGACAAACAACTTTTCACAGGGTACAAAAAATGACGTCACAAAGTGCGGGCAAGTTCCCAAGTTACAAAATGACGCTGTCAACGCGGGGCTTTTGGAATTTTATTTTTAAGGGGTTCAGTGTACTAGCTTTCGAACAAAGTAAAAGCTCTAACTTTTCAGATATTTTTATTTCATAAGGTTTATTAAACGAAACTACACTATAGCAATAAGACAAAAGCAGGAAATTTGAAGGAATATTTATTTCAATTTATCTGATGGTGGTATAGATATTTGAATTTTGTTAATTGACTCTAATTTAAGTGATCCCTGCTTTTTCCTTAAAAGCTACCTTTATAGTTCAGATTGGCGGATGTGCTGGTCTACTTTAATTTTTGCAGTGTTAGATTTATTTTGCGGTTAACTGAAGAAAAAACTGTACGTTTTTTTCTCACCTATGTTTTGCATGAATATTAAAAATACTTTGCTGATACGAAACGGTATTTGGAGATTTTTTGTTGAAAATTCTTAACATATTTAGTAAAGGAATTTTAATAGAAGGCAATACTTAGAAATTTTTTTTGAAATTGTTGAAGATTTTTTAAATGTTTGGTAAAGAAGTTTACATATTTTAGTTGCCTTTACATGATTTTATTTTGACTATTGGGAGCACAGGAAAAATATTTTTACGACTTTTTAAACAATTCTTTTAAATTTTATAATCTAAATACATTTATCATGGAAGCCTTCAATTTTAAAGTCAATCATCTACTGGAATATGAATTAGACTACGAACTGAAAATCCGTCGAACTTTCTCAGAACGTCCGGTCGCGGATAAAAGAAAGATTCTAACGAGGATCTTAAGTAAAGAAATATTCCAATAGATCAGATTGGACTAAATGGTTACAAAAAGTTTCTGATTTTTTTAAGTCTAATAAAAATTCTCCTTCTCAAGTTAAAACTCCTGCTTCTCCAAATGGTCACATGTCTCCTTTATTCGTGCATAAATATTTAGATAACAGACCGCATATCAAGATAAATCTATTAGGTGTCCATTTCTCGGCTTTATTTGACTCTGGTGCAAATGCCTCCGTTGTAGGTCAGAATGGTATTAAAATTTTAAGTCGATTAAGTATAAAAATATGCCATGTCAAAAATAGAAGTGTTACCACTGCAGATGGCAGCCGTCTAAAAGTTTTAGGTACGGTTGAGTTGCCGCTAGTCTGCAATGGTCATTGTTTAGTAATCTCTGCTCTAGTAGTACCTTCTCTATCACATACTTTGGTTTTAGGATGTGATTTTGCACAAAAATTCGGAATTTTAGTAAATTTTAAAGATAATTCGTGGTATCCACAGTCCCTGGAAGTCAATTCTCATACAAGTTTTAAAGATTGTTATTCAGAAAGTTCTATAGAAAACCTTTTCTCGCGTCTATGTACCCTAGATGATCTCTCGCGGACAGAACGCTTAAAGGCAGAAAAAGTAATAAGCTCTTTCAATGAAATAAGTAGTAAAGATAGGTTAGGCCGAACGAATAAAATCACCATGTCTATAGATACGGCTGATGTCAGTCCTGTAAAGACAAGGCCCTTCGCCATGTCTCCGTACATGTCAAAAGTATTAAATAAGGAGTTAGACGAAATGTTGAAACTCGGAGTGATATCGTCTATGCTTTGACGGAAGAAAGCTCAACGAGGTCAGCAAATTTGATAAACTATCCATTACCGAACATCGACAGAATTTTGACATCACTCAGGAATGCTAAGTATGTATCCTCGATAGATCTTAGAAAGGCTTTCTGGCAAATTCCTTTGGACAAATCCTCTAAGGAAAAGACCGCTTTTGCAGTAGTAGGCCGAGGTCTATTTCAGTTCGTCACTATGCCGTTTGGTCTAAAGAACGCTGCTCAAACTCAGCAACGTTTAGTGGACGCTATATTTGGTCCGAAATATGAGCCACATATTTTTACCTATCTCGATGATATTTTAGTAACATCGGAAGACTTCGAATAGCATATTCGCTTACTTAAAGAAGTAAAAGATAAATTGAAAGAGGCCGGACTGACGATAAATTTGAGCAAATGTGATTTTTTTAAAACTTCTCTAAAGTTTTTAGGCTATATTGTAGGCTCAAATTGAGTTTTCCTTGCGTACCGATCCGGATAAAGTAGCAAGCATGGTTAATTATGCGAGACCTACTAATACTACGGAAGTTAAGCGCTTCGTAGGAATGTGTTCATGGTATAGACGTTTTATTGAGAATTTTTCTACCCTGTTGTCGCCTATTAATGATCTTTTGAAAGGACGAAAAAAAGGACAATCGATAGATTGGACAAAGGCAGCCGAAGAATCTTTTATAAAGATTAAAGAGCTATTGGTTTCAGCTCCAATTTTATCCCAACCAGATTTTTCCCTTCAGTTTTATATTTCTAGTGATGCTTCTAATACCGGTTTAGGGGGCGTCCTAACACAGAAAATCAATGGTGAGGAAAGAGTGATAGCGTATGCCAGTAGAACTTTATCAAAGGCTGAACGTAACTATTCGGTTGTTGAAAAAGAATGTTTAGCAGTACTCCTTAACATCGAAAAGTTTCGACCTTACATAGAAGGTGTTCCTTTCACGATCATAACAGATCATTATAGTTTATTGTGGCTTAATTCTATTAAAAACCCTAGTGGCAAACTAGCGCGTTGGGCGATTAGGCTGAGACAACATACGTTTAATTTAATTCATAGAAAAGGAGTCCACAATGTTATTCCTGACGCTTTGTCAAGAATCCCAGATCACACACAGTGGACGAAAACAGTCTTAATGCACAGATTGGCGTAAGAATTGATACAGTTGATATAGATCGCATTGATCCATGGTACGATAATTTACGGCAGCAAATTAAAGAATTTCCTCAAAATTTTCCGCAGTGGAAAGTGGAAAATGATTTCGTGTACAAGTTTATCCCAAACCAGTTGCCTTTAAAAGTTAATGTACCCGAGTGGAAAATACTAGTTCCTAAACCACAGAGAGAGGAAATTATAGACATGTGTCATACTCCTCCTACTTCTGGTCATTTTGGTTTTTATAAAACTCTTCACAGGGTTCAGGAACAGTATTATTGGCCAAAAATGCGTTTTGATATTTTAAAGTTTGTGAGGACTTGTGAAGTATGTGGAGCGCAGAAATCTCCAAATACACTACCTATGGGACTGATGGGAAAAGAGAAAACGGTTAATTGCTCTTTTCAAGTCATAGCAGCTGATCTAGTAGGCCCATTCCCACGTTCAAAAAAGGGAAATAAATGGCTTCTCGTGGTTTCTTGCTGGTTTACAAAGTATACCATGCTATTTCCTTTGAAAAGCTCTAAAGCAGAATATATAGAGAGGATTTTGGAAAATAATGTCTTTCTAATCCACGGTGTTCCATCGCTCTTGATATGCGATAACGGTACTCAGTTTACCTCTAAGAGTTTTAAGAGCTTAAGTGAAACTTATGGTTTTAACATCCGTTTTAATCCCATGTACACCGCAAGACACGAAGTAACAGGGTTTACACCGTCTTTCTTAGTTTACGGCAGACATATAACATACCTCTAGCTGGATCGTATTATAAGAATTTAGATTTGGATGTCAATGTTGACAGCGAAATAATTCCGGGTAACAGGGGTGCGTACGCCGAAAATTTAAAGGGTTTAAAAGATATTTTCACCGACGTGCGTAGTAGGATACATAAGGCTTATGAACGGAACAGTAAGTCTTACAACCTTAGAAACAGGGATTTTTCCTTTAATATAGGTGATCACGTTTGGCGAAAAAAAATAAAATTCTTTCCAGTGCAGCTGATAAATTCACATCTAAGTTGGTACCTAAGTATGTGCATTGCGTGATTAGAGAAAAGATTTCAGATTTAGTTTATGGTTTAGTTAATTTAGATGGGACTAAAGTAGGACGATGGCATATTAAAGACTTAAAACCATTCACTGAACCTAACCCTAGTGAAAGTTTGTCAGAAGAAGAATAATTTATATTTACATTATCTTAATTGCTTTACTTTATTTTTTTTTGATGTTGCTCTGTAGAGGTGACGACCTCGTTTTTTTTTGACTGTTATAGAAGTTGAGCGGAGTATAGCTTACATTTATAGTTTTTTGCTAAGGTTTTGGGTACTGATCATATCCAAACTTAGGTTGATAGTGGTTGATGTTTAGCATCGACTCAGCTGTTGCGAGCTTGCGAAAGAGTCACACTCAGGATATATCATAAGACTGGTATGTCGGTGGTCGCGGGATTTGATTTGCTTATGACCCCAAATAATATCCAGTTCTTGACACTTGGAAGCGAAATTTTGATTAGAGGCAATCCAAAGTGATCTTGAGTTTGGACAAGCGCAAGAAGTAGCTCGTGTGGTATGATGTTGAGTCAAAAGATTTTATGAGCAATTTCAAAGTTTGTTACCCGAGTGGGTGTATTTTTATTACCTTAGTGGTATATGTTTGGGTGCAATTAAGAGTAAATAGATTTTGGTTTATCCAGTAAGTCTAAGACTTGGATTAATTTGATTTAGATCTTCTTCTGAATTGACAAACTGAGGGTATTTTCTATTCTTTTCAGGGCCGTTTAAACGTTACCTTTGAGTCACTAATTTATTAAACTTTTTGCATGGACTCATAGGCGTATGATGAGTTTTTTTTCGGTTTACTATCAGATTGATAGGAAATTGAAGTCCTGCAGGAGAACTAAAGGCTGATCATTTACAGGAGATGAGAGCAGAGTAAGACAGTCGTTTCACAAAGAAATGATCAAAATCTGATACCGAGATGAGAACCTTGTCAAGAGTGGCTAAGCGCAGTGAAGGAAGATTCCTAACCGAATTTTTAGATTTCCAAGAGGTAATCTAGAAGTTTGGGCTGACAGAAAACGGTTATGCCTGATCCCTGTAGCAGTTTCTTCTAGAGGCTATTATCTAGGAAGACGATTAACACCATGATCGAATATTTTAGCTGTCAACGATGTTTTCTTCTTGTTTCTGATTAAGCTGGAAAAGCTCTTGTCGTCTTCAAAAGTTTTGTTGCATTGCCACCGAAATATTGAGAAATTTTTGCTTCATGTAGCTTTTTAAGCTCATTCCCGTTTTTTGGAAATTTCCGTTAGAAGCTTGGTTAAGCTAACCTTGTAAACCTTTTAGGTTGTATTCCATGAGTTATCTATTTTTACAGGCTGTGATGCACCGGGTGCTAACAGATGCCGTTGCGACGTTTGGCAGGGAGTTAGTCTTCCTGAGGAACAGACTGATTGGAAGGGTAGTCTATGGGAGGCGAACGTTTGACCTTTGGGACCTTTAGAGGTTTTGTTAATCAATGGTTATTTCTATTTGAGCCAAGGGAGAGCCTAGCTACTGTAGTCGACCTCAGCTCCAATTAGCCTATTAGTGGTGACAGGCTGTTGGCAGTAGTGTGTTTCGGAACACCCTATTGATTAATTTTTTTTTTGACTTATGGTGGTGTGGTAGACACCGTTTCAGTTTAGTGGATGCTATAATCTACTCCCTTTTGTTGGTGGACACCAGGGTCACCATTTCCGTATTTTATTGTCTCCACCTTTCAGTATATCGTGGTGAGGTGTTTGTCTCCTGTTATGTGGGATGAATTAGATGTTTTCCGTTGTTGTTCTAGGGCGAGACCAGTACACGAGGGTTCTTCATGCAACTTGAAGAAGCGCAATGCTGGTTAAGTTTTATATCTCTGTGTAGCCACCCTGAAGAATGATGGAGGGCGTTTTTTCTGGCTCATGTTTCTAGGCAGATTTGCCACTTTGGTGCGATGTGCCGAAGATTTGATTAGCTTTTGCTAAGAGCTTTCACCAAGCTCGATATGGAGTTATCATAACCAAGAGTTTGGGGTTTGAACTCCTGTATATATTTCTGTACATATTTCTGTATATATTTCTGTGTATTGGTTGCCTGAGGGCATGTGCTCAAAATGTGTGATTTTGAGTCG
>CM032446.1:113930371-113995371 GCA_019049505.1 Pachyrhynchus sulphureomaculatus | reverse complement strand
TCTATTAATTTCGTTAAGGGATCAAGTGTCCTCTTTGATTTCATGTTCTTCGAGTTTATGTATATACTCATTTTTCTTGCGTTTAAGTTGTGTTCTATCATTTCCTTCTCTCTTTCACTTTATATATATATATATATATATATATATTATATATATATATATATATATATATATATATATAATATATATATATATATATATATATATATATATATATATATATATATATATAATATATATATATATATATATATATATATATATATATATATATTTATATATATATATATATATATATATATATATATATATATATATATATATATATATATAAATTCTTGTTTTTAAGAGTCTACTATCTATTATCATCTATCTAAAAGTCTTACATCAAGTAACGATAATTTTATAGAAAATTTTTAAAGATACGTGAAGTAATAATGGTAGCTAATTATTAGTGTTAAAACTAACTCAGGAGAAAAATACTCCTGACATCAATGGAATTGTTTTCATAACTTGCAGATAAAATTTTATTTGTCGAAGATAAATCTTGAAATAGATAGAAATATAAATAATATGTAAATATTAAACAGCTTTCTAACAGAATTTCTAGCTTTTTACTCATCTAGGAAAAGTAATTAAAAAACTTTGGCTGGAGAACGTTTTGTAGGCAGGAACTTAAAAAGTATTTATTTACTAGAGATTTACGAATTTTTTAATATCTTCCTTAATGTGCATTTTTAATTTGGGTTAAAAAAAGATTATTATTTTTGAGCTGTGATATTTTCAATAAATTAAAATGAAATATTTTAAACTGGAGAATCCAGAAGAAGGCTTGTATAAGACTAAAACGTATTTAAGATTTCTTAAAAACTTTATTAAAGCTTGCAACTGAGCATACGGTTTTAAGAATATTAATTTTGTAATTTTGCAAACCGTCAACTTGTCGACAACTTGCTGTTTACATTTTCATTAGTATACTCCTATAGTAATATATTTAGGTAATATTGCAAACAATGTAGCACATACAGTAAACTATTGTACAAACGATGAAAATTTTCTTTTACTATGATACGGTAAGAATATCTCGACCTTTCCGTCAGCGTTTTATTCAAAAATATGTTCGTTACTATTTTGGCTGAAACGATAATTATATAATTTTAAGAAAAATACATTTAGGAAAATTTCAGTAACTGCGTGTACATTGTAAGTTATCTCTTATTTAGTACAATTCACCTAGGAGAAACAATAGAAAAATAAGAAAATGATGAAATAGGGAAAACAAGAAACATTTTAATAAATGGGTCGTATTTTTACCGAAATTAACTTTATTTTTTGCAATTAAGTGTCACCCATGTCACAAGCAACATGATGTATTACATGTACTAACATTGTTTTCTTTTATGTATAATTTCTTTTTGTGTGGTAGAATATGAAACTGATCGCACAGCAGGTACATTGCTATGATGAATTAACTGTACACTGATTAAGAAGTAGTATATATTTTTAATACCTAAAACAACAATCAAATGTATATATGTATATATATATATATATATATATATATATATATATATAAATATATGTATATATATACGAATACCTACCCGTGCTGGAAGTTGGCATTCGTCAGCACTATCTTCACTCTGCTGCTGCCTGAAACAGGCCTATTATTGATGTGCAAAACCAAGTTTTCAAAGTTTTAAACATGAAATTCTTCCTCTGCCTACCTCTCTCTTGGCAACAACTTTTCCCTGTAATACTAACTGGAACAGTCCATGTCTTTGTTGGCTACGGATAATATACCAGAGATATTCTAATATACATATTTTGATGTTCGCCACGATTTCTTCTTTTTTCATCCTTTGTAATACTTATTTACTTGTGCACGGTTTACCTAAAATATTCGCAATATTTTTCTATACGTCCACATCTCAAAAGCATTAATCCTTTTGCATGCTGCATCAGTTATTATCCAACTTTCTACTCCTACTATGAACACTTCATAAAGAAGAATTCTGCAGTGATCATTAACAACTGTACGTAAAATTATTATTTATGTTGGTTTAAAAAACTGTGGCCGAATATTTGACAAGAAAATCTTCTGTTAACCTTGAAAATTGTAGCCTTTAGTATAAACTACGGAACAGTTTAAATTAATAGTATATTCGGTGAGTTGTCAATAATTAAATAAATTATTTATTAACAATTCACCGACACTATCGTTTTAAATTTAGTTTACCTATTTCTCTATGCACGTGGGATGGAATTAAATTTGTATTGCCGCTAAATCTTGTTGAATAATTTACTATAACGTCAACATATAAAACGTTTCTTTTTACTGAATTTACTAAGTCATCCTTCTAATAAAGATACCTAACCCTTGGAACGATGCAATTTTGGAGAAGCAAATCTGAGGAAAAATGTATATTAAGGTCGAAAATAATTTTAAGTATTCGCTTTTGTGCCACTTCAGATTATCTAAGAGTACTATTATAAGCTGAACTGCAAAATGCATGATAGAAGACTACTTAGATTAAAAACCTTTTTATCGTTTTAAATATGCACAAAAGTGCTTATTTATAGATGGATGTGGTGATATCATTTTAGGTGACAGTTCATTAAGATGTTTAAATATTCCGCATATACATTTTTCATATTTTCCAAGGGTCAGTAGACTGTTTATTTCTTTGTAGGACTTTAATATTTAAAAATCGCAGATATTTTATTTTTAAATTAATTGCCAAAAGGTTATCATAGCACCATTTTATCATTCTTCGCAAATGTGATGAAGGGATTTTAACATTCTTCTTTTTAAGGTGCCGTGCAGATTCCTGCGTAGGCGTCTGAACCAAACTTCTCTCATCAGATGAGTCTGTTTAAAGCCGCATTTGAGATATACCGAGAAGCACTTATTTCTGTCCAGTGACAAATATTGCGCAGCCATGATAGTCTTTCTCGTCCCATTCCCTTTTTGCCTTGAATTTTACCCTGCAATATCAGGGGTTGAAAGCTATAATATTCTCCACGAATAATATGACGCAAGTATGAAATCTTTTTCCTTTTTATGTTTTTGAATAATTCGGGATCTTCCCGGTTGGCTCTCTCGATTACCTCCTCGTTCCTTACTCTATCAACCCAAGATACTCTCAGTATTCTTTTGAGTATTCACATTTCAAATGTCTCCAGATTGTTAATAGATGACACTTTCAATGTCCATTTTTCAATACCGTACAGCAAAACGGGTCAAATGTAGCACTGAACCATCCATTACCTGAGTTGTAAGTTAAGGTTTTTATTATAAAGGAATTTGCGTATCTTGCCTGATCAACTCTGGTTTTAATTTCCATGTTCGAATTCCATTTGTCATTCACAAGGCATCCCAGATATTTGAACTTGTTAACCGATTCTATATTCTCGCCATTTATATGAATTCGGACGTCTTGAATTGGATTTCTACTGATCATCATGAATCTTGTTTTGTTTATGTTGATGCTTAATCCAATGTTTTCTCTTGCTTTGTGTATAGCCTTCAATAACGCTTGAAGAGCATCTGCGCTAACTGCCAGAATGGGAGTATCATCTGCATGTCTGAAGTTGTTTATCGGAACACCGTTTACCTTGCTACCCAGATCACTCTTCGACACTACCTCAACGAAAGCTCTTTCGACATATACATTAGACAGCATGGGTGACAAAACACAACCCCGTCTAACTACCTTTCTTAATTCAAAATTTTAATCTTTAACATTAACTTAAAAAAAAGATTCATCTTCTACAAACAATATTGTATCGGCAAGGAATCGAAACAACAATCTCGCTAAGCCGTGTAATTTTGAAAGTTAAATTTTGACTTAAGGGGTTAGTTTTCGGAGGTGAAATTGGAAGTGAAAAAAAAAAAATTACCAGGACATCAAATCGGGTGTCAAATGAAAGCTTGTGAAAAAGCGAGTTAAAAAATATATATGATGTAATACTTTTGCGCACTTTTCTTAGTGTTATTTTAAAAACATTGTCAAAAATTGATGTCTTTCCCCTTATCTCGAAAAGTACTGAAAAAAAAATTCTGGAATATTCCCCATAAAGCGTAGATTGAGCGAAAATTTTTGCGAGGGCATTACGCTAGATAATATATCTGGTATAAAAAGACCTTGAAAACTATGTTTTTTGACGTATGGCGGAAGTGACGAGATATAATTTTACTTTATTTTAAAAGCAATTACCGTACGGAACCCTAATTGCGCAAGTCCGACTTGCACTTGGCCGGCTTTTTTTTAAGTGTCTTTGACTAACCCTATGTTCATCTGATGTCGCTATGATTTTTCAGGGCATTGCTAAACACGAACGATCGATCAAATTTTTATATATCAACATTTTACTTGAAGAATAACCTTCGGATATTTTTCCGAATATTTTTCGGTATTAGTTTGAGGACATGTCGAATCAGCATTGCGTCAAGTGCTCGTAAAATCAGGTGTAGTAGTTAAGTGCTGATTTCGAAAAACAACTTTCGAACAGAAGTCCTGACGGAGAAACCTAATATTCCAGAAAAAACGTATATTTTCAGAACCTTACGCTATCAAGCAATCTGATATAATGACTAATGTTAATATAATAAAAGATTTACCGCATATTTTCATTCCGGAAATTGATGCTACATTTTTAATATACGTAAATACCACAAACAAAAAAGTTTTAGCTTACAAATTTTATTCTCATTTCATTTTTAAGAAAGAATTTATTACTTAAAGCGCACAAGATATTGTATATCATACTGAAGTTGTTATAAAATTCCAATCTTTAACATTTTTGAACCTAAAATTTAATATTTTTAAATTTAGCAAAATAATTGCTGATTTAATAGCAGTTCATCTTAAACGATTTAATGCCAGTAGTAATGTAAACAAAAAGGACCTACAATTCTATTCATTACAACACCTATAATTGACTCAGGAAACAGGACAAATAAAAATTTAAATTGTTATTCACTAATAATATAACAAGTAGTAAAAATTGCAGTCAATCAAAACCATGGTTTCGATATATTAAATAACAAAAATTAGTAGCTAAGAGCTCTTTTTAATGTTAAAAACTTTCCAGTACCATAGAGACAAAAAGATGATAAAAGCTTTTTAGGTTTATTCGGATATTAAAACCGTTTTATTAAAGATCTTCCCAAATTAACAGAGCATATGACAAAGTCCATAAAGAAGAACGCGAAAGTTGCACGTGATCAGAACTTTCTAAACCCTTTCAATACATGCATAAAACACTAACAAAATAATTTAATATTTCAATACCTAGACTTTACAAAATCATTCATTTTAACGACAGACAATTATACAATAGGTGCAATTTCATTTCAACGTATATGCCTAGCGATAAACCATTACTGTCATTCAATGGAACTGAATGTCGATATTTGACTATTACTAAAGAACTTGTAATAATTAGAGCATGCAAGCATTTTAGATATTAGTCTTATGGCCAAAAATTCACCATTTATACTGGTCATAGTCTCACGTTCAAAACTTCTTAGATAGATATTAAATCTCGAAGAGTTCGAGTATGACATAGCTTAAAAAAAAAGAAGAACTAACATAAATGCAGACTGTTTGTCTAGAATAAAATTAAATGCCTTAGAAAATAAGTTAAAAATTAATAATCCAGCTAATATTAACAAGACTCAACATAAACGACAACGTAACAAATCTTCGAGGTGACAAAAGTCCGTCCGTTTTGCAAAACTAATATTACAATAAGCATTATTTCCAATATACCACCACCTACTAAAACTACAACTAATAAAAAAAATCTACTCAGCCTTTTACTGCGAATACATAAAACTAGGGGGTTGGTGGGAATATATTCTCCTCCTCTTACTTCAGCAAACAAAGTGACTCCACCCAAGAAACAGAGTAACTTTTCCGTCCAAAAATAATATTAATATATTTTAAATAATTATATATACCTCCTCCTCCCAAATTATGTTGTATATATGTGCTGAAGAGAAAAAAGAAAAATTAACGGAAAAAAAAGCTAATATGTTAAAACCGAAAAACCTGAATTAAACCGAAACAATCTTCATATTGTCCATTTGATTTCAGTATCAAACATGGATTTGCTCGAATTAGACGTGTTTATTGACATTCAGGGATATAATTACTCTTTTGGCTATGTTCCCAAAGGGTTAGCAATTTATGATGGTATTCGTATTGCAAATTATTTTTTTAAACAACCATTTACAACAAAAATAATTTCTGATGAATATCAAAAATTAGTTAATTTGGCAGAACTATATTTTGGTTTAGAGTGGAAGACTGGAGTTGTTGAAATTAATAAAATAGATAACATTTTAAAAGATGTATTAAGAAGGTTTACCCATCTTCACACCGAATTAATGTGACAATGGCAATTTTTTTAAAGAAATTCTTGAATGAAAATTATATAAACAACATTTTTATTAAACAACAATCTAAACGAAGTCGATTTAAGAAGATTTCAGAATGTTATTTTCATAAGAACATTGATCCATAGCATTGCGCATTAGCCAATTATTATATAATTATAAAAATTGTTGAAAATAAAAATATAAATCAGTAAATATTTACTTAAATATTCCTACCAATCACACAATTAAAATTTCAAAATATTTTATTGTTTTTTATTATATGTCGTTAGATTATTAAACTAATTTTGTTGGAGGAGCATCTGCTTTCTCTGGTTCCATCATAGGAGGTTCCGTCATGATCGTCGTCATCATTGGTCGTATGAAATTAAAAAGTTCTATGGATGATTCCATCGTAGAGGCTTTAAATCAGAAAAATCCAAGGCCATTGGAAGAGGTTCTTTTTCAACTCAGTGCATCCATGATTCATCGATCTGCGGATAAGGAGGTGTGTATTCAGAGATTGGAAGAGGCGACGATGGCGTCCATGAATCATTAGTTGTAATATCATCATCCCAGTCTTCTAAAAGATCATCTGCTTCTTCCGACGACAAAGACTCATCATAGACGAAAAAGTTATCGTTTTCTTCATAATTAATTTGTATAACTTCATTGTCAGTGACAATATTACGATTTATATTACTAGTTTTACTTTATAAAACTGTAGTGTAGGGGGATGTTCTTTGAATAGAACTTGAGATCGAATATAACAAGACAAACAGCTTAGCTGTCTATAATAGTTCAATCACCATCATCAATGTGTCCGACAGTTAGGACATGTAGGTCAAAAAAAAATTATTCTCTTGCCTTTTCCCTTCTCTTGCTTTTCTCTTCCTCTTCTCTTTCTCTTTTTTTCTCCTTCTCTTCCCTTTTTCTTCTTTTCATCTTTCTCTTCTCTTCATCTTCTCTTCATCTTTCGTTCGTTCCCTTACCTTTTTTTCTGCCTTTCTCTTCTCTATGCCTTTAATTTTTTTCCCTTTTTCTTTTTTTTCTTTCCCTCTTCTTTCTTTTCTGTTTCTCTTTTCTTTCTTCTTCATTTTCTTCCACCCTACTACATAATGTAAGGATCATTATTGTCGATGTTGGCTAAAACACTTGGGATAAAAGATTAATAGTTGAATTTGTCGTTTTTTTTGAAGGTTTACTTCTGGTCAACGATCCTACCTTACAACTGGTCTTTATCGTTCCTTCTAAGATATACGAGAAGTCAGTTCCAATCTAGTCAATTCTCAGTTGTAACTGTGTTCACTTCGCGTTCGTCGCAAAGTTATTGTGCCAGAGCTGAAATATGTCTCTAACATAATTATGAATTCCCCAAATTTCCATTTTTCCGTCTACAATTTGAAGACTGTGCTCTTGTAATTGGTGAAAATGTAAATTTTGCACAAAGCTTTGCTGTTTCGGATAGTAATTTAATAAGGAGGGTGAGTGACTTAACTTATGCTTCAAAAACAGATGACGATTGGTTACAGAAAAATCATTTTTGTGAGCAAGATCCTTTCTCTCATAATTTGGGACACATAACCGAATATTCTGTTAACGTTGACCAATTTCTCTGATAGGGTATTACAAGATCAACTTTGCACTCAACAAGCTGCATACAATATTTTGGAATTATCAAATGAAAAGTTTGATTATGTGGATCCTGTTCAATTTGACAGAGAAAGTCTAAATTATCACCTTATAACCTAGCTCATATAATTTGAAACAGTGAACTAAAATTGCAGTTTCTTATAACATTACTGATCAAATTGTACGAGATGAATTATTAGAAATTGCTGAACCTCTTGTTAACGCCTGGTCAGGGTTTAATAATTCTAATAATTATTATTTGAAAAAAAAAATATTCGTTTATAAATTTTTTACATTATTAACAACACATCTCCAAATTTGGAAATACATAAAGATTATTTTAATATTATGGATAATAATTCAGTTGGAGGTACTATTTCCAAATGGGAAAATATGACAAGTATCTGGAATTTTTGACTTTTGACGGTCTTCTGACGATTTATCAATTATAACCCCACACAAAATTGTGAAATTGATCATGTTGTGTTCCCAATTTAAAGGAGATTGATAATTTATCGCAAAATTTAGAAGTAGACGATAATATTTTTTCAATATTGATCACAATTGAAATGAAAATAGTTCAAATAAGTTACTTCCAACTGAAATAAAAAAAAATTCTGATAATGATTGACTCAATTTATTGCTGTTAAATTAGGCCACCAACCTCGGTATTAAATTCTTAATTTTCAATAATACTGCAAAATAATCTAATCCCAATTCAGTTCGATCCAGACTGTAATATTCAGATTAACAAGGATACCTATACAAATAAAATTAATCATCTAGCAAAACATTCAATTAAAGTAACATGAAAACTTAAAAATAGCCACCTCCGGAAACAAGCATCAAACGAAGAGGAAAAATGGTTTTGAAATTGATGACTTGACAATTTCATTACTTTAATTTATCCTCCTATCCCCTCCATTTTACAAAATATTATTGCTTAGTTGCTATTATTTTCTTTCACTCCTTGGAAGCAGGCTACAACAGCAGACATGACACACATCTGCCAGACTTGTAAGAACTCCTTTACAAGAAAGGACAATCTTAACTGACATTTAAAAAAGATATGCAAACCAAGTCAACGTACAGCTCAGTTAGAAACTTTCTTAAAAATGAATGAAACGATAACTACTAAGAAACAAGGTAAGACCTTAGTAATATATTTCAAAAATAATATAAAACTAACCTTAAGTCTCGAACCTAACCCAAACTAGTATCCACTACAATATTACTAATTTTTTTTTTTTTTCATTATTTTCAGATGCAACGAAATATTGTGTTTACTGCAATGAAATTATTCCACCCAGGTTATTGAGAGGTCATATTAAATCAAATAATCATAAATACAATACCATCTTTTAACTGAAATGGAATCGAAGTCTTAAAATCAGCATTCAACAAACGTATAATTTTGTATAGAATCAAACCTGATGATTTTCACGTGCATATTAGAAGCCTTTTTGAAGAAGTCATGACACTTGTTGGAAGTAAAAATACAGAAGAATACAAGTATAAAAACTAATTTTGAATTATTTGGACAGTTCAAATATACTCAACACAATTAAAGAAATGAGTAGAATAAATGACAGAAAGGCTCACGAGCTAGCTGAACGTGATTCAGGTAATTGAAGAAAACTTTTACAGGTTGCAAAATTTATACCTGTATATATCTCCCATGTTGTCTGAATACGTGGCAATCATACTGCTAGAGTTAGTTCTCAGTTTTTTTTCCAAAGTTTGATTTTTCAATTCTACATTTGATTTAATAATGATCTTTTGTTGCAGCCCGGACTTTGGTAAAATTATTACATTTGGAGGTAAACATTAACAAATACAATATGTCTTTTATTCCCCTAACCAATGAAATTAAAGGAAAACATGCTGTTGTCAACATACGTAACAATGATAAATAATCATTGCTTCCTCTGGTCAGTCGTGGCAGCCTTACACCCACTAGCAGAAACAAGTCCAGGATGAGTCAACGATAGAATAAAGTTCATTAGCTCATTTGTTTCGGGAATTACGAAAAAATGTTAAATACGATAGTTTTAGGGAATGTTCAGGTGCAAAGTTTAAAATTATTTTTGAGTATACAGGATACTTCAAAAAAGTGTGGACGATATAACATATGTTTTTTTTAAATGGGACATCCCATTTTCTAATTTATATTTAAATTCTGCGTAAAATTTTATAACTTCTTTACTAATTATGTTATATATCTAAACCTAGTAGTTTTTCTAATATTTCAATTTTTTTAAAAAATACTAATTTTCAGTTTTGTAAAAACTTGCCAGTAGCGCCATTGTTTCTGAAGGTGGAATACTCATAATTGGTACGAGCGTGCTATAGTAAAATGAAAAAAAATATATACTTAAAGTTAAATTTCAGTTAGATACTACAGGGTGTTCAAAATAAATTTATGCATTTCGACCATTTTAAATTGAAAAAATCTCAAATTTTTTTAAATGGCATACTCTGTATATTATTATTTTTTCTGATAGATTTATAAAACCCTCCAACTTTTATTAAGTATGTCATATACCTATTTCAAATAGTTTTCGATTTATCTTAAATTTTTCAATTTTTATCTTTTTTTTTGATACACTTAATACACAATATCATAGTTGCCAAGACAAAACAAAAATGTAGGCATTGTCAAATTTTGACATGTTTATTAAGCAAGTAAAAAATAGTTTAATTTGTTGTAGTAAGTCACGTATAAAGGTAATAGTTATGGATTTTCCTAAAAATGAATTAATTGATATGGTTTATATTGGGCGAGGCCGGAAAAAATTGTCTTTTGACAGTAAGGCTTTACGGAGCGAAGTACCCTAATAGACGTATACCATCAAGAAAATCTTTTCAGTGCTTAATGGAATGGTTTGATGGTAGTGGTAGCGTTGAGTATACGAAACGGAAAGTACTAAACCAGAATGGTACCAATGAGGAAAAAGAAATGGAGATTTTACTTCATGTTGAAGATAATCCCAAGTCAGCAGCAGTCAACTAGTTGACTTATCTGGCATTCCAATCTACGGCTAATCGCACCACGAGAAAATACAGGTATCATCCCTTTCATATGGAACTACACCAAGAACTTCAAGACCGTGATTTTGAACGACGAGTAAACGTTTGTACCACCATGAATGGAGCAATAGAGGTCGATCCAAATTTTTATCCAAAATATTGTTTTCTGATGAAGCTACTTTTCGCAGTAATGGAGCAGTTAACAGCCATAATATGCATTATTATTCAACAGTTAATCCATTTTGGGTCCGGGAAGTTCAAGACCAAAACCATTGGTCGCTTAATGTATGGTGTGTGGTGTGAAATATTAAATTTTCGAATTATTGGTCCGTATTTTTTCCGTGAACCGCTTAACGGGCCTAGATACCAAAGTTTTTTTTAATTTTTCTTTTTTTAAATATTAGAAAAACTACTAGGTTTAGTTTAGTAGATTAGTTAGTAGTTATTAATAAAGAAGTTATAACATTTTATGCAAAATTTCAAAATAAATTAGAAAATAGGATGTTTCATTTAAAAAAAACATATGTTATGTCGGCCACACTTTTTGAAGTACCCTGTATACTGAAAAATAATTTTAAACTGTGCACCTTAACATTCCCTAAAACTATTTTATTTAACGTTGTTTCGTCATTCCCGAAACAAATGAGATAATGAACTTTACTTTATCGTTGACTCACCCTGTATGTATATATATATATATATATATATATATATATATATATATATATACATATACATATATATATATATATATATATATATATATATATATATATATATATATACATATATATATATATATATATATATATATATATATATATATATATATATATATATACATATATATATATATATATATATATATATATATATATATATATATATATATATATATGTAGGTTTTTTTTTTAATAGAGCGAGTACATTAATAATTTTAATATTGATTACAATATATTTCTCAGCTAAGTCAAAATAAAATAAAGCAATAGTTTTACGACGTGATTTTACGTCATCGAAGTGTCTATACTCCAATAGTGGTTAATACCCATGGTAAGATAACAATATGTCGAAGATTAAAGATAAAGAGCGACTAAGCCATAATTTTAGTGTAATTCAGTTTTTAATATTTTTCCTATAATTGGTGATCGACGTTCCAGATTTTTGTTATATTTTTGTGGCTTGAAATAAATAAGGATAAAAAACTAATTGACAATGTTTCTATAAAAATTTTAATGTTTTGGTATTTTTACTTTATATCGCAACTCCAGTCGTCAAATTGTATCATCCTGTATAACGTATCTGAATTCCAAAAATAAGAATACTAAAAATTTTAAACAATCTGTTGGTTATATATTTTTTATATTAATAAAATTTTATTTAAAAATTTTTTAAATTAAAATAATTTAAAACATTTATCTTTAAAATTCTTTTCACGTATTATAGATATTTTTCCAGAAACTTTTTGGTTAATAAATGGAAAGTTTAGGCCCGCACTCAACTTCCCCCTTTCATTAGACGGTACTGTTGTGAACTAATTAAATTTATTATTTAGAACCTCCAAAATTCTAAGAAGCTTAAATTAATCTACATTATTTTAAATTTTGCAGACTGATTTTAAAATATTATCGTAATTATATTAAACTTTTTCGGGGGAAAGTTAGTTACTTGTAATCTCGGGTACCCGGAAATACACACATTGATAGATCCGTCATTTTAAATTTTACAATTTTGCTAAATAACTTGCGATTAGTGATCTAGAAAACTCCCTTTTAACTATAAGAATTTTGAAATGGTTAGAATTCATTTATTTTTTTTATTTTTTTTTATGGGTCTAGCACACGTGCTGCAGGGAAGTCCCTAAAGCGCTGCAGGAGCGACACGTGTACGGAAAAAGCGATTCACGTTGTTCTTGAATCGCTGGAAATTGTACTCGGTGGGAAACACAGTACTGGGCAAATTATTGGAAAGGGATGATGTTCTCCATATAAAAGACTGCGTGAAAAGCGTTGTACAAGGAGTAACAAGCTGAACCTCATACGGATGTGAAGTATTAGCGCGACGTGTATTTCTAACATGCACTGCTCTGGAGAGAATTAAGCGGGCTACATCATTCGAACACTTTCCATGAAAATACTTGTAGAATAGTCTCAGGTCGCCAACCGTTCTTCGATGTTCCAGCGAATCAAGGCCGCCGGTCAGTTCCGGGTCTCCAATCACACGAACAGCTCTTCTCTGAATAGAATCCAACAAACGCAATGTATGTTTGAGAGTGGAGCCCCAATCATGGGACCAGTATTCCATAATTGGTCGATTTGAGCTTTGTAAAGAAATAACAGTTGTTTTGGAGTGTAAAGCTTTCAGGTTTTTGTTAAGTTGAACGACTTCCCGCTGTCTGCGGATATTCGTCTGAGTAGCCGATGTCCGAGCATTCAAAGTGAATGAAGATATAAGCGTACTGTCATCTGCAATGCTGTAGATTGGGTTTCCGGTCTTTTCCAGCAGATCGTTAATGTAAATGAGAAAAAGAGTAGGAGATAGTATGGAGCCTTGGGGCACACCGGCATTAATAATGAAGTTGTTAGAAATAAGTCCGTCGACTGCCACTCGTAAAGAACGCTCTCTGAAGAAACATGAGAGCCACAAACAAAGCTTTTCCTACATACCATAAGAGCGTAGCTTAGCAGTCAGTCCATCTTGCCCAATACGTCGAATGCCTTGGATATGTCAAGAGCAACCGCTCGAGATTCTCCAAAGTGTCCAATTGCGTTGTTCCAAACATGTCTGACATAATTCAGAAGATCTCCTGTTGATGTATATTTATGAAAGCCATATTGGCCATCGCTAATAATATTGAACTTTCGATATTATTGAAAGCAGTGCGACTGGTCGGTAGTTATTTGACAAGGTCTTCTTGCCTTTTCTAGGTATCGGCTGGCAGCAGGAAGGAAATATTAGCTTTCTGTAGGATAGGTTGAAAAGTCTGAGAAAAACTGGTAGTTCCCTCGGTGGTGTTCTGCCTTGGAAATCGACAGTAGAATGTGAAGCAAAGAGTTCAGCCAACAAGTTCGCTTTTTCAACAGGTGTCGTTGCAATAGAATTATCTGGCCGTGTGAGTGGTGGTATGGTCGATTTGGTAAAATTTTGACTACTTCCCTTAGCGACTGACCAAAAGGACCTGGAATTGTTGAGATAAGCGAGAAGTTTGTTTCTAATTCCTTGATTATGTGCCTCCTTGGTTTGGACGATAATTTCTTTGCATCTGTTCCGGGCAAGAACAAAGGTGTTACGATTTATGGTGTTAGGATTTACACGCCATTGTCGGTAGGCAAGATATTTAGAAGCAAGGCTTGCCGTTGGAAGGGTATTTTTTTCGAGGAATGTAAGCTTCCATACCAGCCAAAATAACATCGGAAACCTCCCTGGCGCAGTCAGATGGTTCGTCAGATTAAAAATACACGTCTAACCAAGGGAAAGTTTGAAAATATTCCATGAGATCTTCCCATCTAGCAGATCTGTAGTGCTAAGTCTTGAGCGGTTTAGGCGCCTCTCTGTCACTGATTGGTAGGATACTCGATATCGAAAGCAGTTTATGGTCGGAAGAACCTAACGGCGGATTTACGGTGACCGTGTAAATCTCCGGATTGGTGATAAAAAACAGATCAAGAAGGCTGGCGAACTCCCCGTCTCGATCAGGGATCAGTGTTGGTTCATCACACACACATTTATATATATATATATATATATATATATATATATATATATATATATATATATATTATATATATATATATATATATATATATATATATATATATATATATATATATATATTTATATATATATATATATATATATATATATATATATATATATATATATTATATATATATATATATATATATATATATATATATATATATATAAATATATATATATATATATTATATATATATATATATATATATATATATATATATATATATATATATATATATATATAGAATAAAGAAAGAAAGCAAAAAATTGCCGTATCTATCTACCAAAATTATTAAAAATACAATCTTAGTTGGGGCAATTCTTGCCGAGTTCCCCAACTAAGATTGTATTTTTATATATATATATATATATATATATATATATATATATATATATATATATATTTATATATATATATATATATATATATATATATATATATATATATATATATATATACATATATATATATATATATATATATATATATATATATATATATATATATATATATGTATATAAAAAATAAAATCTTAGTTGGGGAACTCGGCAACTCTTGCCAACTAAGATTGTATTTTTAATAATTTGGTAGATACGGCAATTTTTTGCTTTCTTTCTTTATTCTATATATATATATATATATATATATATATATATATATATATATATATATATATATATACATATAATCTTAATTGGGGAACTGGGCAAAATTAGGGCGTGATAGGAGATCACACAATTTTCATTAAGCCGCCAATATTTCGGTCCTGGATTGGGACCTTCTTCAGGGCAGAACTGAAAAGAAGAACAGAGCGTATTCACTGATAGTGTCTGGGACAACTTTAAATTAATGATGTTATCATTAGGTTGTTATAATAAATAAAATTAGTGTGGAATAAGAATAAGATATTAGTAATAATAAGTTAAAAAACTCACATGAGAAGTGCAAAGATTTCGTTAGCCTGAATGACCGTAGGTTATACATAAAAAAGTTGTTACATATAAAAGTTGGTTAATCCATAAAATATACAAAATACACATTAAAACACTGTAGACAAAATTCTAAAAAACAAATTTAACACATGGATGTAATTGGGAACCTTGGATGTTGAGAACATCGTTAGTTATTTCACTTGTGAACACCACATATGGCCACCGCCATTTAGGAACAAATGACAAGAACGACAGGAGACAGCTACCCGACAGAGATAAGGGGTTTAGTCAAGAAAACTCAATTAACCAGAATGCGGGGTCGACACCTGGAAGGAACCGATAGAAAAGGAAGTACAAATATTGGACCCTAAGTGAGAGAGAGGTAGCCAACTGAGCGACCAAAACCACCCGGTATGTAGTAGCGGAAGGATAAAACACAACCTAATTATAAGTAAATGGTGAGCGAGGGAGCGAGGGAGCGAGAGAGAGAGTGACAATAATGGGAGCAACGAAGAAGAAAATTATCTAGTGAATTAATTATTAATTTGTTTGTTTGTTGTTGGAATCTGATTGGAGGAAGGGATTGTTGGCAAAAAACCAATGAAGACTCGAGGCACCAGGAAGTGTTAGAGAGGTGACGCAAGGCACTGTCAATGGAAGGAAGACAGTAATCGCTAGGTGCAAAAGATGGCCCAGATAAAATGGAAGGAATCTGTGAAGCTCAGAATCAAAGAGAACCGTAAATAGAGAGAGGAAGGAGGAGAGAAACCCTGGAAATTACGGAGCTAAAAAAGAGACGACCAACGCGGTTCAGATGGATCATAAAGCACTTGAAGACAGGGAATGATTGTGAGAAGTTTAATTTATCACAGGAGAGGAGGAAACTATATATGTTACTAAGACCATCCATCGTTCTTGTCATTTGTTCCTAAATGGCGGTGGCCATATGTGGTGTTCACAAGTGAAATAACTAACGATGTTCTCAACATCCAAGGTTCCCAATTACATCCATGTATTAAATTTGTTTTTTAGAATTTTGTCTACAGTGTTTTAATGTGTATTTTGTATATTTTATGGATTAACCAACTTTTATATGTAACAACTTTTTTATGTATAACCTACGGCCATTCAGGCTAACGAAATCTTTGCACTTCTCATGTGAGTTTTTTAACTTATTATTACTAATATCTTATTCTTGTTCCACACTAATTTTATTTATTATAACAACCTAATGATAACATCATTAATTTAAAGTTGTCCCAGACACTATCAGTGAATACGCTCTGTTCTTCTTTTCAGTTCTGCCCTGAAGAAGGTCCCAATCCAGGACCGAAATATTGGCGGCTTAATGAAAATTGTGTGATCTCCTATCACGCCCTAATTTGCCGAGTTCCCCAATTAAGATTGTATTTTTTAATAATTTTGGTAGATACGGCAACTTTTTGCTTTCTTTCTTTATTCTATATATATATATATATATATATATATATATATATATATATATATATATATATATATATATATATATATACACTAGCGATCCGCCCAGGCTTCGCGTGGAAGTTGTTGTTACGCGGACTTTTTTGTAGAACTATTTGAGCTGAACAATATTGCTATGCCTAGTTTTTACGTGCCTCTATTTACGTAGCGCACGCGATAATGCCTCTCCGACGATTGATTTTTTTTTCCGCCCTTTTCGATATTTATTTTCACAGGTCTGCTAATTTACACTGACACCTATCTTGTGAAACGCTCTATCCATTAGTGAAATCCGGAATAAAATCGGTTCAGTAGTTACTGTCGTGCACACACAAATAGACGGACAGACAAACAGATGGACAACCAAGGCGGAGAACTTTGTTTTATAATATGTATTGATACTTAATGCCATCCAAAAATGAGAGTAAATTGCCCTCGTAAAAAATTATTTTTAGCATACCCCCTTAACGTCTTTTTGGTTAGCCTATCACTCATTGTCATAATAAGGTCTAGTTTAACGTAACCTCTAGACATCACCACCGTCATCTTCTCCATAATAATAAGGATTTTTTTGGCTCACCATATAATACCTTTTTCAACATCTTTTTAACAAAAAAGAAGCACAGAAGGGCTTTTTGGTCAGACGATCGTTACTCTCTTCTACTCTTATATAAGGCCTTTCTCAACTACGTTTTAATAAAAAAACATCCCAT
The DNA here is from genome assembly GCA_019049505.1 of Pachyrhynchus sulphureomaculatus. Lineage (NCBI taxonomy): Eukaryota > Metazoa > Arthropoda > Insecta > Coleoptera > Curculionidae > Pachyrhynchus > Pachyrhynchus sulphureomaculatus. The sequence continues at coordinate 113,977,440 of CM032446.1, read as the reverse complement.
ATTAGGCCTTTTTGGCAAAATTTTTAACAAAAAATAATTGATATTAACCCTTTTTCATCAACTTTTTATGAGAAAAACAACCTTACTAACTTCATGAACGCCTTTTTCGCCTCTACACACGCACCCAGCAGCCGTCTTCTGATACACTTTTAACAACCTTTTTATCAAAAAACAACCACTAACCCTCTCCTAATGCCTTCTTGACAAACTTTTTTTTATCAAGAAGCAACTATTAACTTCACTAACGCCTTTTTCAGGTCTAACCTACCCCTATTCTTCTTCTTGAAGTGCCATATTCGGTACGAACGTAGGCAATCCTCTCGCCTTCGCCTGTGGTTGGTGTCTTTTTAAGTGTTTCCCACAAACAAAGGGACCTACAATTTAATGCCGGTTCCGAATGGCCAAAAAGGCTTTACTAGGTATGATTCTCCGGATGGCTCGCCCTTGCCTATCCCCATTACACACTATTGCTTTACGTTGTTTTCACTTGTTCTCTAGATATCATATATATATATATATATATATATATATATATATATATATATATATATATATATATATATACTAGCAGAGCCCGAGGCTCCGCTCGCGTGAACTTGATTCACTACTATCGTCACTGCTTATTCCTTATGTTACCCAACGTAATAAAGTATCTCCCATTATTTCCCGTTATCTCCCAATATTTCTCCTTATCTCCCATTATCTCTACATAATTTCCATTATCTAGGCTTATCTCTGCTCATCTCCCATTTATTTCTCCTTATCTCCCCATTATTTCTCCTTATCTCCCATTATCTCATTTTATTTCCCATTATCTAGGCTTATCTCGCAATATTTCTCCTTATCTACCATTATTTCTTCTTATCTCCCATTATCTCACCATAACTCCCATTATCTAAACTTATCTCTGCTTGTCTCCCATTATTTCTCCTTATCTCCCATTTATTTATACTTATCTCCCATTATCTCACCTTATCTCCCATTATCGAGGCTTATTTCAGCTTATCTCCCATTATTCCTCCTTATCTCCCATTATCTCACCTTATCTCCCATTATCTAGGCTTATATCGAATTATATAGAACATATGTATAAATTTATAAAAAACACGTAAATCGGATAAGTGGTTCTCGAGTGATAAGCGCACTAACGGACAGACAGACAGACAGAGAGACGTTGCATTTTATATATATTATATTTTTTGCTACATGATATTGTTCCATATTTAATGCTTTAGGCAGTGTATTGCAAGAGAACGCGCTAGCGGCAAACTTTGTCCGACTTCATTCACTATTATCGTCACTGCTTATTCCTTATGTCACCTAACGTAATAAAATATATCCTGTAGCCTGGCCAGGGAACATACGTATGTTTAAAAAAAAGCGCGTAAATCGGATAAGTGGTTCTCCAGTGATAAGCGCACTAACGGACAGACAGACAGATAGAGAGACGTTGCATTTTTATATATATTATAGATATTCTTTGCTCCATGATATTGTTCCATATTTAATGGTTTAGCATGTTTAAAAAAAAAGCACGTAAATCGGATAAGTGGTTCTCCAGTGATAAGCGCACAAACGGACGGACAGACAGAGAGATGTTGCATTTTATATATATTATAGATATCCTTTGCTACATGATATTGTTCCATATTTAGTGGTTTGGGCAGTGTATTGCAAGAGAACGCGCTAGCGGCAAACTTTTTTTCGACTTCATTCACTATTATCGTCACTGCTCATTCCTTATGCTACCTATCGTAATAGAATACAGCCTATAACCTGGCCGGAGAACGCATGTATGTTTTAAAAAAAAAAGTTAGAAAATAGGATAAGTGGTTCTCCAGTGATAAACGCACTAACGGACAGACAGACAGAGATACGTTGCATTTTATATATTATAGATGTAATAAACTATATATCTATAACCTGGTCAGAGAACATATGTATGAATTTAAAAAATCACGTAAGTCGGATAAGTGGTTCTCGAGGGATAAGCGCACCAACAGACAGACCGACAGACAGAGAGACGTTGCATTTTATATATATTATAGATATAGATTATTATTATTATTTTTTTTGTTTTTCTTTCTCACATTTGGTCAATGTGGTTCCATGTTTGGCTGACGGGCGCAATGCAAGTCAGCACAAACGCATTACCATTGTGTATTAAGGAATGACCTGACAATGTTACATGTTTTCAAAATCACTGACTTCTGCATGTTTTTTGTGTATGTTTGTGTTGAGTCCTAATTGTACTAAGTGTGGTGTGAATGTTGTTGGTGTAAGGCCTGTGGCTGATAGAATGAGGGGGACAATGATGACTTTTTTCTTGTTTCCATAGCCTTTTTATTTCCGTTGCAAGGTCTGTGATTTTTGGAAATTTTTTCTGTGTATTTCGTTTGGATGTTTGTGTCGTTGGGGACAGCTATGTCAATTAGATAGGTGACTTTTTCTTTTTTGCATTGAAAAGTAATATCGGGTCTATTGGCGGAGACTGTTTTATCTGTATGGATACTGATGTCCCAGTAGAGTTTGTAATCTTTATTTTCAAGTACGGATGTTGGTGTGTATTTGTAGTAGTGATCTGTGTTTTCTATGAGCTTGTATGTTGTGGCTAGTGCTTGGTGAATTACTTTTGCCGCTGAGTCATGTCTGGCTGAGTATTCCGTTCCGGCTAATATTTTACATCCGCTTGTTATGTGTTCGATCGTTTCTTTCTGTTGGTGGCATTTTCTGCATCTGTCTTCTGTAATAGTTGGGTCTTTGATGATATGCTTTTGGTAGTTTCTGGTTAATATGACTTTGTCCTGGATGGCAAGTAAGAAGCCCTCTGTTTCCGGGAATAGCTGCCCATCCCGCAACCAGGTGTATGATTGTTTTTTATTTACGTGGTCTTGTTCTATGTGGTATCTGTGTTTTCCGTGAAGTGTTTTTTCTGACCACGTTTTCATCTTTTCCTGTTGTAATTGGGTGTGACTGTGTGTATCTGCTGGGTGGTCTACCCGGGATAAGTCGAGTGGGGTATAGTTTTTGTCTGCTTTGACTGTTGCTGTATGGAGGCTGGTTTGCTTGGTGTGAAAGAATTTCCTAAGTGCTTGTATTTGTTTTGTGTGTAATGATCTGATGTCTATAATTCCTCTTCCTCCTGTCTTCCTCTCGATGGTAAGTCTTTCTTTGCATGCGTTGGGGTGTAATTTCCTGTATTTGGTGAATTGAGATCGTATAAGGATGTGAATATTTTCTATGTCTGTTTGTGACCATTTGATGATATCAAATGAATATGTGAGTATAGGTATAGCGAACGTGTTGATGGCTTTTAGTGAGATTCTTAGAGTTGAGTTTTGTTTGTAAAAGTTTCATCAGTCTGTTTTGGAATTCGGTTCTGAGCTCTGTTTTGATGTGAGTGTGGTTGAGTTTGGTGCTTTGTTGGAAGCCTAGATATTTGTATGTTTCTTTGTCGAACATGTTATTATTATTATTATTATATAACATGGCCAAAGAATATATGTATGAATTTAAAAAAAGACAGGTAAATCGGATAAGTGGTTCTCGCGTGATAATCGCAGTAATGGGCAGACAGACAGACAGAGAGACATTGCATTTTATATATTATAGATTATAGATATTCTCTGCTACATAATATTGTTCTATATTTAATGGTTTAGGCTGTGTATTGCAAGGGAAAGTGCTAGCGGCAAATTTTTTTTCCGACTTCACTCACTATTTTACGTCACTGGTCATTCCTTATGCTACCTATCGTAATAATAACCTGGCCAGAGAATATATGTATTTTTTAAAAAAAAGTACTTAAATCGGTTAAGTGGTTCTCCAGTGATAGGCGCACTAACGGACAGACAGACAGACAGACAGAGAGACGTTGCATTATATATATATATATATATATATATATATATATATATATATATATATATATACATATATATATATATATATATATATATATATATATATATATATATATATATATATATATATATATATATATATATAAGTCTATAATTTGTGGATATTCTGTCTAAGTTAACCGACCTACGACGATGAATGTCGATAAAGTCGGAAAAAAATCAATCGTGGGAGAGGTATTTTCGCGAACACTGCCTAAATAGTTAAAGATAACTAACTATTTAGGCAGTGTTCGCGAAAATACCTCTCCCACGATTGATTTTTTTCCGACTTTATCGACATTCATCGTCGTAGGTCGGTTAACTTAGACAGAATATCCACAAATTATAGACCTATATATATATATATATATATATATATATATATATATATATATATATATATATATATATATATATATATATATATATATATATATATGTGATATCTAGAGATTGAATAAATAGGAAGACCCAAACATTTCTGCTGAAACTTTCCTTTTAATAAGCAAAGCGAGCGTTTGAGAAAACTCTAAAAGATATAAAAGACGTTTTAAAAATAAATGCTTTAAAATATAGGTTACAAAGAATCAAACAATCGTACTTTTTGTTTCTCATTTCAGACTTGATGTAATGTTATCTTACTATGGGATTTATCTACCATTGATAGGTATGTATGTAGTTCCACCGTTTGGAGTGAAATTAGCTGATAATAAGTTGCTACTATTAATGAAGTTTGGAAGTCATATTTGACCTTTATTTTTCTATAATAAGTAATTAGTTTGAAACCACCTCGTAATTTTTTTTTATTACAGTTATACTAATACTCACGACCAAACTTTGTGTTAAAAAAAGGCTTTTAAAAAAATTCCATGTAACCAAAATTGTTTATTCTTAAAACTCCTCTCAAGTCATATGAAGATTATTCAGAATATATATATATATATATATATATATATATATATATATATATATATATATATATATATATATATATATAATGTTTTTTTAACGAATGTTCTCACGGGTGTGAAATGTAGTAGTGGTTTTTGGGTATTCCTTGTTAGCTTAGTGTCCCCTTGATGGACGGTTTCGCTGACGTTTCGATAGAATTTCATCCATCTTTTTCGAAGCGTTGATCACTCGTCGGTGTCTTGGCGTTGAATGTCGAGACTGGCTCCGAGGGCGTCGGTTTCATGTGCTCGGGACGTGGTTCTAATGGTCGGACGGATCTGGCCAATAGAGGCTCGGCTATGGTTGTGCGTTGTCGGTCCTGGTGGTTTTTGTAATGTTTGTGTTGGTGAAGTAACATTTGGTTGAATTATTGTTTCTCTTGGTTGGACTTGGTACTGGGATAGAATATGTTTCCAAGAGTTCGGTAAACGTTGGCTATCATCCCGATTATTTAAGTTGTTGGGCCTCTTTTCTATTTCTATGGCTTCTTTGATTACTCTAGTGGATAGGTTATCACTTTTTTGTAGAGTTCTGGTTTTGTCAAAATCGATTTTGTGGCCGGTATTGTGTGTATGTTGTGCTAGAAAGAGGTGGTGGATTTTTGTTTTACGGCGTTTTTGTGCTCGTCTCTTCTGGCTTTAATTCTCCTGTTTGTTTGGCCTATGTATGAAAGACCGCAGTTCTGACAAGGAATTTCATATACACCTTGGTCTTCTAAGGCTATAATGTCTTTTGGTGTTGGTAGAATATCTTTAATTTTTTGATTCGTTGTGTAAATCGTCTCAATTTGGTGTTTTCCTAGAAGACTTCCTATTTTGTCTGCGATGCCCTTTATATATGGGAGAAATGCTTTTGTAGTATATGTCTTTCTTTCCGGTTTGTGTTTATTTAGGGCCCGCCGGATCGTGTTTTGGCTGTATCCATTTAAAAGTAAAACGTTTCGAAGGAGTTTGGTTCCTTGTTGCAAATGTTCCTTGTCTGTTAGGGTTTCTGATCGGTGAGCTAAGGATTTGGTAACGGAAAAGTGTTGGGCTGGGTGATGATGTGAGCTCGCATTTAAGTATCTGTTTGTATGTGTCGGATTTCTATATACTGAGTGAGACAAAGAACCATCTAATTTTCTTCGAAGCAAGACATCTAGAAATGGTAGTTGTTCTGCTACTTCTCTTTCCATTGTAAATTTAATGTTTGGATATATATTATGAAGGTGTTCTAGGAACTTGTTTAAGTTGTCTTCACTGTGTTGCCATACCACAAATGTATCATCTACGTATCGTAGCCATGTTTTCGGTTTATGTGGAGCAGTTTCAGTTGTATCTTTGGCTTGAATAGACGAAGTACGTATTAGCGAAGCAATGTCCATCAAGGGACTTTAAGCTAACACGGGATACCCGAAAAAACCACTACTACATATATATATATATATATATATATATATATATATATATATATATATGTATATATACATACATATATATATATATATATATATATTTATATATATATATATATATATATATATATATATATATATATGTATATATATATATATATATATATATATATATATATATATATATATATATATATACGTATAAATATATACATATATATATATATATATATATATATATATATATATATATATATATATATATATATCATATAATACATTAAAATTACGTGTTTCAATCCGTTCGTCTAACAATGAATTTGCACGATGTTTTGCTAAAATCTCATTTGGCATTTTCAAGTGCTCTGGCTGCTGCTGCTACTCGATACTGTGATCTTGCTGCCGCTTGCAGCTTGAGCAGTAGCAAGATCACAGTATCGAGTAGCAGCAGCATCAAAAGCACCTTAAAATGACAAATGAGATTGTGGCGAAACATCGTCCAAATTCATATATATATATATATATATATATATATATATATATATATATATATATATATATATATATATATATATATATATATGTATATATATATATGTATATATATATATATATATATATATATATATATACATATATATATATATATATATATATATATATATATATATATATATATATATATATATATATATATATATATATATATATATATATATATATATATATATATATATATGTGTGTTTTCAAACAGTTAGTACCAATGTAATGGGTAAGGTAAGGTAATTTTTTCTCATTGTATTGTTTCTACATAAATTAAATTATTTTTCGAGTAATTAAATTTTTTGTGCAGTTATTCAACTGCTTTTATCATATTTGACTATAAAATTAACTTAGTTACCGTAAAACGTTATTAAATTACCACTAATATACTTGAAAAAATAAAAAAAAATTAATACAAATGTAATACCATTGCCATGAAAGAAGTACTTTCGCAGTCACTAGAATACTAGGGCGGTAATTGAATTACTATAAAGTACCAATATGAATTGCTAAGAATGTAATGAACTGTTGATTTCCAAGGAAAAACATCACAGTAGTCCCATGGTGCAATCCAGGATGCCCGATTTTGTCTTCAGACAGCGTATTATAAAACGTATTTTAATGAAGTTAGAAAAAAGCTTTTGGTGTTGACGGAATACCTGCCATAGTACTCAAAAACTGAGCAAGAGAACGAACGCCAGTTTTCTGTAGACTTTTTAACCTATCCCACAGAAAGGGAATATTTCCTTCCTGCCACAGTTCAGCCGACACCCAAAAAAGGCAAGAAGACCTTGCCAAACAACTACTGGCCAGTCGCACTGCTTTCAGTAAAATCAAAAGTAATGGAAAAGGCTATCAATTAGCATCTTCTAAAATATCTTGAAGGATTCAATATTGTTAGCGACCATCAATATGGCTTTCATAAACATAGATCAACAGGAGATCTTCTAACTTATGTAACACATGTTTGGAACAACGCAATTGAATCTCGAGAGGTTGCCCTTGATATATCCAAGGCATTCGACCGTGTCTGGCACGATGGATTGTTGGCTAAGCTACGCTCTTCTGGTATGTCTGAAAAGTTCTGTTTACGGTTCTCATGTTTTCTCAAAAAGCATTGTTTACAAGTGGTTGTAGACGGATTTCTTTCTCACACCTTCACTATTAACGCTGGTGTGCCCCAAGGCTTCATACTCTCTCCTACTCTTTTTCTCATTTACAATAACGATCTGCCGGAAAAGACCAGGAATTCAATCTACAGCTTTACAGATGACAGTACGCTTATCTTTTCAATCACCTTGAATGCTCGAACATTCGCTACTCATGCAAATATCCGCAGATAGAAGGAGGTCGTTCAACTTAACCAAAACCTGGAAGTAATTCAATTTTGGGGTGATAGTAATCAAATAGAATTTAACGCTACAAAAACCCAGGCAGCAGTTTTTTTTTTAAAGTTAATGTTGCTGAATCCGACATAGTTATGCCGGGGCATTCCAATCCTCTAGCATCGTCACCCAATTTGCTGGGGGTTGATTTGGGAGCGAGTATCCTTTGGCATGAACATGTTGCAAGCATACCAAAAAGAGCTTCTTAATAGCTGGAAATATTATTTCGAACTAGAAAGCTTTACCCTCCACAACAACTCTTAATTCTGTACAAAGCTCAAATTCGACCAACGATGGAATACTGCTCCCATGTTTGAAGCTCTGCTTCCAAACATACACAACATTTGTTGGATTCTACTCAGAAGAGAGCTGTTCACCTGATCGGAGACCCATAACTGGCCAGCAACTTTGATTCACTGGAACATCGAATAAAGGTTGGCGACTTGAGTCTATTCTACAAATATTTTCATGGATAGTGTTCTATGGATGTAGTCCGCTTAATTCCTGCCAGAGCAGTGCATGCTAGAAACACACATAGCGCTAATACTTCACATCTGTATGAGGTTTAACTTGTTACTCCCCTTTTATATGGAGAACATCATCCCTTTGGAATAATCTGCTTAGGACTGTGTTCTCGACCAAGTACAATTTACAGCGATTGAAGACCAACGTGAATCGCTTTTTCCGCATATGTGTCGCTCCTGTGGCGCTTTAGGGATTTCCCTGTAGCACGTGTGACAGGCCCATAAAAAAAACTATCCGAAAAATAATTGAGTCGCTATAAAATCTAATTTATTAACTATAAAAGTAATTTAACTACTACAAAGGTAATATTACTATTAAATTATTTGAGTACTATAAAAGTTAGTCAATTATTGTAGAAAGTTTTTGAATAATAATAAAGTAATAGATTTATCAAACAAAAATTAATTGGACTAAAAATTTAATTTACTTGTGGAATAAATTTTATGTGTTTATGTAGTTGAACTCATTTTATTATATTACTGGTAATTGGTAACTTATCGAATCAATTTTGAAAGTAATTGGTAACTAAGCTACTTTTTAAAATAGTTATGTTGTAGAGTATAGAATTTAAAAATTGTGTTTAGGTTTCAGAGATATTTACAAGCGAAACCTAATATTTCTCTCTACATATTATTTTTATGAAATTGAAACTAATAAAAAATAACAAAATTTTGAGATTTCTCGCCTCCAAGAACATTAAAAAGAACATACAACACAATATGTACGAAACGTCCCCTCTAATTGGCTCTAATACCTAGATTATTAACCATAGATAATTTGAAGAATTAACGGAATTTTCATATTCTACGACTTTTAGATGTTTGCAGCTACAAAAAATTATGCTTAAAAACGGAAATGAGGGCCTATGTATTTCGTGATTGAGAAACTTTGAAACCTGAAGTAAAGCAAACATTTCGGGGGGGGTGTAATAACTTTCTCCTGACAATGTGTCCTGCGTAGTTCTATTTTAGCTGTGTCACCGTTTCTACTACATCATTAGTTTTTATGCTTTGTCGTATTCACTTAATTCGTTTGCTAATTCTTAATGTAATTCCCTGTATTGACCACTCCACTGCTCTTTGTGTGATGCGTAATTTTGTTATTATTTGTTTCGTGAGAGTCCATGTCTGTGCTCCGTATGTCATAATGGGAATAAAACAGTTACTGAATACTTTAGCCGCTAAGTATAGAGGGATTTTCTTATTTGATATTTTTCTAAAACCTACCCACGCAGGTAGGCGTGTTTTAGCCCTAGTTTTAGTTCTATTTCTATTTCTTTGTTTTCCCTACCCGGTGTTATTATTTGTTTAAAATACCTATATGTACTAAAGTTCTCTATTGGTGTTTCTCTTAATATTATTTGTGGGTTTCCTGAGCATATTGTTTTTGTTTTACTTAGGTTGATTTTTAATCCCACTTCTCTTGATTTGTTTTCTAGTTCTGTTAACATGGTTTCTGGATCTTCTATCTTCTCTGCAAATAGAATGATGTCATCAGCAAATCTCATGTGATTTAGGCGTTCTCTGCATATGTTGATTATTTTATCCGACCAGTTCAGTTCTTTAAATATTCCCTCCAGGGTCATTGTGAATAGCTTCGGTAATAATGTATCTTCCTGCCTTATTTCTTTGTTAATTCGAAACTTGGCTGTGCTTCCGTGTACTTTTACTGATGGTGTTGTTTGCTCATATATGTGTTTTATCAAATTTGAACAACAAGAATCCACACGTGTATGGTTTAGCCTTGTCATTATGGTCCAGTATTCTATGAAGTCGAGTGCTTTTTTGTAATCTATAAAGGCCATGTAAAGTTCAGGATTATATTCGGTTTCCTTCTCTAAGAGTATTTTTACCTTTAACAGATGGTCGCACGTACTGAAGCCCTTGCGAAATGCTACCCATTCGATTAGCTGGTATTGATCTAGATCTGATTTGTTTTGCAAATCGTTTATATAAGTGTGACATTAAACCGATTGGGCTCTAATTTTGTAATTTTTGGTACAAAATAATCATTGCTGTGTGGTTCCAGGATTTCGAGATTTCTTCTTTTTCCAGGCACAGGTTAAACAGTATTTTTAAATTCGGTATTATAATCTCTTCAGTGTCTTTTATCATTTCTATTATTATGTCATCTTCTTCCAGCGCCTTATTATTTTTCAGACTCCATAGGGCATCTGTTATCTTCTCGTTACTTAACTCAGGTCTTCCGATCCTACTTTAATTATTCTCTTGTCTTCCATGATTATGCTCTCATCCTGCACTTGAAAGCTGTACAGTGTTCTGTAAAACTCTTCGTTTTTTAGAAGTATTTCTCTCTGTCTCTAATCTTTCTGTCATTTTCTTTAATCATTATGATTTCCCGTCCACCAATTTTCTGCTTGAGATATTTCATATGTGTTTTTTTCGAAGACTTCTTCTAATATCCGTTCGTAGTGTCTTTTCAGTTCTTCTCGGGTCCTTTTAAATGTGTCCTTCCTCACCTTTCCCTATTCTTCCGTACCATATTTACCTTCTTTGTATTTTATTATATATTCTATGTATTGTGTATTTTCTGCTGTTAACTTATTTGAGTTTGTTTTTCTTCTTCCGGCTATTTTGAGTAACGTTTCTTTTATTGAAGTTGCTAAGTGTTGGGATAGCGTGTCTAAATCTTCTTTAACGTCTTCAGTATCTCTCAATGCTTGGCTTAGTTTCTTCTGCTTCTTATTTTCTATGCTATTCTATATATATATATATATATATATATATATATATATATATATATATATATATATATATATATGCATACATATATATATATATATATATATATATATATATATATATATACTAGCCGGGCCCGCGGCTCCGCTCGCGTGGGACTTGAGTCACTACTATCGTCACTGCTTATTCCTTATGTTACCCAACGTAATAAAATATCTCCCACTATTTCCCCTTATCTCCCAATATTTCTCCTTATCTCCCATTATCTCTACATAATTTTCATTATCTGGGCTTATCTCTGTTTATCTCCCATTATTTCTCCTTATCTCCCATTATTTCTCCTTATCTCCCATTATCTCACCTTATTTCCCATTATCTAGGCTTATCTCGACTTATCTCGCAATATTTCTCCTTATCTCCCATTATTTCTTCTTATCTCCCATTATCCCAACATAACTCCCATTATCTAGACTTGTTTCGGCTTATCTCTTATTATTTCTCCTTATCTCCCATTATTTCTCCTTATCTCCCATTATCTCACCTTATTTCCCATTATCGAGGCTTATCTCGACTTATCTCCCATTATTTCTCGTTATCTCCCGTTATCTCACATTATCTCCCATTAGCTAGGCTTATATCGAATTATATAGAACATATGTATAAATTTATAAAAAACACGTAAATCGTATAAGTGATTGTCGAGTGATAAGCGCACTAACGGACAGACAGACAGAGAGACGTTACATTTTATATATATTATATTCTTTGCTACATGATATTATTCCATATTTAATGCTTTAGGCAATGTATTGCAAGAGAACGCGCGTTAGCGGCTAACATTTCTCGGACTTGATTCACTATTATCGTCGCTGCTTATTCCTTATGTCACCTAACGTAATAAAATATATCCTATAATCTGGCCAGAGAACATACGTATGTTTAAAAAAAAGCACGTAAATCGGATAAGTGGTTCTCCAGTGATAAGCGCACAAACGGACAAAGAGACAGAGAGACGTTGCATTTTTTATATATTATAGATATCCTTTGCTACATGATATTGTTCCATATTTAGTGGTTTAGGCAGTGTATTGCAAGAGAACGCGCTAGCGGCAAACTTTTTTTCCGATTTGATTCACTATTAACGTCACTGCTTATTCCTCATGTTACCTAACGTAATAAAATATAGTCTATACCCTGGCCAGAGAACATATGTATATTTAAAAAAAAAGCACGTAAATCGGATAAGTGGTTCTCCAGTCATAAGCGCACTAACGGACGAACAGACAGACGGAGAGACGTTGAATTTTAGATATAATATAGATATAGATTATTATTATTATTATATAACCTGGCCCAAGAATATATGTATGAATTTAAAAAAAGACACATAAATCGGATAAGTGGTTCTCGCATGATAAACGCACTCATGGACAGACAGACAGACAGAGAGACATTGCATTTATATATATATATATATATATATATATATATATATATATATATATATATATATATATATATTATAGATTATAGATATCCTCTGCTACATAATATTGTTCCATATTTAATGGTTTAGATTGTGTATTGCAAGAGAACGCGCTAGCAGCAAATTTTTTTCCGACTTCAGTCACTATTATCGTCACTGCTCTCATTCCTTATGCTACCTATGGTAATAAAATATAGCCTATAACCTGGTGGGGAGAACATATGTATGTTTTTTAAAAAAAAGTACGAAAATCGGATGAGTGGTTCTCCAGTGATAAGCGCACTAACGGACAGACAGATAGCCAGACAGACAGAGAGACAGAAATACGTTGCATTTTATATATATTATAGATGTAATAAAATGTATATCTATAACCTGGTCAGAGAACATATGTATGAATTTAAAAAATCACGTAAATCGGATAAGTGGTTCTCGAGGGATAAGCGCACTAACGGACAGACAGAGAAACGTTGCATTATATATATATATATATATATATATATATATATATTATAGATATAGAGTATTATTATTATTATTATATAACCTGGCCAACGAATATATGTATGAATTTAAAAAAAGACACGTAAATCGGATAAGTGGTTCTCGCGTGATAAACGCACTAATGGACAGACATACAGACAGAGAGACATTGCATTTTATATATATTGTAGATTATAGATTAAAGATATTCTCTGCTACATAATATTGTTCCATAATTAATGGTTTAGGCTGTGTATTGCAAAGGAACGCGCTAGCGGCAAACTTTTTTCCGACTTCACTCACTATTTTACGTCACTGCTCATTCCTTATGCTACCTATCGTAATAAAATATAGCCTATAACCTGGCCAGAGAACATATGTATGTTTTAAAAAAAAAGTACGTAAATCAGATAAGTGGTTCTCCAGTGATAAGCGCACTAACGGACAGACAGACAGAAAGACAGAGAGACGTTGCATTTTATATATATTATAGCTATATATATATATATATATATATATATATATATATATATATATATATATATATATATATACATATATATATACATACATATATATATATATATATATATATATATATATATATATATATAATATATATATATATATATATATATATATATATATATATATATATATATATATATATATATATATATATATATATCATATATTTATATATATATATATATATATATATATATATATATATATATATATATATATATATATATATATATATATATCATATATCCTCATTGTATACATTAGATACATACAGATACTAGCATCGCTTGGGAACCAAATGTCAGTTATATTTTAATATGTTTTTATCTATTTAATATACATATAATAGAATCATAAACGAAATTCTGGCTATATATGGAATAATATTATTTTTACTTTCCTCCATATCTAATTTTAATTTGCATCCCAAACATGGAACTAGTACTTTTCGAGATAAGCGGAGATTCCTTGCAATTTTTTAAAAACACTGCAAAGAAAAGTGTTTGCAAGTATTACATTACAAATAATTTTGAACTCGTGTTTTTACAAGCTTTCATTTGACACCCTTCTCGGTGACCTGGTTAAATTTTTTTGTCACTTCCGATTTCACCCACCAAAACTCACCCCTTAAGTCAAGATTTAACTTCCAAAGCTACATGGCTCTGATGATGCCATCAATTTCTATATTATTGCCAAATTTTAACTTTCTATGTCAAATAGTTTAGAGAAAATCGGGTGTGACAGACAGACAGACAGATGGGCAGAAGGATAGACACCGAAGTGATCCTATAAGTATTCCGTACGAAACACTAAAAACTACTTGATTAATAAGACCAGTCCAACATCGAATAACCGATGACTGAAATCAGACTCAAATTTATATATATATATATATATATATATATATATATATATATATATATATATATATATATATAAAGCATTAATAATTTATAATTACAAATTTTAAAGTGCTCTTTATGTTTCTATTTTCTAATTTTAAATACGTCGAGTTTCATTTTTACCGCACTCATTATTTTGTACTAAAACTAAGTTTTATTTGAGTTTTATTTAGTGAAATAATTATTTCCGTAGCAAGTTCGGAAAAATATAATAGTGGAACGTGTAAGAAAATTTTTTTGGAAGTACTAAAAATAATAATACCACTTTCAACACATACAGTGTATAAATTTCCCTGTGCGTTCGTATAAGTTGATACAAGAAATAACAAATAAATGATTATTTATTTGTCAAAATTTGCGGGACGAATTTGGAATATCGACAAGATGCTCATTTTAGTAACATTATGCGAGAATTCTGTTTTTAAATGATACTTTGACAAGGCAGGCTTTAATCATAGAGAAAAATACATTATCTTTATTAGTGCGGAAAGACTACCTTCGGTTAAAAAAGTTGATTGGAAGGCTATAATTGTCTGAACGAATACACGATTTATGGGCAACACTGCTTAACTTCTCTTGTATATATGGAATAATATTATTTTTACTTTCCTCCACATCCAATTTTAATTTGCATCTCAAATGGAACATTACAATACATGGCCTAAAACTGTTGCAAAGCAACATTTCTTGAAATATTTCAGTCATTTATATCAAATATTAAAAATACAATATTATTGTTGCTCCATAAAAAACTAGGAGAAGCAATTTCTCGTCAATCTGACGATATTCTTGTGATATATTGAAAGAAAAATATGAACTGAAATGTTGTATGACACATGTCCTTGAAATAATTAGTTTAATGTTAAGCAGCAAGCTTTCTCTTTCTTTTAAATATTGCCAAACGATAATAATATCCAGATCATTTTTCATACATTTTTTATTTGTTTTGTTGTCTATCTATATGTCTGCTTGTCTATTCAGGAAACACAAAGGAGTGACTGAACGGATTTGAACAAAATTTACACGGAGCTAAATTAAAAATCAGATTTGTTCATGGGTTATATTTTACTACCAGGTGTTATAAAGACTACTGTAAAACTTGGTAATTATTTTTACAGAAGAAATTTGAAAAATTACTTTCTGTTTGTATTCGCATCGCACACGCTCTGCAGGGAAACTCCTAGATCGCTACAGATGCGTGAGCGGTGTAGGTTGTACACGGCGGGAAATAGACTTGGGCAGACCATTTCTAAGAGACGAGAATTTCCATATTAAAGGATTTCGTAATTAATACCAAGCAGAATCTTATATGGATATGATGTATTTCTGCAATGTGAATTTGGGTTATGCGCCGCTCTGGGAGGAATCAAAAGTGCTGCATCCATCGAACGCTTTCCATTATAGAATTTATAGAATCGTCACAAATGAGGCGGTCAAACAAATTACAAGCCCCAAAAAAATATATAACTCTTAATATTTATTTTCAGTAGTTACCGATCAACGGAGCATTTAAATTTATATATATATATATATATATATATATATATATATATATATATATATATATATATATATATATATATATAAATATATTACCGATCAACGGAGCATTTAAATTATATATATATATATATATATATATATATATATATATATATATATATATACATATATATATATATATATATATATATATATATATATATATATATATATATATATATGTATATATATGTATATGTATATATATATATATATATATATATATATATATATATATATATATATATATATATATATATATATATATATATATATATATATATATATATATATATATATATATATATATATATATATATATATATATATATATATATATATATATATGTAATATATAATATTATATATATATATATATATATATATATATATATATATATATATATATATATATATATATATATATATATATATATATATATATATATATATATATATATATATATATATATATATATATATATATATATATATATATATATATATATATATATATATATACATATATATATATATATATATATATATATATATATATATATATATATATATATATATATTCACTTTCACAGAGATTCACTAAAATTTACAAATTTTAGTGAATCTCTAGACAATAAGAAACATCTATTGAAACTTTTGCATGTCAATATTAGGAGTATAAAGAGGAACTTTGACTCATTTTTGGCACTTCTTGAAATGTTTAAGTTAAGATTAGATATAATAATTTTTAGTGAAACACGTAATATTTTGCAAGTAAAAAATTTCTCTATTCCAGGGTTTGAAACAATATTTAATAATAGTAGAATTAATTAGAATGATGGTGTATTAATATATGTTAAAGATTCTTTAAATTTTGACATAGTACATAACATTTTACCATTAAGTGATGTAACAATTAGCAGAGTCAAATTTAGAAATGAAAATATGGATATGGTAGTCATGCCATGCTACGGACCCCCCTCCACGAGTGATGAACTGTTTCTAGTTGACATTGAGACTTATTTTACCTCCAACATAACAAACAGTATTGATATATTTCTGGGTGATATTAATTTTGATATACTTGATCCTACAAAGCCCTTAGTAAATAGATATTTGACAACACTTTCATCTCTTGGATTTAAGGCCATATATTAACTCGTACACTAGAGTAACAGCAGAAAGTAAAAGTTGTATTGACCACATATTCGTAAGGAAAAAATTAGACATACAAAACTTGGAGTATAGGGCAATAGTTTTAGACAGTGACCTAACCGATCATTTTCCTATTTACCTGGACATCTACTGGAATGATACAACCATAGAATTTAACAAACTTTATGAAAAATGAGTATAATGAAATTTGATGAAATGATGTTTGTAGAGAATATAAAACATGTAAATTGGGAAACAGTATTGAACTTGGACGATCCTGTGGTGGCCTACAATAAATTTATTGAAATATTTGATTCCCTCAAAAAAGCCTGTACTACTGAAAAAATAGTGATAATGAAGAAGCAAAAAAAAATTAAGCCTTGGATTACGGAAGGAATCATAACTTCAATTAAACACAGGGACAAACTTAAAAGACGTGCTATAAAACAAAAAAATAATGAAGGCTTATGGAATGTATATAAGGCATATAGAAATGTACTAAATAGGACGATAGAAAGGGCAAAACAGGCATACTATGGAAATGAGATAGATAAATATAGTGGTGACTTAAGAAAACTTTATAAAATAATAAATGATGCAGCAAATGAAGCCACAATTAAAAATAATAGTAATTGGCACATAGTCAATGAAAGGGACATACCAATTGAAACTAATGCAGAGATTGCCAATTACTGTAATAATTATTACATAAATGTTGAACTAAATATGGCAGCGAAGATAAAAAAACCAAAGTTTGATGTCTATATGGACTATGTTGAACCTATAAATTCAATGACTTTGACTCCAATTACTGCAAATGAACTCATAAGCCACATCAATAGCCTAAAAAAACTCATGTGCTCCTGGATTAGATGGCATCACAGGCAAATTAGTGAAAAGTGTCAGTCGATTTTGCTGCCTCTGATCCACATCTTCAATCTGATCCTCACCACTGCAAGAATTCCACCACAGTTTAAACATACAATAATAACCCCTATATATAAAAGGGAAGCAAGACTGATATTTCCAATTACCGCCCAATTAGTGTGATATCAGCCTATGGTAAATTATTTGAAAAATGCCTTAAAAAAAGATTATATGATTATCTAACGTCCAAAAATATCATAAACACAAAGCAGTTTGGTTTCATGCAGGGAGTTAGCACTGGCGATGCAATGTCTGAACTGGTCAGCCATATTAAGGCCTCTCTGGATGATGATAAAAAGTGTATTGCAGTTTTCCTGGACCTAGCCAAAGCTTTTGACACCGTACCTCACTCTGGCCTTCTTGATGTTTTGGAGCGTTGTGGTGTCAGAGGCTCGGTTTTAAACATCTTTAGAAATTACTTAGAGGAAAGAAAACAAGTTGTGAAGATCGGAAAAGTACTGAGTGAACCACTAACTGTGCAGATTGGAGTACCACAAGGCACTGTCCTAGGTCCTCTTCTCTTCATCTGCTATATAAACTCTTTACTAAGCCTAGACATAGAAGGAGTTTCAATATCATATGCTGATGATACAGTTCTTGTTTTCAGAGACAAGACATGGGATGCTGTAAAAATGGCAGTTGGTAGGGGCGTGAGCATTGTCGGGGCCTGGCTTGATTTGATGAAATTAACCTTAAATCTTTTTAAGACGGTATACATTGCTTTCTCTCTGACTGAAGCAAATCGACCGGACTTTGATTGTATACAGGTAAACGATATGAACATGGTCATGAAAGAAATCACACACACAAAATATCTTGGAATTACGATTGATAAACATCTCAGATGGACTGAACATGTCCAAGATTTATCTAATAAACTGAGAAGACTCATATATAAGTTTTACCTAATAAGAAAAATACTACCCCTCAAACTACGGGTTACTGTCTATAAGGCATTGGTCGAGTCACTGTTGAGATATGGCATCATTGTGTGGGGTGGACTTTATAATAATGCACTGAGTCAACTGAGCTTGATACAAAACTATATTGTTAGAGTAATTTTCTTTCGTGATAGACTTTTTCCAACCAAGAGATTATATAATGAAAATATAATGAATATAAGAAATTTATATCTTTTAAACATTTCTCTATTTTGCTACAGAAATGAAAAAAAAATTGTGAATCATCAATATAGAACTAGAAACAGAGAAAATGCAATATTAGTTGTACCCTTTAGAAAATATGACCGAAACCAGAGGTCTTTGCCAGTTTTGGGACCTAAAGTTTTCAATAAGTTGCCACAGAATATCAAAAATATAAATAATTATAAACTGTTTGAAAAAAAATGTAAACTGTTCATTACAGAAAATTCTGAACTATTATGTGGATTGTTATAATTCATAATGCGATTGTCTGCATGTTTATATGTATGTTTTTTCTTTTTCTTAATTTTCTTATGTATTAATTATTATCTTTACCTTCTACAAATCTTAGCATAATTTAAATTGTATTTTAGCCTGCGCACCTGCGCATACAGGTGTCTCTATACACCTAGGCGCACCTTGTTTACTATTAGCTTGGTTCTAGGTTAAATATATATGATGTACTGGAAATATTACTATTGTACTGTGAAATGAATAAATAAATAAATAAATAAATATATATATATATATATATATATATATATATATATATATATATATATATATATATGTATATATATATATAATATATATATATATATATATATATATATATATATATATATATATATATATATATATATATAAATATATATATATATATGTATATATATATATTATATATATATATATATATATATATATATATATATACATATATATATATATATATATATATATATATATATATATATATATATATATATATATATATATATATATATATATATATTTTATGAGTCTAGCACACGTGCTGCAGGAAAATCCCTAAAGCGCTCCAGAAGAGGCATGTGTACGGAAAAAGCGATTCACGCTGCTCTTGAATCGCTGTAAATTGTACTCGGTGGGAAACACAACGCTGGGCAAATTATTCCAAAGGGATGATGTTCTCCATATAAAGGACTGCTTGAAAAGCGTTGTACGCGGAGTAACAAGCTGAACCTCATACGGATGTGAAGCACCAGCGCGACGTGTATTTCTAACATACACCGCTTTGGGGGGGCTACATCCTTCGAACACTTTCCATAAAAATACTTGTAGAACAGACTCAAGTCGCTAACCGTTCTTCGATGTTCCAGCGAATCAAGGCCGCAGGTCAATTCCGGGTCTTCAATCAGACGAACAGCTCTTCTCTGAACAGAATCCAACAAATGCAGTGTATGTTTGGGAGCGGAGTCCCAAACGTGGGAGCGGAGCCCCAAACGTGGGAGCAGTATTCCATAGTTGGTCGAATTTGAGCTTTGTAAAGAATTAACAGTTGTTGTGGTGTGTAAAGCTTTCTGGTTCGAAATAATATTCCCAACTTTTGGGAAGCTCTCCTTGCTATGCCAGCAACATGTTCATGCCAGGAGATATTTGCTCCCAAACTAACGCCCAACAAATTGAACGACGATGCTAGGGGAATGGAGTGCCCCGACATAACTATGTCGGGTTCAGCAACGTTAACTTTTTTAGAAAAAACTGCCGCCTAGGTTTTTGTAGCGTTAAATTCCACTTGATTACTGTCACCCCAAGATAGAATTTCTTCCAGGTCTTTGTTAAGTTGAACGACCGCCTGCTGTCTGCGGATATTTTTCTGAAAAGCCGATGTCCGAGCGTTCAAGGTGAATGAGGAGACAAGCGTACTGTCATCTGCAAAGCTGTAGATTGGATTCCCGGTCTTTTCCAGCAGATCATTAATGTAAATAAGAAAGAGGGTAGGAGACAGTATGGAGCCCTGGGGCACACCGGCGTTGATAGTGAAGGCGTTAGAAAGAAATCCGTCGACGGCCACTCGTAAAGAACGCTCTCTGAGAAAACATGAGAGCCACAAACAGAACCTTTCAGACATACCATAAGAGCGTACCTTAGCCAACAGTCCTTCGTGCCAAACACGGTCGAATACCTTGGATATGTCAAGGGCAACCGCTCGAGATTCTCCAAAGTGTTCAACTGCGTTGTTCCAAACACGTATTACAGATCTCCTGTTGATCTATGTTTACAAAGACCATATTGGTGATCGCTAATAATATTGAATCGTTCAAGATATTTTAGAAGATGCTCATTGATAACCTTTTCCATGATTTTCGATATTATTGAAAGCAGTGCGACTGGTCGGTAGTTATTTGGCAAGGTCTTCTTGCCTTTTTTAGATATCGGCTGAACCGTGGCACTTTTCCAGCAGGACGGAAATATTCCCTTTCTGTAGGGCGGGTTAAAAAGTCTACAGAAAACTGGTGTTAGTTCCCTTGCACAGTTTTTGAGAACTATGGTAGGTATTCCGTCAGCGCCATATATATATATATATATATATATATATATATATATATATATATATATATATATATATATATGTGTATATATATATATGTATATATATATATATATGGAGTATATATATATATATATATATATATATGTGTATATATATATATATATATATATATATATATATATATATATATATATGGAGTATATATATATATATATATATATATATATATATATATATATATATATACATATATATATATATATATATATATATATATATATATATATATATATATATATATATATATATATATATATATATATATATATATATATATATATATATATATATATATATATATATATATATATATATATATATATATATATATATATATATATATATATATATACATATATTAATTTAAATGCTCCGTTGATCGGTAACGACTGAAAATGAATATTAAGGGTTATATATTTTTTTGGGGCTTGTAATTTGTTTGGCCGCCTTATTTGTGACGATTCTATAAATTCTATAATGGAAAGCATTCGATGGATACAGCACTTTTGATTCCTCCCAGAGCGGCGCATAACCCAAATTCAGGTCGCAGTAATACATCATATTCTGCTGGGCACTTATTACGAAATTCTTTTATATGGAAAGTCTCGTCTTTTAGAAATGATCTGCCCAAGACTATTTCTCGCGAGTACAACCTATACCGTTAATTACATTATTTCTGCTCACGCATTTTTTGTGTAGCGATCTAGGAGTTTCCCTGCATATTTGGTATGATATTGTTTGACAATATTTAAAAGAAAGAGAAAACTTGCTGCTTAACATTAAACTAATTACTTCAAGGATATGTATCATATAACATTTCATTTCATATTTTTCTTTCAATATATTACAAGAAAATGGTCAGATTGACGAGAAATTTCTTCTCCTAGTTTCTTTATGTAGCAACAATAATATTGTATTTTTAATATTTAATGTAAATTACTGAAATAGTACAAGAAATGTTGGTTTGCAATACTTTCCATATGTATAAGTTAAGCACTGTTACACTTTATGTGTTGAAAGTGATATTATTTCTAGTCCTTTCAAAAAAATTTGCTTACTCGTTCCACTAATATCCTTTTCCGAACTTGCTACGGAAATAACTGTTTCACTATTAAAACTCAAATAAAACTTAGTTTTAGTAATAAATAATAAGGATTGCGGTTAAAAAGCAACTCGATGTATTTAAAATTAGAGAACAGAAACACAAATAACGAACACTTTAAAATTTGTGATTATAAATTATTAATGCTTTAAATAGTCTTGGGTTTGGTTTTAGTCATTGGTTATTCGATGTTGGACTGGTTTTGTTAATTGAGTAGTTTTTAGTGTTTCGTATGGAACATTTAGATCACTTCGGTGTCTATCCTCCTGCCCGTCGGTCTGTCTCTTTGTCACACTCAATTTTCTCGAAACTATTTGACGTAGGAAGTTAAAATTTGGCACTAATATAGAAATTGATGGCCTCATCAGAGCCATGTAGTTTTGGAAGTTAAATTTTGTCTTAAGGGGTTAGTTTTGGAGGGTGAAATCGGAAGTAAAAAAAAATTAACCAGGTCACCGAGTAGGGTGTAAAATGAAAGCTTTTATACAAAATTGCACGAAATTGCCCCTTATCTCGAAAAGTACTAGATCTATTTTTGGGATGTAAATTAAAATCAGATGTGGAGGAAAAATAATATTATTCCATATATAGACAAGATTTCAGTTATGGTTCCATTATATGTATATTAAATAGATAAAAACATAATAAAATATAGCTGACATTTGGTTCTTAAGCAATGCGAGTATCTGTATGTACGTAATGTATACAATAAGGGTATTTAAATAGAGCAAATAACATTAACACGGCCGTTTCCTCCCCGAACAAAATGTTCTTCAGAAAAATCTTCATGCTTTTATTTTGAATATATAAGAAAATGCTTTTGAAGTGTAGGTTTTCTGTTTTTGTTATTATTGTATTCGTACTGAAACAATTCGCTGAATAGCACTGTAAATTAAATTACGTTATACTGTATCATAGAAATTTAGGCCTTTATTATCTGCTGTTGGTAATTGATAACTAAAACACACAAAAAAAATTAAATAAAAAATTGTTTCTAAAAAATTTGTTTTATATCATTCTTCATAACACTAATTTTTTTGATTGATCAGGAATTTCAAAAAATATTTCTAAAACTTCTTGCTATGCTAAGATAGATATTGTGACAAAAATGAGATTTAACTTAGTAATTTTAATTATTCACCACACATTTTTTTACCGATTAAATTATGTTTAATACTTGTTTTAAGTGTACCGTAAAAATTGGGAAAAAGAGACTATCATTTTTCTGGGAGTCTATCTAAAAAAAGAGCTAAATTTTGGCACATTTGTAATCAGTAGACCAAATATTTTATACATGTATGGTATAACCTTGGTTCGGTAATTTAGGAATAATTTATTGGTACATATGCTTATAATCTAAAACAAAATGTTTTAGATTATAAGCTTCTTTTGTGAGGTAACGAGTTCAAGCTTGAAAATAAATTACTGAGTTATATGCAATTCTGCCAAGTTGTATGTGGGTAAAGGGCTGACGTGTTTTTAATAAATAATAACCGGCCAAGTGCAAGTCAGACTTGTGCAATTAGTGTTCCGTACGGTGATTGTTTTTAACATAAAAAATTTTGTTACTACAATGACTTCATAAAATAGCCCCTAAATAAGTTTTGAACAAAGTATTTTTCCGTTCTTTGTTGAAAACTGATGATCTTAAAAAATTTGTTTTTTGATATACCAGATAAATTATTAAAGATAACGCACTCGCTCAATCTACACTTTATGGAGAATATTCCAGAGTTTTTTCAAAATTTTCTGATCTGTACTTCTCGAGGGGGGGGGGGGGGGGGGGCGAACATCGATTTTTTGGACATGTTTTAAAAAAATAATACAAACAAAAGTGTGCGCAAGTATTAGGTCATATTTATTTTTGAACTCATGTTTTTACAAGCTTTCATTTGACACCCCACTCTATGACCTGGTAATTTTTTACTATACTAACTCCTTAAGCCAAAATTTCAACTTTTTATATTGAATAGTCTCGGAGAAAATCGGGTGACAGACGGACAAACAGTCTATGTTGAGAAAATGGAATCTTTGGCACAATGACACTACTTAGTATATATCACGACTACACCAAACACTTTATTTTTATTTTTTTTTTTGCACACGGCGCTCGTTTCCCTAACCATGTTAGCTTCATCAGCCAATCATCGCTTATGATGAAGCTAACATGGTTAGCGAAACACGCGTCGAGTGCAAAAGTAAAGTGATTTGTGTAGTGGTGAAATATACTGAGTAGACACCGAAGTGATCCCGTAAGTATTCCGTACGTAAGACTAAAAATGACAGTGGTTTTTAAAATTAAATTTTTATATATGTTGAAGCTTATGAATAAGATCGAATTAATAAAATATGTATAACTTTCTTTAGTTATAATCCATAATCAGAGGATATTCTTTTTGTATTTTTTTTAATATAATTGTGCAATAAACTTGGATTTTGGCTGTAGCATTTACACTAAAAGAATTTGAACAGGAATGTAACTTTTACCAAAAATGACGTAAACAAAAAATGCTTACTTACAAGCATTGAAAAACCTTCATGTTGTACACAAATGAAATTTTAAACAGCAGTTTTCAGTATACTTATAATCAAATAAATGGAAAAAGTCCCATTGATAATCGAAGTTATCAATTCAATATCAAGATACAACAAAACCGTGATAATTTTGAATATTTGCCCTAAGGTCCGAATAAATATATTTTTAAGATGGTTTTTTTCATTAGAAAATTTTCCATCACCTCTGTTTCAAAGTTTAAAATACCTCAATACCTGAAATCGTAATAGTCCATTTATAAGACTCCATATTAAACGAAAAAAAAAAATCCTTCCCTTTTAAAGAACTGCAAAATAGAATTTTAATGTTAAGTTCCATTACTTAATTATTCAAGATAAAGCGCAAAATGTAAGCGATACAGGTGTTTAAATAAGGCAAATGACTTTAGGACGGATGTTTTACGCTTGTATATAAAATAGCCTTTCGGAAAATTTTACAAAAAGAAAATATTTCATGTTATGTTGGCTATATCCCTTGCAGATTTTTGTCTTCTTCTTGTTATTACACAACTTGCCTAACAGAGCTGTATAAAAATTCTGTTTCGTTTCTCATAGTAACATAATGCCAAGCAATAAAAATTCGTTTAAATGTTGATATTTAATTGATATTCGCAATACATGTAAGTATATCTAAAAAAACTTTCTGTTTATATCTCTTTCTAAACCCAGGAAAACTATGCACATTAAAATGTGCCATTATTACCTATTTTTTTTTAAATTTAATTTTATTAATATTTATTTTACTCTATATTGGGTTACGCAGGTCTCCTTCACAGATGAACGCTATATGCGTACAAGAGAAGTTAAGCAGTGTTACCCATAAACCGTATATTCGTTCAAAAGAATATAGCCCTCCAATCAATTTTTTTAACCGAAAATTCCGCACTAATAAGGATAACGCATTTTTCTTTATGATTAAAGCCTGCCTTGTCAAAGTAACATTCAAAACAGAATTCTTGCTTAAAGTTCCCAAGATGAGCAATTTGTCGATATTTTAACATTAACATTAACGATCTGCTGGAAAAGACCGGGAATCCAATCTACAGCTTTGCAGATGACAGTACGCTTGTTTCTTCATTCACCTTGAACCCCCGGACATCAGCTGCTCAGGCGAATATCCACAGATAGCGGGAGGTCGTTAAACTTAACAAAGACCTAGAAGAAATTCTATCTTGGGGTGACAGTAACCAAGTGGAATTTAATGCTACAAAAACCCAGGCGGCAGTTTTTTCTAAAAAACTTAACGTTGCTGAACCCGACATGGTTATGTCGAGGCACTCCATTCCCCTAGCATCGTCGCTCAATTTGTTGGGCGTTAGTTTGGGAGCAAATATGTCCTGGCATGAACATGTTGCAGGCATATCAAGGAGAGCTTCTCAAAAGTTGGGAATATTATTTCGAACCAGAAAGCTTTACACCCCACAACAACTGTTAATTCTTTACAAAGCTCAAATTCGACCAACTATGGAATACTGCGTCCACGTTTGGGGTCCGCTCCCAAACAAACTAGTTGGATTCTGTACAGAGAAGAGCTGTCCGTCTGATTGGAGACCCGGAATTGACCGGCGGCTTTGATTCGCTGGAACATCGAAGAACGGTTGGCGACTTGAGTCTGTTCTACAAGTATTTTCATGGAAAATGTTCGAAGGATGTAGCCCGCTTAATCCTTCCCAAAGCGGTACATGCTAGAAAGACACGTCGCGCTGGTGCTTCACATCCGTATGAGGTTCAGCTTGTTACTTCGCGTACAACGCTTCTCAAGCAGTCTTTTATATGGAGAACATCATCCCTTTGGAATAATTTGCCCAGCGCTGTGTTTCCCACCGAGTATAATTTACAGCGATTCAAGAACAACGTGAATCGCTTTTTTTTCCGCACACAAGCTGCTCCTGGAGCGCTTTAGGGACTTTCCTGCAGCACGTGTGCTAGACCCATAAAAAAAATTATATCTGTCCTGCAAATTTTGACAAATAAATAATCATTTATTTGATATTTCTTATATCAACCTGCACGAACTCATAAAGAATTTTATACACTTTATGTGTTGAAAGTGGTATGATTATTTCTAGTTCTTCCGAAAAAATTTGCACACTCGTTCCACTAATATGCTTTTCAGAACTTGCTACGGAAATAACTATTCCAATAAATAAAACTCAAATAAAACTTAGTTTTAGTACATTGTAATTATAAATTATCAATGCTTTAAATAGTCTTGGGTATGATTTCAGTCATCGGTTACTCGACGTTAGACTGATTTTATTAATCGAGTACTTTTTAATGTTCCATATACGTATACGTACACTTATGAGATCACTTCGGTGTCTGTCCGTCTATAATACCCGATTTTCTCGAAACTATTTGACATAGAAAGTTAAAATTTGGCACTAATACAGAAATTGATGGTATTCATCAGAGCTGTGTAGTTTTGAAAGTTAAATTTTGGCTTAAGAGGTTAGTTTTGGGGGTGAAATCGGAAGTGAAAAAAAAATTACCAAGTGTCAAATGAAAGCTTATATATATATATATATATATATATATATATATATATATATATATATATATATATATATAATGTAATACTTGCGCATACTTTTTGCCCCTTATCTCGAAAAGTACTAATTAAAAAATTTTGAAAAAATTCTAGAATATTCTAGACTGAACGAAAATTATCACGAGTGCATTACTTTTAATAATTTATTTTCAGTAAAGATCGGAAAACAACTTTGTTGAAAACTAATTTCGGGTGTGTTTTGTGATGTCATTGATCATTTTCTATCTCTGTAACAAAAATTTTTATTTTTAAAAGCAATCAAAGTAAGGAACACTAATTGCGCAAGCCCGCTTGCACTTGGACGGTTATTTACTCTATTGACTCATTTTAATTTAAGTACATAGTAAGTAATATACATCAGATTAGTCATTCTGTTTGTTTGTGGCATTCTTTTATTACTGATCAATTTTCACCTTAAAATGTACATATAAATGAGCAATTCAGTTCATAACAATTTATTCTGCTCGTTTATAATCATGCGGAAAAAGCATGAAATTTTACGGGTTGGTAGTAGGTATATATATGTTACAATAGAGGTTTTCACGGATGGTGAAATGTTATACATTAAAATTCTGGGTTTCAATCCGTTCGTCTAACAATGAATTTGCACGACGGTTCACCAAAATCTCATTTGGCATTTTCAAGTGCTCTTGCTGCTGCTGCTGCTCGATACTGTGATCTTGCCTCTGTTGCCGCTCGAAGCTAATATAGGTATATATATATATATATATATATATATATATATATATATATATATATATATATATATATATATATATAAATATATATATATATATATATATATATATATATTTATATATATATATATATATATATATATATATATATATATATATATATATATATATATATATATATATATATATATATACAGTTTTAATTTCTTGTTTTTTATATACAATGTACAAGCGCCACAGTGAAATCCTCAAATAAATATTTGAGCAGCGCGTGTGCGAAAACAGCGGTTGACGTTGTTCTTAATTTATTACATGTTGTACTAGGTAGGAAACACAGTTTTGATTAGATGCCAAAGGTATTGAAAGTTAGTAAAGACGGTTGTTTTAGGAGTTACGAGATGAGGTTTCTTTCTCCAATATTATATTTTTTTTGGAAAAAGTAACTACTTAGATTTCTGGAAAATTTTAGTTGGTTGCTCTCATCCTAAGACAGAGTTTTTCTACCTCACCGGAGCATCTTATCTTCGAACTTAAAAGGTAAATTGAGAAACAAGTGTACTGTTATCAGTAAAACTTCAGATTGGACTCTTAATTTTTTTCAGCAGATCGTTAATATAAAGACGAAAGAAAATAGGAAGCAGTAAGGCGATTTGGGATGCATTAGCATTATTAGAGAATGCAACAGGAAGAAATTCATCAAATGCATTTGCCAAGAATGATCTCTGGTGAAGGAAACAAAGTTTAACTAATACTCCATCACTCCAAACACGACCTAAGCGCAAACTCTCGAACTGATTAGTAATATCCATTTACGTTTTTCCAAAATTTTCTATAGAAGTTGAGAAATTGACCGTTACGAACATCATAATTTTATCCTTAATAATATTATTCCGCCGTTTCAATAACTCTGGTATAACTGAAAAGAACACGATTAGTCGTGTTCGGCATGACCTGTTTGCCTTTCATATCCATCGAGCGGATTTCTAGCAGAAACAAAATATTAGTTTTCCAGAGCTTAAGTTAAAAATCTCATAAAACTGAGGTGAGTTTACCACAACATGTTTTAAGTAGGACTACAGATATTTCATTCGAATCAGAGGATATTTTGGCATCTAAATCCATTCAAATGAACTGTTGAAAATTATATCGAAAATTTTTGGAATCCGTATTGGATATAAATTTGTGTCCAATTTCCTAGTCCTTCCTTCGTAATAAATAAAAAAATATATATACACTTAAAGTTTTCACACATATACTCTCGGTTTCTTTAAAATAAACAACAGTAAAACTGATTATAGAGTAAAAAATGTTCTTAATACTCTACATCAACAGTTGATGAGTTTAAATATCCAAGAAGTTGAGTTGTATTCCGAAGAATAACGAGAATGACTAAAAATTTACATGCAGCTGTTTTGAAAACTGTTGGCGCTATACGTGACTAGCGATTTAAACAACACGAAGTAAAACATAAAGAGCTGCTGAATAAATCTAGAGAACTTCAACAGAAAACAGTAAGTTAGATTTTATTGCGGCCGAAGTTACGTACATGACCCATTTGAATCTATTCCTCTAACGACTAGTGATGTTTTAAGTTAGCAGGAGAGAGTGAGACTGGAGAAACTTAAGAAACTCTGATGTAAAAGCACTAGTAAAGGCACACGTATGAATGATATATTATGATAATTATAATTCGTATTAAAATTGAACCGTACCTGCCACTTTTGATATTCAAACTTGTCAACTGAGGATATAGACCAGGGGTCGGCAACCTTTCATCCAACATTTTGCGTGCCGACATAGGTATTTACTACAACTAAAATTAACAAAAATTAACTTAAATTAACTTAAAATATTGCTTTTAGAAGGTTTAATTACAAAATTTTTTTAACATTTAACAAATAATTTTATTATACTAGTCCTAGGACCTAGTGTGAACCCTGTGCTTGAAGTTCTTTAGAGAGTTTTCTTATATCCGGTTCATGTCTGGTTATTTTCAGTGTCACACATGCTTCCGAGTTGTCTGTTGTCAGCCTGCTTCGGTACGGGTTTAAAATCACTCTCATATGGGAAAAAAGTTGTTCACAGTGTGGCAAACACTACTTTCTTAAGACAAATAAATTTCTCTGGTAAACTCATCCAACAACTGAGTATCTCGTTTGAATGGTTCTGGCAGTCACCTTCTAATACCCTTCTTAATTCTACAAATTTCCTGTTCCATAACTCGGAGCTTTTAAATTCAATGTATTGAAGATCAAAATCATTAATGTCCATCCATGAGAAAAGAGATATGTCAAAGTAACTGCTGGAAAAATCCATTAAATCTGGTTTGATTAAAAAAGCGAACATAGGACCATGTTTATCAAAATCCTGACCCCTCTCGTTAAACTCCTCTTTTAAATTAGTCATATATTTAAGAATTTCGTCTATTAGTGCACCATCGTCGACACTGAATATATAAGTTTTTAAATTTGGAAAATATTTTATATATGTAGTAATATCGCTGATAAATAAATCTATTTTTAATTTGAATGATTTCCAGGATTCGTATAAATCCAGAACTGTTTTTCCTGAACCTTGTAACTTTAAGTTGAGTTCACTGAGATGGTTTGTAATATCAGTAAGAAACATTAACATACAGATCCAGTTCTTATCTTCTAGTTCAGGATAAGCATCCACTTGATTTTTTTCCAACAAGAACGATTTAATTTTGCCCAGACATTGCACAAATCTAGAGAGCATTTTACCACGGCTGAGCCAGCGCTCATTATTGTGCAATGGTATATCTGAATATGCACTTCTAATTCCTGCAGAAACGCCTTAAACTGTCTATGGATCAGTGAAGAACGACCGACAATGTAGTTAACTATTTTAACCACCCTATCCATCACGGATTTTAAACTTCCAGCGGAGATTTTAGCGCACAAACTTTCTTGGTGAATTATGCAATGAAAATTCAAAACTGATCTACCCATGCGTTCAATAAGAAGGGAAACAAATCCTTTATGTCTCCCAATCATAGCAGGAGCGCCATCTGTCGTTACGCAAAAATTTTTATTTAAATCAATGTTCCGCTTTTCAAAATGTTTAACAAATTCTGAAAATATATCCTCTCTTCTTGTAGTTCCCTGCAATGGGAGCAGACAAATCAGCTTTTCATACACACTGCCATCATCGAAGTATCGCGCAACGATTGCCAGACGGGGAATGTCATTAATATCGACACTTTCATCCAATGCTACACTAAATACAAAACTCCGTTTGATAGAGTCTCTCTGCTGTTTTTGAACATTTTGTGTCATTTCGGTAATTCGTCTCTCGATAGTTCGCGCTGATGCAGGTATATCCCTAATCCTGGCCAATATTGTATCCTTATTGGGCAAGTCGTCGAATAAAATCTCGCCAGTACTCAAAAACGTTTGCTTCATAAATTCTCCGTCAGTGAACGGCCTACCCTTTTGTGCCAACGATTGTGCAATTTTGAAACTGCAGTTACCTGATTTTTTCCTTGGAAAACTTTGCTAATAAATGTTGACTGTTTCTCGTATTGTTTACTTGCTCTTTGTATTGCCTCCCTTTTATCAGCGTTATCTCAAATGACGATTCATGTTTTATCTGGAAATGTCGTTGAACACTAGATGTCCGGAAAACTACGCTTTCTCGACATAGGACACAAATGGCCCGATCGTTTTGCTGTACAAAACCGTAATCTGTTGTCCATGAAGTTTGAAATGATCGAACGTCTACCTTCTGTTTCTTCGCGGCCATAATGCAACGTAATTTTAATTTTTAAACTTTTCGACGACTATTGACTGGAACGGATGTTACTTCTATACTAAATGATCCAAACGTGTAGCCGCTTGCTATATATAGAAAAATAATGTTTCCAGAAAATTCCAATAATTACGTTTATTAAATTTCTTAGAACAAAAATTATTATCTACAACGCGCCCATTGCAATCAAAGGGCCGCCTAGAAGTTAAATCTAACAAAAACTAAAGTTCGGCAATATAAAGAGTTGCGGCGCGCGTCGGAACGATTGAAGTCAAGTCAAACAAAAACCGCCTTATAGCGGCTCTTTTGATCTGAATTGAGGACGTTTTTATTTGTGTTTTTGAGGCTTGCCGTCTTTAATACTTGCCGAAAATAAAGCCAAACCAATGCATTCAGTAAAATTATAAATTACAAAATATATATTTTGTAGTTTTTGGTAATAATATCTAGTGACCTATATAATATATCGTTTTTGTTTGTGTCGTTAAAGTAATACTGTCTTCGATTATTTACTTAATTTCGAAACATGTCACAGATTACAGAATTAATGTGTAAACTTTGAATAGGTACGCGTGCCATTCAAAATTGCTTGGCGTGCCAGAGATGGCACGCGTGCCATAGGTTGCCGACCCCTGATATAAACTATTAAGATCATTATTTCTTATATAATGGAGTTTACTGCTGTTTACTTTGATGTAACCCAGAGTATATTATCTTTTCCAACAAATGAAACTAGGCGACAAAATATCCTCCGATTCTAATGAAATATCTATATTCCGACTTAATAAATGTATTTGATGGGCTTTTCTACTTACTCTCGTGAAAATCAATATTTTTTTCCTGCTGAAAATGCCCTCGAGTTCAGTCGATGCCTATGAAAGGCAAAAAGGCCATGCGGAACAACTATAGACTAGTCGTGTTCTTTTCAGTTATACCGGGGTAATTTAAACAGCTAAAAATAAATATTTAAATTATTTCGGGGAATAATATTGTTAAGGACGAACAATATGATATTTGAAAAGGACAATTTCTCAATCTGTATAGAAAATTTTGGAAAAACGCAACTCTATGTTACTAATAGTTTCCAGAGGTAAAGTTTAGGTCGTGTTTGGAATGAAGGACTATTGGTTAGATTGTGTCTGCAGGGGATGCCTGATATTTTTATTTATGGCTTTAGAGTCTCACCAGAGATCATTCTTCGCGGAAAGTTTTGATGAATTTCTTATTAATATGTTACATTTTCTATTAATGCCAGTACACCTTAAGTCACTTTACTGTCTCCTACTTTCTTTCGTCTTTACGTTAATGATTTGCTAAAAAAGTCAAGACTCCAATCTGAAGTTTTACTGATGAGAGCATACTTGTTTCTTCATTTACCTTTAGGGTCCGAAGATGAGATGCTAACGCGAATGTTTAGGGACAATGACTCCTAAAAAAAATAGATAGATATTTAAGGTTTTTTGAGCGCATCAACATCTAGTTTATTTAGCGCCCCAGTGTGCTAATTATTTGTGACTAATTTTGAAATTATACTATAAGGTTGACTTCTCTAAAAAATTTTCTGATGTTGCCTTTATTATTCTCATAGGAATTGATGACAGAGACTAGATTGGAGGCTATGTTGAGTGAGGTTCTCAAGTTTTGAAAATGTGCTGCCTCAAAGACGTGTTTTACGGTGAGGGGGCTCCTGCAGTCTGAGCATGTTGGCTGATGTTCACCTTTTAACAAATAAGCGTGTGTGCCATAGGTGTGTCCAATGGCTAATCTACATCTAATTACGTTATCCCTTCTGTCCAACTTGTAGGAGTAAAGGGGAGGGTAGACAATGGTTTTAATTGACCACAACTTATTCAGAGGGTTTTCGAGGTCCCACATCAATTGAAAATGTGTTGTGTAGGGTGGTCTGCAGGTAATTTTTTAAGTCATTTGGGTGGTTTTCTCCAATGTGGGGAGTACTACTTGTAGTTGCGTTTTTAGCTAAAAGGTCAGCCCTGTTATTACCGTGATTACTGATATGGCTAGGAAGCCATAAAAAAGGGAACGTCTTATGTCTCATAGGCGCTATGTGGAGCAGATCATATATTTGTCGTATGTAATTGTAGTTCAAATTTTTTGAGTGTATTGACCGGAGAGCACTTTGAGAGTCTGTAACTATGAGGAATTTATGGGAGGTTGTGATAGAAAGGGCAAAGCGTATACTTTCCTTGATGGCCAGGAGTTCGGCTGTGAAGATAGAGTAATTCCGTGATAGTTTGTCCAAGAATGTTTTGTTAATATAGGTAGTGGAGAATTCAAGTTTGGTGAAAGACATCATTGAAAAATCTATTGAAGGACATGGAGTTATCCACGGTGAAAAAGTAGAGTGTAATGGCTAGTCAAATTTAGGTGGTGGGACATTGTGTAGGGTGAGCAGGGCGCTGATCATGTTTGGGATGGAACGAGATTGGATATAGGAGAGGTGCGGAAAGCACCTATAGCATATCGGACAGACTGATTCTGAATTGTTTCTATAGATCTCTTAATGTATGGAGAAGCGGCATCGTAGATGAAGTCTCCATATACCAGCTTCGATGAGATTAGGGATTTGTATATTTTGAGCAGGGTTGGAAGGTTAGCACCCCACTTACTGTTGGCCAAGATACAAAGTAGATTAAGGTCTGACGAGGTTCTGGTTTTAAGAGATTTAGCGTGAGCAAATCATGTCAGGGAGTTATCAAATGTCAGTCCCAATATTCTTAAAGTATCGGTGATAGGGATCGATTCATTAGATATATACAGGGGGTTTAGTTTAGAACAACTTCTGCAGAAATGGATGGTGGATTTAATGGGAGAAAAAGAGAAGCCCAGTCGCCCAGACGTTTAGAGAGAGAAGGGCATCTTGAAGGGTAGAGGTGCAGGTTTGGGATGTGGGGGAAGTTGAGTAAATTATGATGTAATCGACAAAGATCTTGTATTTTACAGCAACTGCAATTATTTCTGATATGGAAGCCATAACAATATTGAATAGTGTAGGGCTGATAACAGATCCCTGTGGTACCCCAAGTGTAGAGATATAAGGATCAGATAAGTAGCCATTGATTTTAACTTGATGGGATCTGGGTTTCAGGAAGTTTAGTATAAATTTAGGCAACGCACCTACAAGACCAAAGTTCTTGAGTTGTGTAAGTATAATATTTTTGTCCAGAGAAGTTAACAGGAGGTGATGTTTACGATGGAAAGCTTTCCTAATATCGTTGTCCAAGGAAGCGAGGTAATCCATGGCTGAATGAAACCTTCGAAAACCATACGGAAAAGGAGAGAGAAGTTTTCTTGTTTGAAGGATCCAGGATAGTCTATACAGCACCAGGCGTTCAAGAATTTTACAGAGTTGATTGGTGAGTGAGATGGGACGGTAACTGTCTGGGGAGGATCTAGGTTTGCCGAGTTTATAGATAGGAATGAGTATGGAATTAAACCAAGAGTTTGGAAATGATGAGATTAACCAAACATGATTATAAATGTTTAACAGTGCTTGCAGCATGTCAAACGGTAAATTACGAATCATATCTATGTGGATATTGTCTGAACCTGACGAAGTGCGTTTGGAAGTACGTATAGCATGTTGTAGATCTTGAAATATGAATGGAGAATTATAATTGATATTAGAATCGGTGTTAAAAGAGTCAGAAACAAAAGGATCCATTGAGATTTGAGATTGGTTGTTAGCTTTTCTGCTGTAATAGGCTGCAAATATATTAGAGATGTCTTGAGGGTCGTGTATATGAGTGTTATTGATGGTAAGAATCGGAATGGTTCTGGCGGGATGCCCTCTTATCCTTCTGACCGAGCGCGACAAAGATCCTGTTGATAGAGGGCTATTAAAAGAGGAGACGAAGTTTCTCCAAGATTGGAATATGGCATCCCTTATAACTCCTCTAGCAAAAGCTTTTGTTCGCTTATAGCTTATGAAGTTTTCAACCGAAGGATTGCGTTTAAATATATTCAGAGCTTTCTTTCTTCTTTAAATAGCTTTAGCACATGCACTAGTCCACCAGGGTATTGGAGATTTATGGGTGTGGAGGGGTATGATAGGGATAGATTTGTCTGCAGCGACATTAATAGCGGTGGTGTAGTCCAATAGGTAGGAATTGATGTCAAGAATGGGCCGTAGGCGTGGTATTGCTAGTGATTGGAATTTTTGCCAATCAGCTTTGTTAAAGTTCCATTTGGTTTGTTTGGTTGTTTGGAAAAGGGGGGAACGTAGTGGGAAAACGTAATATAATAGGGAAATGATCGCTTCCAAAAGGTTCTGATGAAATGTCCCATTCAAGGGACGGTGCTAGAGCTGGACTACAGATCGAAAGAGCGATGACTGAGTATGTGCCAGTGGAAGAGCTGAGATAGGTAGGGGAAGGTTGGTTAAGTAGAATCAAATTGTTTTGAGAGATGAAGTTCTCGATGACTTCTCCCCTGGAGTTAGTCGCATCGGAACCCCATGCGATTCTATGGGCATTGAAATCCCCTACTATGATTGTGGGACGGAAGTTGTGCGAGTAAGGCAGTCAGTGTGGGAAGGGTTATATGGCGGGAAGGGGGTAAATATAGGTTACATATGTTATTCGTGCTGTAATTGCTTCCAATGGTGTATTAATGGGAATGTGCTGAAAATCATGTGATTTATGTATATATAGAGGGGCAGATCTATTCTTGTGAAGGATGTTATAATTTTTTATGTGGATATGTGTGAGATCTTTAAAGTTAGTCTCTTGAATAGCAAGGATTGATGGTAGGTGAAGGTTGATTAATATGGAGAGATCATCTTTTTATGGGTAATAATCCATTAACTTAACATTAATTGGATGATGGGATGAAATGTAATGATAGAGGGGTTACTTTTTCTTTAATTGCTTAATTCGGTACAATGGGATCAAATTCCATTAAGTTGTCTGGAGTTGTAATGTCCAGTATGGACTCACTAGACCAGGAGGGGGGTAGATTTGCTGGATCTCCCGGATTTCTTTTTGTGGGTATCTTTGTTTGATATAGGGAGGGTGGTTTGTACGGTTAGGAAGGGGTTTGGAGAGAGCGGGTTTGGTTACTGATGGGACTCTGAAGTCAGACTTTACAGTCTTCTTAAGAGTGGGATAAGTTGGAGAAATGGGGGTATGGGAAGTTTTGGGAGAGAGGGGGGGATGTGGATGTATGGGGGTTTTGAGGAGAGGGAAGTGGTTTGAAGAGGAGGGGGTTAGGTGATGGTGAAGTTATGATAGGTATATCACATTGAATGGCTGTAGACACAAGCCTTGGTTTATTTCCTCTAGTCGCCATGCTAAAGGAGGTGGAGAAAGATGTTTGGGAAGCAAAAAACTTCTTTTTTGCCTTGAAGTAAGATAGTTTTTCCAAGGTTCTCAATTTTTCAACTTCGAACTCTTGGCGAAATTTGGGGCAGCACTTGTATCTGGGCGAGTGATTCTCAGAACAGTTAATGCATGTAAAAGTATCTATACAAGATGAATCTGTGTGACTGTTGTGCCCACACGAGGGACAGAGGGGATCATGAGAACATTTCGCTGCCGTATGTCCAAAGCGTTGACAGTTGAAACACCTCGTGGGTGGCGGGATGTAGGGTCTCACACGAAGGGCGTACCATCCTGCGTATATTTTAGGGGGTTGTTGATGCAGTTTGAAAGATACAATAAAAGTGTGAGATGGCTTGCTAATTTCTTTTTTCTGGGAAAGTCTATATATTTCTGTAACCCCCTGATCCTTCAGATTTTCAAGGATCTCCTCATTTGTGCGGTTAGCAAGATCCTGGCAAGAGATTATTCCCTTAACAGTATTTAAGGTTTTTGTGCGGGGAGACAGTTACATCGAAATCATGGAGTTTGTTTAGCTTGGCGGCAGTTTCAGACTGCTTGTCATTGGTGACTTCTATGAGGATGGAGCCATCCGGCAGTTATCCGATATCGGACAACGAGCCAAATTTCGCTAGCAAAGCTCTGTGTAATAAAAAAGGGGATGTATTTTTAAAAGTACCTTCGTTTAAGGATATTTTGAAAAAACAAACAAAACTTTTAATTGGTTGTGAAATTTCATGCTCAATTCTCGGCTTCTTAAAGCCGGCAAGGGGAGGAAAATCAGAGAAAGTTTTTTGGAATGCCATATGATTCCCACGAGTATCCTGGGAAATAAATGTCAGCCGTAGCAGAGCCCGGTTACCACGGTAAGGCTATATCCAACCGGATGTCGTCTGGTGTCCGGAGAGAACCGTTAATGACTCACTCCCGTGGAGCCATTCATCCCATCAACACGATGTCTCACATCTTGGGATTCCAGTGTGACATATATGAACATGAAACAGAACAAGCAAGACGGACACAGACGAACACAACGGGACTCGGGTACCTCGGGTTGTCAATCCCGTACGACGGAAGTCTGAAACTACCCTGACCCCTGAGGGGCGACTCCTAAAAAGAAAGGTAAAAAAATATCTGTCTTAGGATGGGAGTAACCAAATACAACCCTCTTCACCAACTTTAGATAACTTTGGCATCTAATCAAAACTGTGTTTCCTATCTAGTTCATGTAACAAATGAAGAACAACGTGAACTGCTTCTTCCGCACGTGAGCTTCTCAAATATTCATTTGAAGAATTTACTACAGCACGTGTGCATTGCCTATGAAAAATAAGAAAATAAAACTACCCGTTGGCCCACTACCAAGCCTTAAAATTTTATACTTTTTCGCATGATTACAAACGAAAATAAACGAGTTTAATAAATTATTACGAACTAAATTATTCGTTTATATATACGTTTTAAAGTGACAATTGTTCAGGAGATCAGTATGCCACAAACAGAACGATTAATTTGATGTTTATAACATATTAATTAAATTAGAGTGAGTTAATATAGTGAAAAAGTACTCGATTAATAAAATCAGTCAAATATCGAGTATACTATCACTAAAATCAGATCCAAGACTATTTAAATTTATATTTAAAATTTTAAACTATTCTTTATATTTCCGTTCTCTAGTTTTAAATACATCGCGTTTCATTTTTGCGGCAACTCTTATTACTTTGAGTTAAGTTTAACTTAGTGAAATAGTTATTTTCGGGGCGAGTTCGAGCAGGGATATTTGTGGAACGAGTAAGCAAGTTTTAGGAGAAACTTTAGATGTTGAGACAATATTAAACAGCACTGAAGGGTACAAAATTCTTTATGTATTCATATATGTTGATATTAAAAATAACAAATAAATAATTATTTTACTTGTCAAAATTTGCAGGACAATATAATATATCGACAACATGCACGTCTCGGCAACGTTAGGCAAGAATTTTGTTTTAATTCATGCTTTGATGAGACCTGTTTTAATCGTAGGGAAAAATTATTATCCTCCTTATTGTGGAAAGACTACTTTCCGTTTAAAAGGTTGATTTGAAGGCTATGATTTTCTGAACGGTTTATGGTTAACATTCCTTAACTTTTCTTATATATATATAACG
This sequence comes from Pachyrhynchus sulphureomaculatus, assembly GCA_019049505.1. NCBI lineage: Eukaryota > Metazoa > Arthropoda > Insecta > Coleoptera > Curculionidae > Pachyrhynchus > Pachyrhynchus sulphureomaculatus. Next base: position 113,937,335 of record CM032446.1, on the reverse strand, counting down.
TTGATCAGCGAAAGGGACATGCGTAACCTAATATTTTAGTAAAATATATATTAATAAAATTAACTAAAACAATCCAATATTAAAAACACATTTTAATGTGTATAATTTACCTTAGTTTAAAAAGAGTTTCAACAAAAAGTTTTTTTTGATATACCTGTATTGCAAATATCAATAAAACATCAACATTTAAATGATTTTTCATTGCTTCGCATTATGTTGCCTAAAGTCCCACTACAAAGACTATGAGAAATGGAAGAGAATTTTTATTACGTCCCTATTCGGCAAGTTGTGTATTAACAAGAAAAAGATAAAAAATCTCCAAAGGATGTAGCCAGCATTATAGGAAATATTTCCCTTTGGTAAAATTTTGCGAAAGGCTATTTTATATACAAGTGGAAAATATGCGTCCTAAACTCATTTGTTTTATTAAAATACCGGTATCGTATATGATATATAGTATATAATTTAGTAATGAAAATTAAAATAAATTTCTGTTTTACATTTCTTTAAAGGTCAATGCATTTTTCTGGTTCAATATGGAACTTTGTAGATGGATTATTATGATTTCAGGTATTGAGGTATCTTAAACGTTGAAATAGGGCTTATTTTCTAAATTTTTAATGAAAACGACCTTAAAAATATTTTATTTATTATTATTCCGACCTTAGGGTAGATTTAAAATTATCAGGGTCTGATGTATATTGAATTGATAACTTCGATTATTAGTAGGTCTTTTTCCATCTGTTCGATTAAAGGTAAATTGAGAACTATTGTTTAAAACTTAATTTGTATACAACCTGAAGGTTGTGTCGAAAATTGTTTGTTTACTTCATTTCTGGTAAATGTTGGCCTTGTTTATAGTTAAAAATGATGAAGTTACATTGTGGTTCATATTCCTTTACTGTAAATGTTACTGTCAAAATCCAAGTTTATTACCTAATTTTAGAAAAAAAAATGCAAAAAGAACATCCTATACCTGTCTGATTGCGGACTATAACTGAATAAGTTTATACATATGTTATAAATTTGACATCATTAGTGATCATAAGTTTCAGCATATAGCACAAAAATTAAATTATCTATTTATTAAAAATACGTGTGCCCTTTGTCCGTACACAATTTTGGAAAATCTCAATAATTGACTTTCAAGCTTTAACTTGGTACTCTACACAACAAAAAATGTTTGGTTATCTGCATAGACCCATACACTATCCCTAAATTACCGAACCAAAGTTATACCGCACTATATACCATATTTGGTCTACTAACTGTAAATGACCTAAAATTTAGCTTTTTTTTAGACAGTCTCTCAGAAAGATGAGAAGACAGACAGACAGCCAGACAGACAGATAGATTCAAGTTGATTTCATAGGAGTCTCTTTTTTGCAATTTTTAACGGAACGCTAAAAAAAAGTATTGGACGGAATTTAATACATAAGACAATCTATGGTGAATAATTAAAGTTACTAAGTAAAATTTCATTTTTGTTACAATATCTCTCTTAGTATAGCAAGAAGTAGTACAAATATTTTTTTAATTCCTGATCAAGAAAAAAAATTATTGTCTTATAAAAAATGATATAAGTACAAGTTTTTTTTCTGAAAGTCTTTTATTTAAAAAGTTTTTTCTCTCTCTCTCTCAATCTCACCCCAATAGGAGTATCAGTGACACTATGCAATTCTGCCTCAACAGTCATTCACCAGGCATCTTGATCATGCGCAACCTGATTTGACTCGTGCATACCCATACCAAGGAGTAATCTCTTTTGGTCGGACCATCTTGTTGGAAATGATTTTCTACCTTCCCGTTATTACACGTTTTTCCATGGCATCCACTTTCCTCATAATGTGACCAAAATATTTCAGCTACTTCTATTAATTCTATTTGAAAGTCGGTCATTGATACTTAGCTCTTCAAGAATAGATACATTAGTACGGTGTTCGGTATATGATACTCTGAGGATTATTCGATATGCCCATATCTTAAACGCATCGATTCGTCTCTTGTCAGCTTGTTTAGTGATCCATGTTTCCGATGTGTAAGTTTGCTGTGGGGAATATAAGGGTGGATAGCAGTCTTAACTTTTTTGTGACAGCTGGATCTTTCCAGACCTTAGTGAGTTTGATCGTTGCGTTTCTAAACATAGCCTTCTTACTTCTGCTCCACAGCTACCATTGTTAGTTATGAGGGATCCCAAATCGTTGAAATGGTCTACAATAGTGAAACCAACCAATTTCATTTATGTGTGATAGATCTTCATTACGACTAACAATCATCACTTTGGTTTTCGTTCTATTAATTGTCAGCTCATAGTTTTTGTTAGTGATTTCCAAGCGCTCCAAAATTGATTGTAGGTCTTGCATATAATTTGCAATTATAACAGTATCATCCGCCTATTTAAGGTTATTTAGCTTTTTTTCAACCGATTGTCACACCCCCACTCCAGTCATCCAAAACAGGCCTCCTTATATGTTCACTATATATGTTAAAAAGTAAGGGTGACAGTATACACTTCTGTCTGAAGCCGGCTTCTACGTTAAAGGGATCGGAAAAAGAATTTTTCAGTTTAATTTTGCCTCATACAGGGATTGGATAAGGTTTACAAGAAGTACAGGTGTTCCCTTGAATAAAATCGACCAGAGTTTGTTCCATTGTATGCAGTCAAAAGCTTAAAAGAAGTATATAAACAGATATAGGTTGTTATTTGGAATTCCCTGACTTTTTTTATTATCTGGCGTATGTTGAGAATTTGTTCTCTAGTCCCTCTTCCTGGAATTTTTTTGTTCGGTAGATATTTGCGGCAGTAGAAAAGTTTGGAGTCTTTCATTTAGGATCCAGAGAAACACCTTAGCAGATGTGACTCCGGAGCGACTTTCTATAGTTGCTGCAATCCAAAGGGGATCCTTTCTTATGCAAGAGTATAAATGCTACTTCGCACCAATCTTTTGGCCATCTTCCAGTCCACATTACACAGTTGATGTAGCATAATCACAGAGGTTTCTCCCATCATCTTTATTATTTCCGCAGTGATCTGGTCAGTATCTGCTGCTTTTTTGTTCTTTAACCTTTGAATATCCTTCTTGACTTCAAATTTAAGAATACATGGCTTTTGTTTTTTCTACTTTAGTTATTTATAAAGGCTTAAATTTCCATAAAACGCTATAATGCAATTTAGGTATAGCGCTATTCAGCCAACTGTTGCAATATGAATACAATAATAATAAAACAGAAAACCTAGACCTCAAAAGCATTTTCTCATATATAAAATAAAAACAAGATTTTCGTGAAGAACATTTTGTTCGAGCAGGAAACGACCATGTTAATGTTATTTGCTCCACTTAAAAACTCTTATTATATACATTTTTCTTAGATACTAGCATCCCTTCGGAACCAGATATGTCAGCTATGTTTCAATCCCTTTTTATCTATTGAATACACATATAATGAAATTATAATGGAAGCCTGGTCTGTACTCGTACATTGATTATTATTATTTTTTACTTTCTTCTACATCCAATTTTAATTTGCATCCCCAAAAAGGAATATTATAAATGGTCTGAAAGTATTGCCAAACAATATTTCTTGAACTATTTCTGTAATTTATATTAAATATTAAAAATACAATACTATTCTCGCTAGATAAAGAAACTAAGAGAAGCAATTTCTAGCTGGGAAATTGAAAAAAAAATATCCTTGTGATATATTTAGAAAAAAATTATAATGAAATATTGTACGATACATATCCTTGAAGTAATTAGTTTAGTGTTAAGCACATACATTAAATCAGCCAGCTTTCTCTTTCTATTAAATAGTGCCAAACGATATCATATAAAACTTTTTTGTTTTTGAAAGAATTTGAACAAAATTTACAGGGAGCTAAATTAAAAATCAGATTTGTTCGTGGGTTATATTTTATCACTAGGTGTTATAAAGGCTGTCACAAAACTTGGCAATTATTTTTACTGAAGAGAATTGAAAAACTATTTTCTTTTTGTATTCACCTCGTACAAGCGCTGCAGGGTAACCCTTAAATCGCTATACAAAAGATGTGTGCGCGAAAATAGCGTATTTAACAATGCAGATTGTACAGGGGGGAAATAGTCGCGGGCAGATAATTTTAAAGAGATGAGAATCTCCATATGAACGAATTTCTTAATTAGTGACTAACAGAATCTATATATGAATATGATATATTAGCGACATCTATTTGTAGTATGCGGTGGGAGGAATCAAGAGTGCTGCATCTATTGAAAACTTTCAATGATTTATGGAATAACCATTAATGATGAGATAGAAACATATATTAATTTTAATTCGGTTTCTAAAAACTGACAATATGTTTTATCGTCTATTATATGATTTTAAGGGGGTTTGGTCAATAGCTTAAATTTTTATTAAAAATTAAATGCCTCCCTAGTTTTAAGTAGTAGGTAAAAGCGCATACTCATATTACTTCTATACTGAATATAATCTTTAGTGCCTACATGTATCGGATGCATAGAACACTCAGAAATATGCCTTATTTTTTTTTGTTTAATTTTTCGGTAATAAAATTTCCAAAAAAAATAACAATTATTTAATAACTTTATTACTGTGGTTTTCTGCTTTAAATTTAAGTAACGACAACTTTCCACTTTTGTTTTGTTAGTCGCAATACGGTAAGCATTATCATTAACATAATCATCAGCTTATACTGTCCACTGCCGGACAAAAGCCTCCCTCAAGTGTTGCCACCTTTTTCTGTTCTGGGTCGCTTATACCCAATTTCCAGCCACACTTTTCAAATCATCAGTCCACCGACTTGGTGGTCTACCTCCATTCCGATAGGATTCGGATCTTGGTCGCCACTCTATAATTCTCTTTGTCCATCGTCCATCCTTAAACCCAGCAAAATGCCCAGCCCAATTCCATTTTAGGTGTAGAATGAATTTGCCTGCATCTTGTACCCCTGTTCTCTTCCTGATAATGTGATTTGGGATGTGATCTCTAAGAGTAACGTCTAACACTGACACTGATTTTTCGTTGCATGACACATATTTTATTGATGTTTTTCTTCGTCATTGTGAGAGTATCGGCTCCTTATGTAAGAACGGGAAGTATGCATCTCTCAAATACTTTTCTCTTTAAATACATAGGATGGTTAGATTTGAATACATAGGCCAGTTTGCCATAGGCAGCCCAGGAGAGACCTATTCTTTATTGAATTTCATGTGTTTGGTTATCTGGTTCTATACTGTTTTCATGTTCCAGGTATTTATATTGCTGCACCCACTCGATCTCCACGTTATTCAGTTTTATAGTGTCGCTTAATACAAGATTTGTCATAAACTGAGTCTTGGATAGATTGATTTTTAGACCAACCTTTAAGGAAGCTTCCTGCAGCATGTGTAACATAGTCAATGTTAAGTCCCATTCTTTCCCAGTTTATTGATTTTAGTACTCCTCTTTCGATTCGAAAATTGCAGGTGGATTGGTTAGTTTGTGTTTCAACATGAGCGATGGCATTTTCATATATGAATTTAATTACATTAGAATATCGATGATAAATACGGAGCAAGCGCTTCTAAAAGTCTCTGCTGATTTACAGAATCAAAAGCTTTTTCGAAGTCCACAAATATGAGCACAAGAGGCTTATTATATTCTATACATTTTTTAATGAGGATTTTAACTGTAAGCAGATGGTCGTTTGTTCCATATCCCGTGCGGAATCCTGTCTGTTCTTTTGAAAGGAAAAACTCCAATTTATTTGCTACACGTTTGGTAAGTATTTTCGTGAATAGCTTGTATACACGGCTCAGGAGGTCGATAGTTTGTAAGATGTGGGGTATCTCCTTTTTTATGCATGATGACGATAGTTGCATTATTCCATTGCGATGGAGTTATTCCTTCCAGGAGGCATTTATTGAATAACATATTAAGAGAGCTGATAATTTGTTGTCCTCCTTGTTTAATTGCCTCTACTACAATATTGTCTTCACCTGGAGCTTTGTTATCTTTCATGTCCTTCAAGGCTGATGTGATTTCTTCTTCTGTGACGTCTGGGATATTCTCCGACCCCCTGATTTAGGACTTTTGGTATGTTGATTTCTGTTCTTTTATGTTGTAAGGTATATAATTGTTGATAAAATAATTCGATGATCTGTAAAATATCACTTGTATTTGTTATTATCTTCTCTTACCATGCATGTCCTTTATCTCGCATATGTCTTTCCTTCCCATTATGTTCTTTCCTCTCAAAACTTTTAAGCTTTTATTCTATTCTACAACGCTTTTAATTTTCTCCCCTTTTGTCTTTTCTAATTACTCTCGATATCTCCCTATTTTTCTTCGATAAGAATCAACTGTCTATTTGTTACGGTTTCTTTTGAGAATCATGTTGTTTCTTTCCTGTTTAATATTAATAAAGACTTTTGCTCTCGCAGCGCGATGGTCACTCCCAACTGAACATCTATTTAGGATACTTACGTCTTTAATAATGTCTTTCCTGTTGCTGATTATGAAATCTACTGCATTTTTTGCTTTACCGTCTGGGCTAGACCATGTCCATTTTCTGTCTTTGTTCTTTTTGAAGAAGGTGTTCATTACATACAAACTATTTTGATGGTCTATTAGTGTCCTCCCTCTTTCGTTTCGACCTCCTAGTCCCATGATGACCTATTGCAGTTTCCCCTTCGTCCTCTCTGCTTCCAATATTGGCATTGAAGTCACCGATCAACGTCGTAAAATGCGTTTTTTTTTTTTTTTTTCCGTCGTGTAGAGCAGTGGAAATTTCTTCATTATATGTTTTTATTTCATCCTCTGAGTGGTGCATAGGCCTGAACAATTTTTAGAGAGTATCTCTGATTTAGTTGAATTATCAGTAAGCATTATATAGTGGTTTAAATTGTACATAGCGCCATTTTTAAGCACAACTGTGTTATTAAAAATTCGTAAAACTTTTTATGGTTTTGTATTTATTATTTTT
>CM032446.1:113845371-113925371 GCA_019049505.1 Pachyrhynchus sulphureomaculatus | reverse complement strand
GTTAAATACGCTTACATATTGTGATATCGATGAAGCTATTTTGAAATTGAAGAACAAGAATTCAAACGATATTATTAATTGCGACATGTTTGAAGTTATTTCGAAACACATACTGAAATTCAGAAATATTATTTATATAAACCTCGTACATTCAGTGTACAAATCAGTGTGATACAGATGACAGAACGTCAAGTGTTTGAAGTATCAATTTCGACGTGGTTGTAGAAAATTCCTTATGCAAGATGTCTGTCTGTAGTAATGTATGGGTCGCAAAGGAAAGAAATTACTATTATAATTTTATTGATAGCTTAATTTTTGACCGAATATTAACCTACCTCAGAAAGAGGAAGTTCTCATAGGTTCTTCTGGATTTTTCCTGTGTCAGTAAGTGATGCCGATGTTTCGCCGATCATCCCACCGACTTCTTCAGAGCTTCTTCCGAGAAGTCATTTTTTCGGAATGTAGTACGTGCTAATCTCATGCTACATTCCGAAAAAGTCAAAAGAAAATTTAAGCCCTTGACTTAAAAATGTCAATTTTGATAAAGTTTTAGTTTGAAAATCAAATAGCTATTAGTAACCACATTTTTAGAAAGAAAAATTTGTCTCTCTTTAACTCAGAAGATTATTGAACTATCAGTAAACACTAGCTAAATCAGATGATACCGATATTGTCAAATTTATGAATCGTTGTCTTAACCTTACTATAATATATTATTGATTCTGGTTTTTGAGACGCATTCTCCAGTTTTTTTATTATATTTTTTACTTTAAAAAACTACAGTCCTTTTAGTAATTTTTTTTATAAACGAAGACGTGGAAAGTAGTTTTTTAATTAACCTGTCAAACAAAACAAATTATTCATGTTAGTGCAGATACACGGGGCGACATAGCCTACTTGCATTAATTTGTGGCCGAAATGATTCGGTAAACCAAACAGTTGGTCGCCTGTCACTATGAAATTCTTTTTTTTTTGTTTCTTTAGTGTCCCGTATTAAAATTGAAAAACGGAACACTTATACAAAATACTATTTTTAAGATTATGATCATTTTTCTGGAATTTTACGTCATATCATTTTAAACATTTTTAAAATAATATATAGTTAAACATGTAAGGTGACGGAAAGTAAGTTCACCTACGCCACCCTCCGAGATTTGTGCAGTTATTTATGTTTTAGGGTCTTTAGATTACGAAAAAAATAGTCTCCGTCTAGATCTATACTGGTGCGATAACTCAAACAAATTTTTATCTTTAGCTGAAAGAGATAAATCTCTCCTACAGCTTTTATACTCCTTACAATAGATTGAATTATATTATAATTTTAGGAGATATACTATATATATAGTAAGTTCCAAATATGTGTATAATTCTGTGTATATTTTAATAAAATTTTAAAATTGTTTATTTTTCCAGTTACATTCCATATCCAAAATAGCATCCTCAAAAGAAATTATAAATAGAAATTGTGACGATATTGTAATAATTCTGTTTTGACTTTCATTGAAGATAATAAAAATATGGCCATAAGAGGTGAAAAGAAAAAACCGGCCATGTACAAGTGGACTTGCGCAATTAGTGTTCCGTAGCGTGATTGCTTTTAAAATAAAAAACCGTTATGCAATATTTATTTTTATATACCAGATAAGTTATCAAAGGTAATGTACTTGTGATAATTTTCATTCAATCTACACCTTATGGAGAATAGTCCAGAATCTCTTCGAAATATTTTGATTAGTACTCCTAGAGGTGGGGGGACAGCGATTTTTGGCAACTTTTTTTAAAATAATATAAAGAAAAGTTTGCGCGAGTATTACAACATATATATTTTTGAACACTTATTTTCATAAGCTTTCATTTGATATCCCACCGATGACCTTGAAATTTTTTTTTCACTTCTAATTTCATCCCCTTAGGTCAAAACTTAGTTTTCAAACTACACGGTTGTGTTTGGACATGAAATCCTAATTTATGACCAATTTGAACTTTCTACGTCAAATAATTTCTGAAAAAACTGGCTTTGATAGAGAGACAGACAAAGACCTAAGTGATTTCATAAGTGTCCCGTTTTTAAATTTTTATACGGAACATATTCTGATTTTGATAAATGAACTTAATTTGGAAAATATTTTCTAAAATTTTTATCAGAAAGCTTATAGTTCCGTCTTTCTAAAAATAATTGGCAGAAACATTCGTCAGAATTTCATCTTATAATATAGAATTCAGAATAATTTTTATTTTGGGTTAATTATGAGTGTGTATTAAAATATAAAATTAATGTATATATATATATATATATATATATATATATATATATATATATATATATATATATATATATATATATATATATATATATATATATATATATATATATATATATATATATATATATATATATATATGTATATATATATATATATATATATATATATATATATATATATATATATATATATATATATATATATATATATATACTATAAAGCAGGGAGAGGAAGAACATGATCGTTTGGAGACTACCAATGTTATTAGGAAAAATAAGTGAATATAAATACCACAAATATTCAATTAGAACTTTAGATATTAAAAAACATTAGTTTTAATTATTAATAGTCAAACATAGAATGGGTTAATGAAGTAGGGTAGGGGATATTATTCGTATATATTGTGTTATATGCCCTGTCAGGTCATTTTAAGGGAGAAATTTATATGTGGCAACATTAATCATAGGCGCCAGAGAGAGGAAATAAATGGGACTTTTATCAAATTTTAAGTATGTTCAAATTGAGAAAAAAAAGGAGTGAACGTTGCTCTACGTAGTCCAAGGAATCACCCATTTTGTGACAATTATTATAATAATTAATAAATCTTACCATAAAGTATTTATTAAAATAATTAAAACGATTTACAGTGTCTATTTTAAGTAAAAATTATGTTTGCTCTTGCTAAGAGTGGTAACTATAAGTAGTGTAGTAACCCATGAACTGCGACCGAGAATTCCCTAGATTTTAGGGAAAAACGGATTTTTGCCAGGTATAAATTTCCCTAAAACTTTTTCCCTAAAAATTTGTCGGTTTTTTGCGGGTGGAAAAGCAAAATTTTTGGTGAAGAATCCAGCAAAAATGGTGCAAATGGGGCAAAAAGTGCTGGAAGTTGTTGTAAAAGGTGTTTACGGTCCGCATAAAAGAAACTGCGACTGAGGATGGCCAGTGTCCATCGGTCGCACCAAAGATTGGGGGTGGAGGCATTAGTTTGAGGGTGAAAATGCAAGAAGTGGTGGTGAATGACCAGTGGTTGTTGAAAAAGTGGTCAAAAGGGCACTAGAGGGTGGTCAAAAGGTCCATATCGTGTTTAAGGGTAGTAGGTCATAAAGGCGTTATTGGTGAAGAAGTGACGTAATAGCGCGGCAATTGACCAGTGGTTGTTGACCCGAGGGGCCTTAATGGTTACCTGTGTAGGTTGTTACCTGGATTACGTGGCGAAGAAGAAGAAGAAGTAAGGTGAGCTGAGGTGGTCAATGATGATGATGATGACGCAAGAAGAGGTCCAGTGGTTGTTGAAACAGTGTCCTTTTGGCAAGAGATTGGGGTGGTTTGGGGGATCGTGTTTATCGTAACGGTAAATGTGTTTACGGTAACGTTATAGGGGGTGTTTGGCAATAGAGCCGATTAGCTGGGCTTCATTAAAACTTGGGTAATAAGGGGTAAAAGTGGATCATGAGGTAATATTTGGGTGTTAAAAAGTGGTCAAAAAGGTGTTATTTGGATGTATTTTAGGTGTTAAAATTGGTAAATGTTCCCTATTTCGTTGTATGGCGCCGTAAAGTCGGTAAAAAGTTTCGTATTTAGTTTGTTTGGTGCCTAAAAGTCGGTAAAAATGTGTAAGATAAGGTAAAATGTAAACAAAATGTGTGATTTATGCTAGTTTCCTTGAATTAAAAACAAGTAAACATGTGCCTCGATAAGTTACAATATGATAAGAAAGGTCAAAAATAGCTGATAAGGAGTTGAGTAAAATGCATTGAAGTGTTGTAAAATTGGTTATATTTGGCAAAAATAGTAAAATAAGTATGAAATGAGCTAAAATTAGTTTAAAACAACGAGTTTGGAGGAAATAGTTTGAACTTGTTGGCCTGTAATCATAGTAAAATAAATGAACCTAACTTTTTTACCGTATTTCGTTGTCGTAACGTTAAATGTAAAAGTAAAATTTTTTCAAGTTCCTGCTGTAGAGTGGATATTATGTATGAAATGAGCCTAAATTAGTTTAATTTGGCCTTGTTGGATTGTAATAATAGTAATATATATACATATATATATATATATATATATATATATATATATATATATATATATATATATATATATATGTTAAAATGAGATGGGCCTAGCCTAGTTTGGATTCGTTGAAATGTTTTTTTTTTTTGTTTGTAACTTGTTGGTTTTCTATAGGAGAAGATGAGAGCACACACAGATATAAGAAAATATATTAATAAAATTTAAAATAGTACAAAATGTTACAAAATATTAAAATTTATATTGTTAAAATAATTCATTCAAATCATCTGTTTCCATTTCGTTCGTTGGCTTCTCTCTCATTTCCTCGTTGTTCTTTACTGGTAATATACCTTGATGGCATGTGTTTTGCACCATCCATTAATTTGAAAACCTTTTTAGCATCACATGCCAAACATCTTTCATTATACAGATCTGTTTCTCCTTTACATTTGGGACATTTTATTCGTACAATAACTGGCATTTTTAATGATAGTTTTCTCTCTTAGTTGTTGTTGTTGTTTACTTTTTATAGAGTTTTTAAATTATGACAACCTATATCTAAGAGGTCTATAATAGTATCAAATCTTGGTGACTACTACTATATATGCCTTAAAAAGAAAAAAATTTGAATAACTATGAATTGTCTAAATTATTGACTTACTTAAATATTTAAAAGTATAAAATATCTATAAAACAATAATAAATATGTTAATATATGTTAATCAATATTAAGAAATATATTAATATTACGAAATAAGTAAAGTAAAATTTTAAATGAGCTATTTTTAGTCGTTTTTTGTTTTATCCTACAAGAAGAACGAAACATTTCCAAAAGTGTTAATAAAATGAATTTTTATTTGTTCAAAACCAGAGAGACAAGGTACAAGAACAACCTGTATGAATGAGCTTAACCTCGTCTAATTTGATAAAATCTTCTTTACAACTACTATATTAGTTATAATCCAAAGAGCTGATAAGAATTTTGTCTGATATGAAATTTACCGTATATAGTTGTCGTAACGTAAAATGTAAACGTAAAAATTGTTTTTCTCAAGTTACTATTAAAGATTTGAATAATAAATATACTGAAATAACTTGTACATATAATATTTGTCTAAAAACACACAAATAAGTTCTTTATTTCCAACAATTTCGATAATTATATAGTAGTTTTACATTGGATAATGCACAATGCCATGGATTAATATTTTTATAAAAATAACACTCTGGAATCATCTTAAATTTACTTAATTTGGGTTCTTGTTGAATGGGAATGTTGTGTATGTAGTCCTCATTTAAGAATTTCTTTAAAATATTCATTTTTGTATTTCCGTTGACATAAATTCGATATGGAGTTTGATAAATTTTCAATACATTTTGTAAAATGTTCTCGATATCATTTATTTCAACAAATCCATTTTCCCAACATAAACCATGATATTGTTCTGACCAATAAACCAATTTTTGATCTTTAGCAGCAGATATCATAGTTTTGAAAATGGTGGTTTATCCAAAAGAGCAATTATATCCATGAATGTCAATAAACACATTCGATTCAATCATATTGAATGATCTATGGAATGACTGACTAAAACTAATAAAACATACGTATATATTAATATATTGATGTATGTATTTCCTACTTCTTAGACCCTTTAGAAATAGTTTCCCCAGGATATTTTATAAAAATTTGTTATTTTTAAATTAGTTACTTCAAATATGTGAGTTTATTAGATAATTGGTAATTTTCCAAAATTAAATTGTTATGTTGCATTTATACTGATAAACACGTGTGATTAGCATATATTCCTAAAAAATAAACTGCATATCAGATGATTAGTAGAGATTATTTACTTTATTCAATATATAAATACAAGTCTTATGACGAGTCAATTTTGTTGTGTAAAGATTCGTTCTAGTTAGTTTTGAAAGCAAAGTATGATCTTTTTAATATTTGAATCTGAAGAGTATTCATATACAATTAAAGTTGGAACCGACACTAGAAGTATGGGATGAAATTTCGAGGCCTCCCGTGAAAAAGATTTTTTTGTATGGAAATGATGTAGTCTTAAATAAATCAAAAAATCTTATAAACATTGTTTTATTTTATATCCAAATTATTACTAGGTTAAACTTATGAATATATACTAATAATAGATAAATCTTAAAACTAATCTAGTGTGAGAAAGTTTGTACTACAATAGGTAAAAATAAAAAAGATTCTTATAGGTACAACAACAAACATATAGGTAAATAAAATAATTTATTCAGAATCGGAAGAATCGGAATAGATTAAATCTCTAGTGCATCGATTATAATCGGCAATTTCAACATCTGTTTGAGGTTGTGCACAATATTGTCGAACGACACCCCCCCCCCACCCCCCCCCCCCCCCCACCCCCCCCACCCCCCCCCCCCCCCCCCCCCCCCCCCCCCCCCCCCCCCCCCCCACACCCCCCCCCCCCCCCCCCCCCCACCCACCCCCCCCCCCCCCCCCACCACACCCCCCCCCCCCCCCCCCCCACCCCCCCCCCCCCCCCCCCCCCCCCCCCCCCCCCCCCCCCCCCCCCCCCCCCCCCCCCCCCCACCCACCCCCCCCCCCCCCCCCCCCCCCCCCCCCCCCCCCCACCCCCCCCACCCCCCCACCCCCCCCCCCCCCCCCCCCCCACCCCCACCCCCCCCCCCACCCAACCCACCCCCCCCCCCCCCCCCCCCCGAATTGGGTAACGGGAATTTTATATTTTCCCGAAGGACCAAAATTGTTTGATTTCTGATAAAACTACTCTTCAGACTTGTAATAAATCCAAAAATCTTATAAACATTGTTTTATTTTATATCCAAATTATTACTAGGTTAAACTTATGAATATATACTACTAATAAGAGATATATATATATATATATATATATATATATATATATATATATATATATATATATATATATATATATATATGTTAAAATGAGATGGGCCTAGCCTAGTTTGGATTCGTTGAAATGTTTTTTTTTTTGTTTGTAACTTGTTGGTTTTCTATAGGAGAAGATGAGAGCACACACAGATATAAGAAAATATATTAATAAAATTTAAAATAGTACAAAATGTTACAAAATATTAAAATTTATATTGTTAAAATAATTCATTCAAATCATCTGTTTCCATTTCGTTCGTTGGCTTCTCTCTCATTTCCTCGTTGTTCTTTACTGGTAATATACCTTGATGGCATGTGTTTTGCACCATCCATTAATTTGAAAACCTTTTTAGCATCACATTTCTCTCTTAGTTGTTGTTGTTGTTTACTTTTTATAGAGTTTTTAAATTATGACAACCTATATCTAAGAGGTCTATAATAGTATCAAATCTTGGTGACTACTACTATATATGCCTTAAAAAGAAAAAAATTTGAATAACTATGAATTGTCTAAATTATTGACTTACTTAAATATTTAAAAGTATAAAATATCTATAAAACAATAATAAATATGTTAATATATGTTAATCAATATTAAGAAATATATTAATATTACGAAATAAGTAAAGTAAAATTTTAAATGAGCTATTTTTAGTCGTTTTTTGTTTTATCCTACAAGAAGAACGAAACATTTCCAAAAGTGTTAATAAAATGAATTTTTATTTGTTCAAAACCAGAGAGACAAGGTACAAGAACAACCTGTATGAATGAGCTTAACCTCGTCTAATTTGATAAAATCTTCTTTACAACTACTATATTAGTTATAATCCAAAGAGCTGATAAGAATTTTGTCTGATATGAAATTTACCGTATATAGTTGTCGTAACGTAAAATGTAAACGTAAAAATTGTTTTTCTCAAGTTACTATTAAAGATTTGAATAATAAATATACTGAAATAACTTGTACATATAATATTTGTCTAAAAACACACAAATAAGTTCTTTATTTCCAACAATTTCGATAATTATATAGTAGTTTTACATTGGATAATGCACAATGCCATGGATTAATATTTTTATAAAAATAACACTCTGGAATCATCTTAAATTTACTTAATTTGGGTTCTTGTTGAATGGGAATGTTGTGTATGTAGTCCTCATTTAAGAATTTCTTTAAAATATTCATTTTTGTATTTCCGTTGACATAAATTCGATATGGAGTTTGATAAATTTTCAATACATTTTGTAAAATGTTCTCGATATCATTTATTTCAACAAATCCATTTTCCCAACATAAACCATGATATTGTTCTGACCAATAAACCAATTTTTGATCTTTAGCAGCAGATATCATAGTTTTGAAAATGGTGGTTTATCCAAAAGAGCAATTATATCCATGAATGTCAATAAACACATTCGATTCAATCATATTGAATGATCTATGGAATGACTGACTAAAACTAATAAAACATACGTATATATTAATATATTGATGTATGTATTTCCTACTTCTTAGACCCTTTAGAAATAGTTTCCCCAGGATATTTTATAAAAATTTGTTATTTTTAAATTAGTTACTTCAAATATGTGAGTTTATTAGATAATTGGTAATTTTCCAAAATTAAATTGTTATGTTGCATTTATACTGATAAACACGTGTGATTAGCATATATTCCTAAAAAATAAACTGCATATCAGATGATTAGTAGAGATTATTTACTTTATTCAATATATAAATACAAGTCTTATGACGAGTCAATTTTGTTGTGTAAAGATTCGTTCTAGTTAGTTTTGAAAGCAAAGTATGATCTTTTTAATATTTGAATCTGAAGAGTATTCATATACAATTAAAGTTGGAACCGACACTAGAAGTATGGGATGAAATTTCGAGGCCTCCCGTGAAAAAGATTTTTTTGTATGGAAATGATGTAGTCTTAAATAAATCAAAAAATCTTATAAACATTGTTTTATTTTTATATCCAAATTATTACTAGGTTAAACTTATGAATATATACTAATAATAGATAAATCTTAAAACTAATCTAGTGTGAGAAAGTTTGTACTACAATAGGTAAAAATAAAAAAGATTCTTATAGGTACAACAACAAACATATAGGTAAATAAAATAATTTATTCAGAATCGGAAGAATCGGAATAGATTAAATCTCTAGTGCATCGATTATAATCGGCAATTTCAACATCTGTTTGAGGTTGTGCACAATATTGTCGAACGAATTGGGTAACGGGAATTTTATATTTTCCCGAAGGACCAAAATTGTTTGATTTCTGATAAAACTACTCTTCAGACTTGTAATAAATCCAAAAATCTTATAAACATTGTTTTATTTTATATCCAAATTATTACTAGGTTAAACTTATGAATATATACTAATAATAGATAAATCTTAAAACTAATCTAGTGTGAGAAAGTTTGTACTACAATAGGTAAAAATAAAAAAGATTCTTAGAGGTACAACAACAATCATATAGGTAAATAAAATAATTTATTCAGAATCGGAAGAATCGGAATAGATTAAATTTCTAGTGCATCGATTATAATCGGCAATTTCAACATCTGTTTGAGGTTGTGCACAATATTGTCGAAAGAATTGGGTAACGGGAATTTTATATTTTCCCGAAGAACCAAAATTGTTTGATTTTCTGATAAAACTACTCTTCAGACTTATAATATTTCTTTCAATTGAAGCATTTACCAAAGGACATATAACTAATTGCGCAATTTTTCGATACTTTTCCAATAAAATATTTTCATCCGAGATAAAATAAATAATCAGAGGTCCATTATAGGTTGCATCTACGATACCTGTCCGTATAGTTCCTATAGCATTCGTAGAGGATCTTGCAACAATTTGTCCATAGAATCCTATAGGAATATTTACCCTTTCAATCAGTTCAATCTTTGTGGCTTTCCCTGCGGGACAAAATGTATCCTGTTTAATACAAAGATCGAAACCTGCATCTGATTTATAGGCTTTCCAACAAGAATTATTCCCAGGAATAATTATATTTGCTGTTTTCGAATTACAGTCATCATCATCGTCGTTGTCATCGAGTATTTGATTTGCCCTTTCTATACGTACATACAAGTCGGAAAGATAAGCTTTATTATACATTTTGGGGTAAGGGGGTAAAAATATATATTCGTTGAAAAGTTGTATTTGACAATAAGGTAAAAAAATCAATATTTTATGGCTGAAGTTAAATCTATTTCATTCTCTTGTTTTTGCGTAATTTTCCAAACAATGTCCTTAATATTTGACTTATTAGGGATAATTATTACCGATGGAAATTGTTCAAATATTTCTGTGGGAATTTCCTTTATATTAACGATGACATTCTTTTCATCAAAATTTTCCAACGAGTCAAATATTAAGGAAAAATACAATTGAGATAGTGGTGAACGTTCAAATAGAGATTTCTCTGTTTCTTTTTGTTGTTGCATTTTATTCATAATTGTTAACGTGTACAGGTTTTGCCTAAAAGACTTTAATGATTCACTACTATTTTGTTGTTTAACAGAATTATAAAGGTGTACATTTGAATATCTCTTGAGAGAATTGATTAGTCCCATATATGTAAGACCATCCAAAAATATATTTTTACAAAGTGGAAATTTTTCCTTGTTTTTTATATATATAGTAGTAGTAGGAGTTTGTTCTGTTCTGCATCCATATCAATCAATAGATTAGATGATTTACTTGTTGTAGGCATAGTAGATTCGTTTAAAGATGCTGATGATAACATACTGCAAACAACCATTCGAATTAGATATGATGTGGTTTGTATAAAAAATTGTTCCCGTTAAACTCACCTGATCAATTAAGTACAATGTCAAACAAAAATAAAAAACTATTATGTTGTGAGAGGAAAGCTGATAACTGATGTTTGTATTTACCAATTCAATCTTTTATAACAACAAAATTCCTAAAAAATGTATGAGCGAGACAGAGTTCAGCAGAAACAAATAAGATGAAAATGCATTGAATGTACAATATAAATGGTTTTTATCGTAACGCGTGCTTGTATGCAATAATAAAATTAAAGTGTATTAGGAGTATGTAGTTAAAAAATAACAAAAACTTGTACTGTTGATAACTTTTTTATTAAAAAATATATAGAAAATTAATACACACAAGTACCACTTAAAATTATATTGATTTAACAACAATTGAACTGTTCTTGTTGATCAATGTAGGGTTTCATTTCAAGTAAAAAGGCAGGACTGATTCCTCGTTGAAATTTTTGAATAAATGTCCCATTAACTTGTTCTCTATGTCGACGGATAAAATCTTCAGTCAAGTTTTGATGGATACTAATTGCATTCCAATCCAACATTCCGGCAAATTCCGTCATAAATCGTTCGTTTAATTGCTGATATTGGGAGATGAGTTGCCAATTGACTTTATTGTTACAAGTTCGTATTAGATCTTCGTCTAAATGTTGTTTTCGTGATATGATATTCCAATTGACAAAATCTTGAAAATAAATGATAAATTTTGATGGTAAATCGGGAAAATTGGATATTTCATTCCACCAAGCTCTTATACAAGCCATTAATTTTATATGTGTGTCAATAGTAAGCAGAGATACTAATAATATGATTGTATTCTTGATGTTTGTTTTTATATAAATCTACTCAATTTATCTGTTTCCTTGTCTTGCAGCAGCTCTCTCTCTCTCCTCTCTTTCAAGTCCTCGTTCTTCTTTGCCAAAGGAAAGCAATTCAGCAGGCACATGTTTTGCTCCTTTTGTCTCTTTGATTCGATCTTTTACCACACATGACAAACATTTTTGATTTCGTATTTCACTTTCCCCTTTACATTGTGGACATTTTACTCTTACAATAACTGGCATTTTTTGTTTGAATGAATAAATGATATGATGTGTATATTAGTTAATGCTCTCTCCAAGTACTTTCTATTATCTCTCCCTACTACTATTACTACTAGTGATAAATGTAGTCACATGTCACTATTAGTCGTCGTCATCGTAATTGATAGAATCATGGAAATTAGACTATTTTTTTCCCATATACATAATTAATTAAGCAATATGTACATTATTTGCGTATTCTGACTCGATCTCGATAGTAACTATTTATAGTTCTTTTAACTTGACATCCACATTTTAAACAGTTAAAATTTACTTTTTCCATTTTTGTTGAAACTATTATTTATATGGTTCAAGCAACAAGAGGTTCTTCTTATTATTCTTTTCGGAAGGAAAACGATCTCTATAAAACAGATGCTAAATAAATTTTTGGCTCATTTTAATAGGAAACATCATCAGTCACTCAACTAACATTGTCCTTGTTCTCTACATATCTATTGTTAAACTATTTGTTTACAACTGCTGTTGTTTTGGTTCAAAGTACAAACAACTACGATGATGATGTCATCGTCAATAATTCTTGTAATCAAAATTATGAATATTTATTAGAAGATTATCATTCACTTTATAATACCAGTTTAAACTTGTATCAGGAATGTATTAATTCACTGGACAATTATATGGATTTATACGATAACGAACAAGCTGTTAATGATATTTGTATGGGAAAAATTCAAGAATACGAAAATCTGGCTGCGAATTTAACAATGTCGGTAAATTATACGAAACATATTACTCTGCTCAAGGAAAATATCAAATTGGAATTGGATTTGTATTTATTGAGAACAAATCTAACGGAAACATTACAAATTTGTCAAGAAAAAAACAAAGTAGCATATGTAGTAATTGCCGATTTTAAGGAGATAGATAACGATTTGTCCAAATGTCAAAAGGATTTAGAACAACAAGTGAAAGATGAAACGAAAATTTTCATAAATCTGAAAGACTGTTTAGAACGAGAACAAGTACTTTTGGAAACGAAAGACAAATATATTATTCGATTGTCAACATGTAGAAAAAATAATAGAAAGCTGCGAGGAGGAGAAAGTTAAAATTTAATAGTTAAACACACAAGTATCGGTCATCAGTATCATAGAGATCTCATTTATAGAAACAACTTTGTGTTCTACTTTTAAGAAAAAACATGCTTTGGAATTTTACTTATTTATGTAGTAGTTGTTGGAGAGAAAAACATAGTGTTCCATATCCAACTCATCTTCTTCCACCGCGAACTCGAGTAAGGGTTTATTGTTACAAATGTGCCCGTATAACTATGTGGTATCTTCTCGAGGAATAATTTGACATCAGTATCCTAGAAAATATTCATAGAAATAACAACATGAATTTTACTTATTTATGTAGTGGTTGTTGGAAAAAATCGAAAAGTATACCATTTCAACCACATATAGCTCAAGTAAATTTAATCATTAGACGTAACAATGCTGTTCGACAACTTCAATCTCGACTCAGACTACGGGATTATTGTTACAAGTGTGAGCGTACTACTATTTGGTATCTTATCGAGGAATAAATAGAAAAAACAATAGTTGTAGAATATTTTTTTTAATATGTAATTAGCTAATATTTAGTACTTGTGTTTGTATT
This sequence comes from Pachyrhynchus sulphureomaculatus, assembly GCA_019049505.1. NCBI lineage: Eukaryota > Metazoa > Arthropoda > Insecta > Coleoptera > Curculionidae > Pachyrhynchus > Pachyrhynchus sulphureomaculatus. The sequence goes on along the minus strand of CM032446.1, from coordinate 113,911,670 downwards.
TTAAATTGTATCCAGTTATAAAATAAACAATATGTTTAAGTAATAACATGTTTTATTATTATTAGAATTTACTAAAACTACATTTAACACACAAATTTCAAATTCAACCTCTATCCAAAAGACATTTTGTACTATATACTCAACATGATTATTACAACAAATAGCATAATTTCTAGCGTTTAAATTGCCTAAACTTTTACATCCTAACTGAAATAAATCTTTAATATCATTAGATATTAAATCACTTAACCAATTTTTTTTTGTTTCCTTTCACAAAAACTTGCTCGTTTTTCACTACACCTTGTATAAAACTTGTAATACTTTCAAATGGTAAATTGTTAAAATTAAATTGATCCCAATCTAATCCAGTATGACGACTATGTACGTGATTAAATCCCCTATAAATATTTGTATAGAATGGTATTAAAATCAATACAAATTCAACTTTTTATCTAATCATTCCTTAATAATAGTTAGGATATAAGATTTTGTAATATTTTATATATATATATATATATATATATATATATATATATATATATATATATATATATAGTTGTTTAGATTTTTAGTTTATGTATTTTGTATAAATGTTTTTAAGAAAATAAATATTTCTTTCATATAAAACTTGGTTAAAAATTTTTATTAACCCTTCTTCTGTAAAATTTTAACATTAAAAATCTCTAGAGACCTAACTATTTGATAATACAAACTACTATGAAAAACAAATAAGGGTAATATTGAGATCAAATCAGTTAAACAAGGAAAATTGAGTCAATTCTGATGATATATGTTGTCTGCTTTGTAAATGTTGTAGTAGTAGAAGAGTAACTGTGACACGATGAAGTTGGCTGTTCTCGATATTCAGGGATTTAACTTTTTTATTTGCTGCTGATGATGATGTTAATGAAGAGGTTTATGTGGAAGAATTCCATGCTAAAGAAATTACGATATCAAATGGTTTACAGACAAGTCATTATGTGTTGAAACCGAAAATTGCATTTAACAGCTTATCTCGACTCAATAAAAGAGCTGTTCGTAAAGCTGAAAAGGAACATGGTATACGATATTCTTCCGGCTATGTAAATTACAATCAAGTTGGAGAAATTTTGGATAGAGTACTGGACAATATTGATGTATTTTATGTAAAAGGAAAACATGTGTTTCGATTTATTCAAGACAACATTGCTGCTAGTACTACTCCTACTAATCCCAATTTCAAGATGGTTGATATAGATACTTTGAATGTATGGAACCTGCCGACATTTAAACCGATAAAATCTTCCTGTTTAGATCATAATCTAACCTACAATGCTAAAGTTCAATGTAGTACAACAAATTGTATGGCACTATTGACATGGCTCTCAATATTCATCCCATAATGTCTACGTGGGAAGTCAAATAATAATAAACTTAGATTTAGGAAATTTGTAACCAATGTTAAAATGAATAATTTGTAGAAAAATCGATGATGCTTTTAGTAATAAATTATTTTTATGTCAAACCTGTGTGTTTTATTATTGGTAGACAGAAGAAATCATTTCCTATAAAGGTTTTAATACGACTAAAAAAACCTATAAAAAGCTCTTAAAAATACAAAACCATAGTAGTAGTAATAACATATTTTATTCAAATACTAACTATATAAACGTAGTAAGAATATAATGACTTTATTAGATACCAAAAACTAAAAATATAGATAAATACCACTTAAAACATCCAATATTTAAGGATATAAGGACTTTATTAACTATAAAAGTAGTAAGAATATAATGACATACTACATAAATACCACTTAAAAAACAAAACATCCAATATTTAAGGATATAAGGAATTTATTAGAACAAATATACATATATATATATATATATATATATATATATATATATATATATATATATATATATATATATATATATATATATATATCACGTGAAACTAAACATTCTGTATATGTAATAAGAATTATCAAGGGTTGCCTCTTTGTTCTCGTTGTTGTTGTTGTTGTAATCGTTGTTGGTATTCTCGTTCACCAATGGGTCGTGGAAATATTGATTGTACATATTTATCTATAAGATCATGTGTACCAGCCTTCCAGATATCATGACATTTTGAATGAATTCTTTGTTGTTGACCCACTGAACGATATAACAGATCGTTATCACGAACACCACAGGCTATACATCCCCCATTTTGATATAAACCGACTCCACTTAACAATTTACCAGGTGTTAAGTCGACAGCATCACGATTAATCCAAACTCCATTTCTTTTTGTTACTAAATATACTTGATCTCGTTGTTGTTGTTGTTGTCTTTGACGATCTTCACTCATTGTTTATTTGATTTTATGTGTATCAAATACTGACTACTACTATTACTAACTAAAGACAACATATATAACCCTTCTCAAAGAAGAACGTTAGTATATAATATAATGAATTTATTCAATCAAGATAATATAGTACATAATACTTGTAAAAGAATTGATAGTTTTGTCAAGAAATTAGCATGTTGTGAATCAAGGATTCGATTAATATCTTATCGAGAATATTTAACACCTTATATCGATTGCAAACAAGTTACAACAAACAAGTTAGGAACACATTACGTATCATGTGTATGGTCACATCCTGGAGTTCAAGAAGGGCCCGAGACATGTGAATGTTTCTACGTACGTATGGTATTAAGACGTGTCAATGAAGAATTATCATCGTTGTTGACATCAAACCAATGTGTACAATGTAGTATTCATTGCAATCATAATAATAATAGTAAAAAGTTTATTGATCAATTATCGAAACTATTTGTAAGTCTATTGAGCTGTTTTAAAAAATAAATGTTTTTGGCTAATACATTAAAGAAAAAAAATTTTTCAATCACCAGATATTGTTATTATTGCAATTTGTTTTAAAAATAAATCAAAGATAGCGCTAATTAAATCAGACCAACAAATTTTTCCATTCACAAGATATTTGTTATTATAAAGATATCTCTTATCATAATTGAATTAGCAACAACAATAGCAACAACAGCAGTATTTTTATATCTTGAATTTTACAACAAACTGTTTAAATTTATTGTCAAGATATATTAATTAAGATATATATATATATATATATATATATATATATATATATATATATATATATATATATATATATATATACTATTAGGATTTTGTGATTTTTACTCCTATTTTAAGACATTTTGTACTTTTTGTAATAAAGCTTATTTTTCCGACTTGTATGTACGTATAGAAAGGGCAATTCAAATACTCGATGACAACGACGATGATGATGACTGTAATTCGAAAACAGCAAATATAATTATTCCTGGGAATAATTCTTGTTGGAAAGCCTATAAATTAGATGCAGGTTTCGATCTTTGTATTAAACAGGATACATTTTGTCCCGCAGGGAAAGCCACAAAGATTGAACTGATTGAAAGGGTAAATATTCCTATAGGATTCTATGGACAAATTGTTGCAAGATCCTCTACGAATGCTATAGGAACTATACGGACAGGTATCGTAGATGCAACCTATAATGGACCTCTGATTATTTATTTTATCTCGGATGAAAATATTTTATTGGAAAAGTATCGAAAAATTGCGCAATTAGTTATATGTCCTTTGGTAAATGCTTCAATTGAAAGAAATATTATAAGTCTGAAGAGTAGTTTTATCAGAAAATCAAACAATTTTGGTTCTTCGGGAAAATATAAAATTCCCGTTACCCAATTCTTTCGACAATATTGTGCACAACCTCAAACAGATGTTTGAAATTGCCGATTATAATCGATGCACTAGAAATTTAATCTATTCCGATTCTTCCGATTCTGAATAAATTATTTTATTTACCCATATGATTGTTGTTGTACCTCTAAGAATCTTTTTTATTTTTACCTATTGTAGTACAAACTTTCTCACACTAGATTAGTTTTAAGATTTATCTATTATTAGTATATATTCATAAGTTTAACCTAGTAATAATTTGGATATAAAATAAAACAATGTTTATAAGATTTTTGGATTTATTACAAGTCTGAAGAGTAGTTTTATCAGAAATCAAACAATTTTGGTCCTTCGGGAAAATATAAAATTCCCGTTACCCAATTCGTTCGACAATATTGTGCACAACCTCAAACAGATGTTGAAATTGCCGATTATAATCGATGCACTAGAGATTTAATCTATTCCGATTCTTCCGATTCTGAATAAATTATTTTATTTACCTATATGTTTGTTGTTGTACCTCTAAGAATCTTTTTTATTTTTACCTATTGTAGTACAAACTTTCTCACACTAGATTAGTTTTTAAGATTTATCTATTATTAGTATATATTCATAAGTTTAACCTAGTAATAATTTGGATATAAAATAAAACAATGTTTATAAGATTTTTTGATTTATTTAAGACTACATCATTTCCATACAAAAAAATCTTTTTCACGGGAGGCCTCGAAATTTCATCCCATACTTCTAGTGTCGGTTCCAACTTTAATTGTATATAAATACTCTTCAGATTCAAATATTAAAAAGATCATACTTTGCTTTCAAAACTAACTAGAACGAATCTTTACACAACAAAATTGACTCGTCATAAGACTTGTATTTATATATTGAATAAAGTAAATAATCTCTACTAATCATCTGATATGCAGTTTATTTTTTTTAGGAATATATGCTAATTACACATGTTTATCAGTATAAATGCAACATAACAATTTAATTTTGGAAAATTACCAATTATCTAATAAACTCATATATTTGAAGTAACTAACATTTTACAAAATGTATTGAAAATTTATCAAACCCCATATCGAATTTATGTCAAAGGAAATACAAAAATGAATATTTTAAAGAAATTCTTAAATGAGGACTACATACACAACATTCCCATTCAACAAGAACCTAAATTAAGTAAATTTAAGATGATTCCAGAGTGTTATTTTTATAAAAATATTAATCCATGGCATTGTGCATTATCCAATGTAAAACTACTATATAATTATCAAAATTGTTGAAAATAAAGAACTTATTTGTGTGCTTTTAGACAAATATTATATGTACAAGTTATTTCAGTATATTTATTATTCAAATCTTTAATAGTAACTTGAGAAAAATAATTTTTATGTTTACATTTTACGTTACGACAACGATATACGGTAAATTTCATATCAGACAAAATTCTTATCAGCTCTTTGGATTATAACTAATATAGTAGTTGTAAAGAAGATTTTATCAAATTAGACGAGGTTAAGCTCATTCATACAGGTTGTTCTTGTACCTTGTCTCTCTGGTTTTGAACAAATAAAAATTCATTTTATTAACACTTTTGGAAATGTTTCGTTCTTCTTGTAGGATAAAACAAAAAACGACTAAAAATAGCTCATTTAAAATTTTACTTTACTTATTTCGTAATATTAATATATTTCTTAATATTGATTAACATATATTAACATATTTATTATTGTTTTATAGATATTTTATACTTTTAAATATTTAAGTAAGTCAATAATTTAGACAATTCATAGTTATTCAAATTTTTTTTCTTTTTAAGGCATATATAGTAGTAGTCACCAAGATTTGATCAGACGGGGCTAAGCTCATTCATACAGGTTATTATTGTAATATTAAGTTTTGATGGTCCAGCCCCTGCATCGCCGAGGGACCTACATATTCTTCCCAATAATACTATTATAGACCTCTTAGATATAGGTTGTCATAATTTAAAAACTCTATAAAAAGTAAACAACAACAACAACTAAGAGGAATGCCAGTTGTAAAAAACAGATCTGTATAATGAAAGATGTTTGGCATGTGATGCTAAAAAGGTTTCAAATTAATGGATGGTGCAAAACACATGCCATCATATGGTATATTACCAGTAAAGAACAACGAGGAAATGAGAGAGAAGCCAACGAACGAAATCGAAACAGATGATTTGAATGAATTATTTTAACAATATAAATTTTAATATTTTGTAACATTTTGTACTATTTTAAATTTTATTAATATATTTTCTTATATCTGTGTGTGCTCATACTTGTGTTTTTATTCTCTCATCTTCTCCTATAGAAAACCAACAAGTTACAAACAAAAAAAAAAACATTTCAACGAATCCAAACTAGGCTAGGCCCATCTCATTTTAACATATATATATATATATATATATATATATATATATATATATATATATATATATATATATATGTATATATATATATATATATATATATATATATATATATATATATATATATATATATATATATATATATATATTACTATTATTACAATCCAACAAGGCCAAATTAAACTAATTTAGGCTCATTTCATACATAATATCCACTCTACAGCAGGAACTTGAAAAAATTTTACTTTTACATTTAACGTTACGACAAAGAAATACGGTAAAAAGTTAGGTTCATTTATTTTACTATGATTACAGGCCAACGAGTTCAAACTATTTCCTCCAAACTCGTTGTTTTAAACTAATTTTAGCTCATTTCATACTTATTTTACTATTTTCGCCAAATATAGCCAATTTTACAACACTTCAATGCATTTTACTCAACTCCTTATCAGCTATTTTTGACCTTTCTTATCATATTGTAACTTATCGAGGCACATGTTTACTTGTTTTCAATTCAAGGAAACTAGCATAAATCACACATTTTGTTTACATTTTACCTTATCTTACACATTTTTACCGACTTTTAGGCACCAAACAACTAAATACGAAACATTTTTACCGACTTTACGGCGCCATACAACGAAATAGGGGAACATTTACCAATTTTAACACCTAAAATACATCCAAATAACACCTTTTTGACCACCTCTTAACACCCAAATATTACCTCATGATCCACTTTTACCCCTTATTACCCAAGTTTTAATGAAGCCCTGCTAATCGACTCTATTGCCAAACACCCCCTATAACGTTACCGTAAACACATTTACCGTTACGATAAACACGATCCCCCAAACCACCCCAATCTCTTGCCAAAAGGACACTGTTTCAACAACCACTGGACCTCTTCTTGCGTCATCATCATCATCATTGACCACCTCAGCTCACCTTACTTCTTCTTCTTCTTCGCCACGTAATCCAGGTAACAACCTACACAGGTAACCATTAAGGCCCCTCGGGTCAACAACCACTGGTCAATTGCCGCGCTATTACGTCACTTCTTCACCAATAACGCCTTTATGACCTACTACCCTTAAACACGATAAGGACCTTTTGACCACCCTCTAGTGCCCTTTTGACCACTTTTTCAACAACCACTGGTCATTCACCACCACTTCTTGCATTTTCACCCTCAAACTAATGCCTCCACCCCCAATCTTTGGTGTGACCGATGGACACTGGCCATCCTCAGTCGCAGTTTCTTTTATGCGGACCGTAAACACCTTTTACAACAACTTCCAGCACTTTTTGCCCCATTTGCACCATTTTTGCTGGATTCTTCACCAAAAATTTTGCTTTTCCACCCGCAAAACCGACAAATTTTTAGGGAAAAAGTTTTAGGGAAATTTATACCTGGCAAAAATCCGTTTTTTTTTCCCTAAAATCTAGGGAATTCTCGGTCGCAGTTCATGGGTTACTACACTACTACTATATATCTAATTCTGACATAATTATTATCCCCAAGTTGCTTAGCAAAGAAAAAATGAAAAGCGTAAGAGTCGTTGTTTTTTCTTCCTTCTAAGAAAAATCACCTTCCGAGATTTTTGCATGTCTTCAGGTTTGAGGGAGCCCTTCTTCTTGAAGTGCCATATCTGACACGGACGTAAGCGACCCTCTCACCTTTGCCTGTGATTGGTGCCCTTTTTTAAGTGTTGTACAGGCAAAGGGGCCCTACAGTTCAATGCTGGTTTCGAACAGCCAAAGTGAGATGGCTTTACTATGTATGATTCTGTATGATGTCGTAGTGTTTTTTTTAAATATATCATTTCCGGAGCAGAGAATCGAACTCGGGTCTCCGGCGTTGAAGGCAGACGAACGTGTCTAGATGTTAACGAATCTCTACGCTATGGCCGCCTCTTTGAGGGTTCCTAGATCACGGAATTACTCTAAAACGAGATGAGATATCGATTTTGAATTTGTCTCACATATAGTATTTGAATTAGAAAAGAAATATATAATTTTTGAGTGATATCACTTCATGTGGAAGGCTAGAAAGGATGACTGCCGTTAAATATTATGAAGTTTGTACAGTATTATGAGAACTGTTTTTGTTTTTGAATTGTTTTTTTGGGTTCTGCTTAGAGTATCGGATAAATTTTAATCATGCATACATATACATATACAAAGTGTTAAAGGGGAGAGGGAGAGGTCCATTTGTTTGTATTTATTTATATGGTGCTTTTTAGGGTTCTCGAGGAATAATATTATTTTTTAATATTTCCAATTTTAACAGAAGAAGTATGTAGATAGTTTGGCTTCGATTGAAAATATCTTTGAAGTCCTGCCTGCCTTAACTCAATTTTTCAGTAATTAAAGCACCATTTCATTTAAGTATATAGTACCAATGTCTGAATTAAATTTGTCGTTAGCGTAGAAAGTAAAATTCAGTATGTATTTCAAACTATTTGATTGCAATGGAAGTGGGGTTTAAATCACTTCACCTATGTTTCCATTCATTATTTCTGTAAAAGAAAATTAGTAAAGTTATTCCTCAATACTTCTTTTGTGAAAATCAGTTGAAAAGTTTTTTTTGACTTACTATACAATCCAAGCCCTATATTATTTTTGCTAAAACTGGAAATAACCAGAAGATAATGTGATTTTCAGACTTCTTGACCTCAAGAACAGCGGAAAAGAACGTAACTCGAAATATTCTTGGCAACCTCTCTAAACCCCCACTACTCTTTTAATTCTTTATAACTTTGATGATGAATTTGAAGACTATTTTGGTTCTGCATTTACGTTTAAGTGTTTTCCAGATGCGGAAGTGCTTCTATTGCAAAAGAGGACCCGAAGGCTCTTTGCCGACTATGATCTTTGCTCTTCGGTTTAACATAGCTATGAAATTACCCTTTAAACGTTTATTCATACTTCTCAACTATTTTAAAAATAGTAAATTAACATTTTATATTTCTTACGAAATTTTAAATTATTTTTAGAATAGAGACAAATTTAAATTCGAGGTTAATGTTGAACAAAAAGTGTAAATATCAATAACCTGTCAACAAATGTAATCCATCAGAAGTTTAAATTAGGCAACGTAAAAACCTGCTTTTTTATGCTTTAGGAACTTTTATCTCCAGAGATGAAAGTTTTTTCAATATTGGTTTTTGTTTGTAGATATTATATTATGCATTTATAAGTTATTACACAAGGAAAAAAATGTGATTTGTTTCACTTTAGTTTTATATAAAATTTTAACTTAAACTTAAATGTACAGGGTGGTTCAAATTGGACACTTTTAAAGGTAAACCCCTTTATTTAAAGGAGATAGACGAAAACCGATGTAGGTGTCTGAGGCTCAATTTTTATGATAAACTCAATGATGAAAACCGCATATCGATATCTAGTACCGTTTCAGATATACAGGGTGTTTTTTCAAAAATCTGCATTTTGGAAAGATGTTTGTAATCTTTTTGCTATTAAAAATTCTTGATTTCTGTAAAAACATTCTCAAAGCACTTTTTCACGTGGATTTACTTACATTTTTTTACAACTAATATTTTAATAGTTATTTACCAAAAAAACATATTTTTTAAATGGGATACCCTGTATATTTTTCTTTATCCGAATAGAGTTTTAAATTACCATTCTAAAAATATAGCACACTTTATATTTTGCTTAAATCTACTTCAAAATATAAAGGTTTTCAGTTTTTACGCGTTGTTTTAGATTCGGCGACCCATCTGGAGGTTTCTGATGTAATTTTGGCTGGCATGGAAGCTTACATCCCTTTCTTGAAAAAAAGCCCTTCCAACAACAAATCTTAATTCGATCGAAAATGTCATAAATCGTAACATCGTACCCAAAAGAGAAACAGAGAAATTATCGACGAAACCCAGAAGGACCACGATCAAAGAATTACGAACAAATTTCTTGCTGTCGCAATATTCCAGGTCCTTTAGTTGGGTCGCTAATACCATTAGTCAAAATTTTACTAAATCCACTATACGACCACTTATATGTCCAGATCATATTGTAACTACACCTGTTGAGAGAGCCAACTTGTTGAATCCTATGCTTCATGTTCTACTGTCGATTTTCAAAAAGAAACACCACCCATCATTCTTAAAGTACAGTCAAGCCTAATATTATCTTTAGACAGAGTGTCATAAACGTAATTTAGTGAAGCTAGACGCACACACACTGGTTTTCTGCAGACTTTCCAGTCTATCCTATGGAAAGGAAATATTTCTTTTTTGATGGAAATTCGAAACAATTCAGCTGATACCCAAAAAAGGAAAGAAGGTTTACCAAACAACCACCGACCAGTTGCATTGCATTCAATAATATCGAAAGTTATGGAAAATACTGTCAATTAAAGTCTTTTAAAATATTTAGACGAATTTAATATTATTAGCGACCATCAATATATAATATAATAGTAATTATAGTAACGATCTGATGGAAAGGTCCAGGAATCCATTCTACAACTTTGCTGATGACTACGCTTATGTCTTCATTTACCTTGAACTCTCGAATATCAGCTACTCATGCAAATCTCTGCAGACAGCAGGAAGTCAGAACTTAACAAAGGTCTGGAAGAGATTCTATCTTAAGGTTACAGTAACCAAGTAGAAATTAACGCTAGGAAAATCCAAATGGCAGTTTTTTTCTAAGAAAGTTAACTTTGCAGAACCCTACACAGTTATGTCCAAATACTCCAGCATCGTCACTTAATTTGATGGGCGTTAACTTGAGTACCATTACGCCAAGACATAAATGTGTGGCATGCATACCAAAGAGAATTTCTCAAAAGTTGGGAATCTTATTTCGAATTAGAAAGCTTTACACTCTACAACAACTCCCAATTTCGGGTAAAGCTCAAATTCGACCAATGATGGAATATTGCTCTCACGTTGAGTCTCTGCTACCAAACATGCACTATATTTGTTGAATTCTATTTATAAAAGAGGTATTTGCCTGATAGGAGATCCAGAACTCACCAGTAACCCTGATTCCTTGGACCGCCAAAAAACTGTAGCGAATCGAGTCTATTCTATAGGTGCTTTCATGGAGAGTGTTCAATGGATCCGTATGAAATTCAGCTTGTCACTCCTCGTACAACCCTTTTTAAGTACTCTTTTACATGGAGAATCTCATCCCTTTGGAATGATTTGCCAAGAACAGTATTTCCCGAGCGCAATTTACAGCGACATATGTATGTATGTATGTATGTATGTATATATATATATATATATATATATATATATATTTATAAAAAAAAACACGTAACTTGGATATGTGGTTCTTAAGTGCTAAGCGAACTCACGGACAGACAGACAGAGAGGTTGCATTTTATATATAGTATAGATTTTTTTTGATAAATATTATGTTAAGTTAAGATTTAAAAAAAAAAAACACGTAAATTGGATAAGTGTTTCTTGAATGATAAGTGCGCTAACGAACAGGCAGGCAGAGAGACGTTGTATTTTATATATTGTATTTTTTGTTACATGATATTGTTCCATATTTAACGGTTTAGGCAGCGATTTGCAAGAGAGTGCGTTAGCGACAAAATTTTTCCTGACTTTATTCACCATGATTGTTAATGCTTATTTCTTATATTACCTAACGTAATAAAATATATCCTAGAACCTGATCAAAAAACATATGTATAAATCTAAAGAAAAAGTAAATCGTAATCGGATAAGTGATAAGCGCAATAGCGGACAGACTGACAGAGAGGCTTGCATTTTATGTATATTATAGATTATTATGATTATTATCATATAACCTGGAAAGAGAACATCGTATGAATAAAAAAAATACGTAAATCGGATAAGTGGTTTTTGGAGTGATAAGCGCACTAACGGACAGACAGACAGACAGGAAGACATTGCATTTTATATATATTATATTCTTTGCTGCATGATATCGTTCCATATTTAATGCTTTAGGCAGTATATTGCAAGAGAACGCGCTAGCGGCAAACTGTTTTCCGACTTGATTCACTATTATCGTCACTGCTTATTATGTTACTTAACGTAATAAAATATATCCTAGGTTATCTAACGTAATAAAATATATCCTATAATCTGGCCAAGGAACATATATATGTTTAAAAAAAAAACAAGTAAATCGGATAAGTGGTTCTCGAGTGATAAGCGTACTAACGGACGGACGGGAGGGCAGACAGACAGAGATACGTTGCATTTTATATATATTATAGAAGGTTATAGATAACCTGGACAGAGAACACATCTATGAATTAAAAAAAAAAACACGTAAATCGGATAAATGGTTCTTGAGTGATTAGCGCACTAACGGGAGAGAGACAGACAGACAGAGAGACGTTGCATTTTATATATATTATAGAAGCTTATAGATAACCTGGCCAGAGAAAAAACGTATGAATTAAGAAAAAAAACACGTAAATCGGATAAGTGATTCTCAAGTGATAAGCGCACTAACGGACAAACAGACAGACAGACAGGCAGAGAGATATTGCATTTTATATATATTATAGAGAGATAGAGAGAACAAATGTATGAATTAAAAAATAAACATATAAATCGTATAAGTGGTTCTCAAGTCATAAGCGCACTAACGGACAGACCGACAGACAGAGAGACGTTGCATTTTATATATATTATATTCTTTGCTACATGATATTGTTCAATATTTAACGGTTTAGGCAGTGGATTGCAAGAGAACGCGCTAGCGGCAAGCCCGAAGTGATGAGCCCATTTTTCATCCAGTCACAATCCACACAAAAATTAGGTTAGGCTCGCCACCACACAGCTCGAAAATGTACTTAAAAGGGTCGATTCGATGTTATTCAGGTGGCGTGAGCATTCTCGGTACCCATCTTGCACTGACTTTTATTATGCCAAAACAATCCTGTAGGATCGTCAAAATGGTGGTATCTGATATTCCATCTCATGCAAATAAATGTTTCTTTTTCAGATGGGTATGTTCCGGTACTAATTTTTCTAATTTTTGATCATGTCTGACGTGATAGCGTGATCTGGCCGTCCAGGATGGGGGTCGCCTTCAGTCGATTCTCTGCCATATTTCAATAGACCATGTCAATGGTAAATCATTGTTTTAACAGGGCATTGATCTCCATAAACGCCTCCCATTTCACTTTATCAGAGCATGAAGTTCAATTTTTGCTCCAAAATTGCAGTTTTCTTCCAAATTGACTTATTTGTCCGGCTATTATTCCTAAAAACGAATGTCGTTATAGAGTTGAATCGTAATATATATATATATATATATATATATATATATATATATATATATATATATATATATATATATATATATATACTCATAATGAATCTCCAATTAGTACGGTATCAAACGGGTATTCCTACTCTCACCCTGTCCCCTCCATTCAGTGAACTTTTGGACCTCCCTCGTATATTTATGTAGATTTACGTTAAAATTTTATATAACTAAAGTGAAGTAAATCACAGTCCTAGTAGAATAACTTAGAAATGTACCAACAACCAACATTAAAAAAGTCTCATCTCTGAAGATAAAAGTATCTAAAGTACAACAAAGCAGGTTTTCGCCACACCTAACCTAAACTACTGATGGATTACGTTTGCTGACTCTAAGAGGTATACGTCATTTACACTTTTTGTTCAACCTTTACCTCGTATTCAAAGTAGCCTCTTTTCTTAAACTAATTTGAAATTTCATAATGAAGGCAAAATATTAATTTACTAGTTCTAAAATAGTTGAGAAGTATGAATAAATGTTTGAAGGGTAAGCTATCAACTAAGTTAAAGTGAAGAGCAAAGAAGCAACTAACACGGGCGGCAATGCTGAAGAAGAGTCATCGGGTCCTCTTTTACTTCGATATCTACAGCATCGAGAGATCCGTCTACGTAAACTTAAACTTATCAAGTCATATCTTAGATTTTCAACGGAAAATAAACTGTTAAGTTTATTCTCTATTGAAAGAGAAGTAACAGACATGTTTTATTTGACAAATATTATTCAATGGTCCTTTTTAAATGTGATAGTTATAATGGAATTCAAGAATTATTTTATATTTTATAAATAATTTTTATCAGCTGTTATATAGATATAATATTATTTTTTGTTTTTAGGTGTAGCGTTTTTCATATTAATCACTGGCCATTAACCTTGTGTTGATATTATGAATTCAAAAATTAAGTTACTGGTATAAAATTTAATGATATTTCGGCTAAATGATTACTTTTTATCTCTGAAATAGCGGCAAGGTTGCATTTAGTAGTAAAGGCGGAAAATTTAAATATCTTAAATTGTATAGTACAAGTTTATATAATTTAAACATATGGTGCAAGTAAATAATATTAAGTTTAACTAATAATAGATTTGCAATGGGTATAAGTTTTTATAAATAAAATAAAAATAAATAATTTAAAGCATTTGTTTTAATTATTTAATTAATTTACTTGTTTAACTTATAATTACCTAGTGCAGCTTCAGTGTTAACATTATAATGTTCCTTATTGTCCTTCGATATATGTGTACTGTCTGTTGATACTGTGTTAGACATTTATTACACTTTATTGGTAGTAATGATGCTAGATTACAGCGTTTTTCATTTCATTAATATAACATAATGAAAGTGTTTCATTACGTGGAGAACATTTTAAGTTTTCTCCAAGTGATCGCATGTCAACGACTCGACGACCAATGTGACAAAGGTTAGGAGACATTTGATTTTCTATTCTGTTCACCAACACTCCATTGGTTTAATCTTTGATTGTATACAGCCTCAGTAACGTGTTTTCGCTTCCACATATTTTTTTCTTTATCATTTTTATCAATATTTGTTGATTTTTTGTTATTATTCAAATCAATCACAATAACCACAAAATTCAATATACATATCTATATATATATGTATATCAGTAGAGCCAATGTTACAGCGTTGCCGCTTCGAGACACCCGAATTTTAAGATTTTTAATTATCATTTTTTATTAATTACTTAACTATTAAAATATTTTTTTTATTCTTTTATTTTTTTCATATTATTTGATAATTGTTTAAAAATTATAAAATGTAATTAATTTTTATTTTCCTTTTTTTTCTATAAGTTTGAACAAAACATCCAAAAGTTAATCCATTCATGCTAAATTATTTAATAAAATTAGATAAACAATATATAAGACTTAAACTCTTTCGATAATGAATTTATTATCATAATAATAACTATCGTTAGTCTTATAAAATTTTTTAATTATTTAATAAAACGTATTTCTAAATGACACCATCCAAAACTTTTGGTTGGGGTTATCCCACCTCAACCTCCTTAATTCGAAGTTATCAGAGAAACTGACAAAGACACGGAATGTAAATCGTTTTATTCCTATATGCAAATATGCCAAAGCTTATAAAAGTTTTAATTTAAACAAGTAGTTATTTGAAATAAAAAGTTCCCCAGTTTTATTATTATTATTATTTATTAAATAAAAAAACCAAGTATAAACCTGTTATTAAGAATACTTTCATTAACAATTTCTCAGTACTAAACAGAAAAATTAAAATATTCTACAATTTCGTAGCAGGTGGGGCATGTGATTCATAAAAAACCTTACCACTAATTTAAATTAGCATATTTCTGATATGATAATATATTGATATTATGTTATACAGACATTTTGTTGTGATGCCTAAAAAAATTAAATGAGTTGGATTTCTCTCGTTATGTGCTTCTCGTGAAAAAATGTAATAATAGTAATTTGGTTCAATAAACTGACACGTTTTTTAAACCTGACCTTTCAAATTTTCTGGAGTAGTCTGAAATAATTAAGTAATTTTTAATAATAATACCATTAATACCATAGGGAGCATAGGTAATTTTCATTTCTGGACATCCCGTATTCAGTTGATAAGTTTCCACTTAATAGAAGTTGTGCTAAATTGATGCTCTTTCACCTGACTGATGTCCCAATGACTTTAAAATTCGATGTTAATACTATTAGATAATTTGTGTTTGTATTTGTCTAGTCAAAATTAGATGTAAGAAGTTTCTTCCAAAATGTGTATGAAATCATTTTGGGTAGAAAAAATAACTATTGTAGTTATTGAATATCGTGAGAATAGACCGTGTAAGTCGTATATCAGATATATGTACCAGTAATATTTTTAATCCAGTTTAATTGCTATATTAACCTCTTTTTATCAGATTAAGAAGCACTATATTAAGTAAAATTTCGATAAATACAGATTTCTAATTTTTCGAAATTCTCACGAAATAACGAACGTACGTCTGAGATGGCAGTGTTATAAGTGATTCTAGTATGTCAGTTCAATAATGCGGATACGATATAATAAAATCTTCCATCTTGACAAGCAACTAGAAATGTTTCTGTTTTGTTGACAGTTGACAATCAAAATTTTTTTAGAAAATTTCATATTGGCGGTTTTAAGCATCTTGTATTTAAAATAATTCTTATTCTCCTGATTTTATAATGGTGTCAAAGTTAACCGTTTCTAGTTTTAATTTCTGTATGGGTGATTATGGTAATACTTTCTTGTCATGTTTTTTGATGGATATAATTTGTTTTGGCGTTTGCACTTTTAACAATATCCGAATATTTTCTCAAAAGAAGATTGACTATTGTTTTTAGGGTTTTATTTTTTACAATAATTGCCCAGTTAGCTTGCTAGAATAATAATAATATAGAAACTTACTGGCTAGCAAAGTGAGAATTTAATAGTTTTTCGTATATCGTTCGTCTGTCTTTTTCTCTATTTTTTTTTTCGTATACATAAGGATTCTATATCGTTTTTACCAAAAAGTTTTGACAGAAGCTACTGCTAGTACTGGAAATGCTAAAGAAGACTAACCAGTTAATTATACTGAATATGTCTCTTATTGGTTGACTTGATTTTTAGGAATTTATTTCGGGTTATCTTTCCTTGTTTTTATGTTACTAGTCGACTGCACTACGAGTACTTGCATATAAGTTTATAGCGTTAAGTCTATAATATTTCGATGTTTTGTGGCAAAGTGGATCAGGTAGGTCTGTTCATTTTACTTTAAAACTTAGGTTAACACTATCAACAATTTTTTTGCAGCATTTTTTAGCATAAACTAATTAATATTAAGATTTCAAACTCAAAAAGTAAAACTAACTAGAAGTGAGTAGAAATTCAAAAGCATAAAATTTATCAGCATTTATGATTTTATTAGGATAAGAAATCGGCGTAGCAGTGTAAATTATTGCCATGTGGTTTTGCATCGGTAAAAGTCGATCGTTACCTACCCCCTGCTTCGTTCGGTATGCGGCTTGGTTCGGTATGCCGAATTATCAAAAAAGTGAGACTTTCAGACACATAGGGAATCGTAGACTGTTTTTCTGGTTAAACTGTAGTTGGTTATGTTCAATAGTAAATTATTTTTATGCTTTCTGTTTTTTTGACTTTAACATAGGGTAGGTGCACCAGTAGTCGACCGAATAACGTTGAGGTTACGTTAATCGTAGCTTTAATGAAATCCGTCATAATATTTGGACACTTTAGGTAGCAATATATCCAATTTCAACCCTTTACTTTGCATTAATGCATTTTGAAAAATTATAAAATAATGTACGGACGTAACAGCACCAGTTGTCTGTCGCTTTATCCCAGTAGTGGACATGTATACGCCCCAGTAGTCGACCACTTACTGGATAATTAAAAGCTACAGCTCCACAGTAGTAGGGTGTTTTTTTCGTTTTTTTACAGAGAATAAGAACAGCATGTTACTTTTCCCAATGTGAATTTTTTTATCGAATTAACTTTTACCATGCCATTAAAAAAAATAACTTAATTTTCACCTTTTATATTTTTATATTTTATATTACAATAATCATATTCGTGAATTAAACCATTTTGAGTGTAAATCTAGTCAGTACAATAACGACATTAAAAATACTTAGAATCAAAAATATAAAACTACATTTCCTTCTCGGAGCATCTTTTTCTCATCGGTTTTCCTTGTTTCAGAGCCTGCTGCTTTTTTTTTTCACTTTTAGCAGCAGCTTTTTCCTTTTTTAATTGTATTTTCTTCTTCTTCTCCTGCTTCGCAATTTTAATTACCTCTTTCTTCCTCAACTCTTCTTCTACAGACTCACGCCATGCCTTTGACGAAATAGCAGAGACTTTCTTTTTTAGCTTGCGTTTATGATTTGCACAAATAGGGCTGGGATAGCAGAGATGTGAAGAAATGCTAGTGTCAGATATTTTTTGGATAATTATTTCTGGAGAACTTGATTCTGAAAAAAAAATTAAATCCCGATTGAAAGCTCGTAAGTATATCATCCCCATTTGAAAAATGCAAAAGGTATAAGAGAACAAGTTTACCTGACTATGTGGTTATAGGCTCTACGTGCTCATCAATCTCTATCGAATCGTCGAGTAGAGTACGAATATTAGAACTGGAGAAATTATTATTCTCTAGAATAACGATAGAATTATATAAATAAAAGTGGGATAAACCCTATAGAATTATAAATTCAAAATTGATAATAAAATTCAAATACCTGGTTCATCTAAATGTAGTGATGGTCCAGTAATTTGTTGAACAGTATCGTCAGTCAGACGGAAAGAGTTAAATAAGAAGGATAGGCGGAAAACCGCTTTTCCTATCTTTTCCTATTTTTGATGACACCCTGTTTTCAGGTAAAAAATGCATATGGGACGCTCATCACATCTAGCGTCCCAAGAGGGCTGCACCTCGCGCACTTGAGATTAGTGGAAAAAACTGAAAAACTCATTCATTTATTGCTTTATGGTCAGTGACCATAAAAAACAATTTTCCCATTCATAAAATCTCAATTAGTTTTGTAGAGGATTTTTACCAGATTTCATCGCCGATGAAATATCTGAAATCAACATGGAACACCTGGAAATCCATAATTTTGTGATGGTCGACTATTGGAAGAAAAGAAAACACCAGGCGTTCAGTAGTCGACCGGGCTGTGACGACTACTATAATTACTCACAAAATCGACCCCCGTAGTCGACAGGTCACAAAATACGCAGCTCCCGAAGAACTAACGAAATTCCGAGTTCTATTAACATTTTCTGCATTTGCGTCTTGCCTTGAACATCTTTATTCCGTGTAAAACAATAGTTTTCCAACGTTTCACAGGCAGTTTCATTGAACATTCCAAATACGTCGACTGTACCGTCTTTTCTCAACTGACCCCTCTTTTTAAATGTTCTTTCTCGATCTGTCGAAGGGCCTGAAACTGATTCTGGAATAAAGTTGGGAAGTTCAACTATCCCTTAAATACGACGTCGTCACGGATTATGCTATAAAAACTTTTTCAACAGATTTAAAACATAAGTGGTCGACTATTGGGTGGTGATCGAAAACTGGTGTACATACCCTACTATACTTGTACATTTATTATTTTGTATATATTGTATTTTTTTATTTTATACTTTTACGTAAAAATAATAGTTCGTAAGTTATAAAATGTATTTAAAAAAAAATAAATTATTTAAAAATATAATTTAAGTTAAATTTGCTACACATAGGTGTTTAACGCTTTAATTACAGTGGTAACCGAAATATGATAAATTTGTAGTTCCATAGACTAAATGGTTAGTGATATTCTTAAGTTTATAGTGGCATTATTGTATTTGATAAGCTCTATATAACGATAGATTACTTAAACATTTAAAATAATAATTTCATTTCGTTCCTTAACATATATTGTAAAGATCCAAGAACAGACGAAAAAGTAAAATAGTGGCTCCAAGGTTGGGCTTGTTCGGTATGGCGTGACGTCAAGACAAATAAAGTTGGTTCCGATTAGCAAACTCAAGGCTGTGGTTTAGTTGGTTCTAGGAGTATATATCTTGAAATCGTGGATTCGAATCCTACAAGTACCTAGAAAGATTTTTAATTCTCTTGTGATCATGTCTTTGAAGTACGTTCCCGATTGTTCATGGTGGTGAGGGAAGTGACAAAACAGATCTCCGACTAGCAAGGTCAAGGCACGCTAATGCTGTGGCTTAGTCGGAAAACTGCAGGGGCGTATACATACTTTGAAATCATGGATTCAGTTGTCACCTAGAAACTTTTTTATTTTTCTTGTGATTGTGTCTACCTTTACATATTTTCCTAATAACTTTATACTTAAATATTTTAGCACTTTTTAAGGGGTAAATAAACAGGTATACAATTGCCAATTTAATAAAAAAAATATAATATTATCCTAGAACCACATTTTCAATAGACACAAATATAATTTTTCAACCAGCAACAAAATCAATATATGTATTCTCTCGAGAGTAAATATTGTATTTGTGGCAAATTTGCAAAAATATTCATTTATTAATTATTACTTCTCTTACTAAAGGGACGTATAGTATTTGGTTTGTTAGTCCGAGAACTCTGTGGTCTCACATTTGAGGGATGTTGTTTCAAATGCAGCTGGTAAAAAAGTGAAGGCAGATAAATTTTATATAGTTAAAATAGTATTATGAGAATTTTGCTTGCTGCTTCTCTTCTTAAAGATGCAGTAATTAAGTTAAATAGGTAAGGTACACAGGGCAGATGTGCAATAAAAAATTGCGACTGTAACAAAGAATTACAAAAAGTACACCTATCTAAAAACCCTAATTGAAAAGCGTATTTAATTAAAATCCGTCGAACCTAAAGATCCGTGACCACAACCTGTTATTACCTTCCTATCTCCGCATAAGATATCCGGAAACATAAAAAAATAAACGTCAGAGTAAAACAAAAAAAAAGTTCTCGATTATACTAATAACCTCTAATCGAATATTCCATCACACTCTGAGATGCTGACCGAAAGACGCCCGCAAAAAATATAAAAATTAACATAAATTCTCCATATTTATAATGGGCTCGAAACTGGACATCAACTCAAGTAGTTGCAGTAGTGCACATGAACATTGAATTATAAAAATTCTGCACATAAACTATACCATTACATAATTTCTATTCTGACAAGGGTTTTGAAAAGGTTGTACTTAGTTAAAAAGATAAATAAGCAATATAAATCGCAATATTATAAAATCGCTAACAACAATAGAAATAACGTTTCATAAAAATTTTATATCGATGTTGCTCCATCCTGAAAAGTCGCCCCAAACTTCTAAATCCTTCAAGAATGCGTAGTCAAGCTTCAATCACAATTCCCAAGCAGGTCAGACAAATATTTCCAATACTGTAGGTAATATTTTTAAAAATATTTAAAAAAATATTACTGGAAAAAAACGCCGCCGAAAATCCATATAATGTTTCTTGACAAGACGGTGGATCTAAAACAATTTAAATTATATCAAACAATTATTAATGAAGCAGCAATGTGATCTCATATTCCTCTAATTATCCTAGAATCTATAAATGCATAAACGGACTATTTGGTTGTCAGCTCAATCCACCGCCTGAAAACCAACTTCTGGGAATTCATTAAACGAGAACTTAAAAAGACTTGTCCCTTTACATCGGATGCAAATTATTCATAATTTTTCATTTTCTGCAAGCCCACAAACATTAAAGGGATACATACCAATCTAAAGAGAAAGGTACACCGCGCACCCTTCAGTTTTGTTAAAGTTATTAGGTTGTCACGAGTAAGATGTCAAAAGTATATTGCAAAAAAAACTTCGATCAGGCCAAATAATGAGTAAGTTTACAGAAATGTAAATTTAGACACAAGATAAAGAAACTAAGAGCGTATAGAACAGGCCGATCGCGATCGACAAGTCGATCGCGAGTGTTTTTTGAGTCGATCTCGAGAAAAAAATTCCGATATAGAACTATTCACAGATTTTGTTTTAGGTAACTGGGATGGGGATGATTGGCGCAATAAACGCATTTAAAAGTAAATTGCAACTTATGATAGATCAACTGAAAAGAAAGGATCTGAAAAATTATCCGTCTTTGAAAGCAAGGATTCCTCAGTTGAATTATGATATTTATGAGGCAGAATTACCAAATATTTTGGGCTAATTCGAAATACGTTTTTATGATTTCAGTAAATTGGCAAATATCGCATCATTAATGAGTTATCCTTTTTCGTGTAAAAACATTGAGGAATTAGCTACTGAAATATCAAGTCAGTTTAATATGGACTCATGTTGGGTTGAAAATGAGTTAGTGCAGATTATATCAGATATACATCTTAAAGCCACAGCATCTGATACAAAATTCTGGTGTTTTATATCTGAAGATAAATATCCGAATATAAGGCAAATCGCCCTTCAACTGACGGCAATGTTTGGGTCAACTTACTTGTGCGAGTCTGCATTTTCTGAAATGAAGATAATTAAGTCAAAATATCGCAATCGACTAACGACGAACATATGTCTTCATGCTTGCGATTAGCACTCGGTAATTACGTACCATCTTATGAAAAGTATGCTGAGGACATGCAGTGCCACGCTTCAACATCCAAAGTCACTCTTTAGTTAAGTTTAGACACTAGAACTCGTTTGTTTTGTAAGAACCAATAATTATGAGTTTTTTCATTGGCATTTTAGAGCAGACCTACACTTACCTTGACTAAAAAAATGCATATTGTGCGGAAAACTAACATCTATGCCACGATACACCCTACCTAGACGACAATCCTGCATTACACTTACTTGCAGCCTCTCAGGGTCGATCGATCGTAGTCTAACAATATTGAGGTAGATCGCCAGCAGTTCAAATTTGAGCACCCCTGGTATAGAAGTATAAAAGAAAATTTATGTTAATACGCAACATATATAATAAGTGTTACGACGGAATCTGAACATAAAAAGTGTAAAATGGTACTTCTTCAATACCATATAAATGTATAAATTTTAAGCCACGTCGTTACGATGATACGGTAAGCGCTGTGGTCTGAAAGCAACGGACTATCCGCTGCATGCCGTACACCCAATGTTCGCCAGGTGTTGATTTATTATCCCTGGATCCTTACATGTAGATGTGGATACCCTTTGCAAAATTCAGTAACAACCCACTAGAAATTTTGCATGTCTGCTTCATTCATAGAAACCGTTTACTTCATGTACTGTCTTAACGGTTCCGCCTCAGTGACTGCTGGCTGAAATTCTTACGTAACGACTTCTGCAGGTGGAACACCTGGCGGTGCTCTTTAGCTCTTCTGTTGCTGAGTTATACCTACTTGTGGGATACCAACTCGTCTCATCAGCACCTGATTTCTAGCGCACAGGTCCTGGATCGCCTACAAATATTCCCTCGCAATTCCTAGACAACAACAATTCTACTACGTGTTCGTTGTGCTTCATGTTTATATATGTGTATTTTGAAATATTAGCTAAAACGCGTTATATTTAATATGTTGGAACATTTACATTTACCACGTATTATATTCTATAAGTTGAACAGAAACAAACACAAAAAATGATATCACTAAAACGACTACCCTGGAGACGTAGATGTTTAATGACAGATATTTTCTGTTCACTTCCTTAATTAAACTTTTTAAATATTTTTAATCGAGCACCTTTTTGATTCTTAATAATTTGGTTCTATGGTTTTATTTATTAGGCCATCGGAAAAGATGGTTAAATTTAAGGAATCTAACGTTTACTATTGACTTCTCTTTTTTTCTTGGTGATATCAGAAAATTGTTTTTGGAGAAATAAATAAGGAAGCTAAAAGTCGTATTTTCTATGTTTTGGCTTACTTTATATCGAAAATAAGAAAAATCTCTTGTGTCTTTAGGCGACAGGATTTATTATACAATTCTGGATTTATTTATTAGAAAGGGGAAAAATAAATAAGAAAAGAAAAGCCTAAAATCTAATAGTAATTTATTCTTAAAAGGGTTAGTTTGTTTGTCCTATAAATAATATATGTTAGGCTTTACACAACACGTTAATGTGCGTATTATTTACTCTTTAAAACAACATTTTATAGAAAAAAGGCGAACTAAGATCTGAAAAGTCGATATAGTACAGGAAAAATAAGCGATTTTATAGGGAGTACTTAGAGATTTATGTAAAAAATTTATTACAAAATCTTAAAAACGGCAGATATTTTAATTCCTGAATAAATATAAATAATAAACAAATACAGTACAATTCCGATATAATTCATTCTTATACAGTAAAGTAATTTTCTTAGAATGTTAATCTGTTATTTGGAAAAATAACCCTATCAGGCGGTGAAATGAATTTGATAACACGTGAGATTTCATTCCAGGTTCTAGTCATTTTTGGTTAATCCAAAACATGCTGATGAAAAAATAGAAACAAAGATACGAATGAGCCAGCAGGTTAAAAGACGTATTTTTAAATTTCTCGTTACTATTGTTTGACAAATATATACTTATTTATTTACTACAGTTTTTATTAATTTATAAGATGCGAATAGGTCGGGAAAATGGTCATGTTCTGGTAAAACCTATGAGTTTTTGATTTATGTCCAAAATATAGCCCTATAATTTGTTTTTTTTTTCTTTTACAAAATATCACTTTCTAAACTTGACAAACATATGAAAAAAATGTCTTTTTGTTTTTCTTTTTTGAATAAAAAATTCCTCATTCTTATTTTAGTTGATACTTTGGCTACTAGTCCAAAACTCTTATCTGAACACCCCATATTGGGAAATCTAAGTACCAATAAAATTACCTTAACACTTTTTTTCAGTTACCAAGTTCATCCGTATAGGCGGAGTTGACAAAAATGATACCACACCATTTTTCGACAAGGTCCTTTACGAAACGGAAGTGGATGAAAATGAGGACATCGGACATATGGTTCTTAATGTTACTGCAAAAACTCATGATAAAGGTAACTTAGATCTTAAGTATTTATATGACAGAGAAAGTTTTTACCTCGAATTTCAACTAATTTAACCAGCATAAAAGTTATCAGTCAACTCCAACTACACCTATCCTTATAGACTAAGAAATGATGTTCTTCTTTCCTAAAAGGTAATGTAACAAAATGTAAATTTTAGAGAACCAAAATAGGGTAATGTGACAGAATGTAAATTTTAGAGAACCAAAATAGTGGGCAACTGGTGGACCAGAAGCAATCCTAGTCTAGTAGCAATAACAAAGACGACGGAGACTCTATTTTTTTTACGGGCCTAGCACACGTGCTGCAGGGAAATCCCTTAAGCACTACAGGAGCGACGCTTATGCTGAACTAGTGCTCGTTAATTTTGCTCGGTTAAAAACATAGTCCTGGGCAAATCATTCCAAAGAAATGAGGTTCTTCATATAAAGAACTGCTTGAAAAGGGTTGTACGAGGGGTGACAAGCTTCATACCAATGTGAAGTGTGACGGGTATTCCTAGCATGCACCGAATTAAACGGGCTCCATCCATCGAATATTTTCCATGAAAATACTTGTAGCATAAGCTCAACTCGCTAACCGTTCTTCTTTCCAAGGAATCAAGATTGCTCGCCAGTTTTGGGTCTCCAGTCTTCTAAATTGCATCCAATAGATGCAGTTTGTCTTTGGAAACAGAGCCCTAAACATGGGGGCAGTATTCTATCTTTGGTCGAATTTGAACTTTGTACAGAATTAACAGCTGTTGTGGAGTGTGGACCTCTTGAGAAGCTCTCTTTGCTATGCTTACGACATAGTCATGCCAACACATATTTATTTCCAAATTAACGCCCGGCAAATTGAGTGACGATGCTATAGGAATGGAGTGCCCTGACATAATTATGCCGGGTCTAGCAAAACTAACTTTTTTAGAAAAATTGCTGCCTGGGTTTTTGTAGCGTTTAATTCTATTTGGTTACTGTCACCCTAAGATAGAATTTCTTCCAAGTCTTTAATAAGTTGAAAGACTTCCTGCTCTATGCGGATACTTGTGTGAGCAGCCGATGCTCAAGCATTCAAAGTGAATGAAGAATTAAGCGTGCTGTCATCTGCAAAGCTGTAGATAGGAATCCTTTCCAGCAGATCGTTAATGTAAATGAGCAAGAACGTGGAAGACAATATGGGGCCTTGGGGCACACCGTCTTGAACGTGAAGGTGTCTGTCAGCCACCACTTGTAATGAACGCTCTCTGAGAAAACACGACAACCACAAACAGAACTTTTCAGACATACCGTAAGAGCATAACTTAGCCAACACTCCATCATACTAAAAATGGCCGACTGCCTTGGATATATCAAGGTCAACCACTCGAGATTCTCCAAAGTGTTCAATTGGGTTGTTCCAAACGTGGTTTACATAAGTAAGAACATCTCCTGTTGATCTTTGCTTACGAAAGTCAAATTGATCGTCTTTAATAATATTCAATCCTCCAAGATATTTTATATGCTGACTTTTCCATGACTTTAGATATTATTGAAAGCAGTGCAATTGGTCGGTAGTATTTTGGCAAGGTCTTCTGGCCTTTTTCGGGTACCGGCTAAACTGTAGCCCATTTTCAGCAGGAAGGAAATATTCCCTTTATGTAGGATAGGTGGAAAAGAATACAGAAAACTGATGTCAGTTCTCTCGCGTATTTATTGAGTACTAGGGCAGATATTTTGGCAGCGCTAGAAGCTTTTTGGTGTCTAGTTTAATTAAAATATGTTTTATGATACGCTGTCTGAAGACAATAACGCACACCCTTGATGGCACTGTGGGAATAGTTGGTGGTGTTTTTCCTTGCAAAATCGACAGTAGCAAGTGAAACAAAAAGTTCCATCGACAAGTTGGCTTTCTCAACTGGTGTTGTTACAATGGTATTATCTGGTCATATGCGTGGTAGTATAGTGGATTTAGTGAAATTTTAACTAATCACTTTAGCGACTATACAAAAGAACCTGAAATTGTTAGGGCAGGCAAGAAGTTTGTTTTTAACTCCTTGGTCTCATCGATAATTTCTTTGCATCTGTTTCTAGTACGGACAAAGATGTTTCGATTTAAGATGTTAGGATTTTTACGCCGTTGTCGGTAGGCAAGATATTTAGAAGCAACAGTTTCCTTGCATTTTCGGTAGAACCAAGACTTGCCGTTGGAAGGATATTTCTTCGAAAAAGAGATGTAAACTTCCATACCAGTCGAAATGATATCTGAAACCTACTTAGATGGGCTGCCGGATCTAAAACAAACGTTTAGCCACAAGAAAGTTCGAAAATATTCCATGAGTTTTTCCACTTTAATAGATTTGAAGTGCCAAATTTTACGTGGTCTTGGGCACCTCTCTGTCACTGATCGGTAGGATACTAATGTCGAAAGCAGTTTATGGTCGGAAGAACCTAAGGGTGGATTTACGGTGAGAGTGTAAATCTCTGAAACAGACTCAGAAAACTTGTCAACTCTCTGTCTCGATCAGGGATTCGTGTTTGTTCACCGATAAGCTAAGTAAAGCGACAACCGATTCAGATGATCACAGTCTTGTTCGTCAGTCGTATTTGGATACTTAAAGTTACGTTGTGGCCATCAAAGTCACCCAGGATTTCGGCATTTAGATAATTAACCTGTAAATGATTGATGATATCTACAGGAGAAGCAAGAAGAGTTTTAAAAACGATATTATATGTGTGGAGTTAGACAGAAGCTGTCCGATTAAGTAGCTGCCATTTCAGTGAATAGTTTATATAACACACTTCTTTAGCTTATGCTATTTTACATTGTTACTTATGCAGGTTAGGTTAGTATATTAAACGCCAGTTATTAGAGATATAGTTAGTTTTTTTAGTTCTATTTCAAGTTCAATTTTTGTAATGCTGGTAAGAAAGATTAAGGTTTTTGGTTTCAGTTTTGGTAAAATGTATTTAAATATAGTACAAACAAAAAAGATTGTGTAAAACAATAATATTGAAAAACAAAGAATAGAAATGAAGAGTAATTGGTAAGCACAGCTTTAGAAATATGTTTGTAATAATATATTTTGATTTCATTTTTATATTTATTCATAACATGTATTTGACCCTTTACTTAGAGAAATGGTTAGTTTCAGGTTAGTTCAGATTAGCAATGTATTTATTGTTATACTATTGTTGTACACTTCTTTCACTAGAGACTGTCTCTACTATGGTTTTGGTTTTACGACCAATACTTATGTAATAATTTATATATATTATAAATTTAAAATTATGCGTAGGGGCGTATGGAAATAAAAGATATTTCTTTAAGGAAAAAAAAAATATATAAAACTAAATTATGAACAAAGTTAGTAAAGGTATGAGCTTGTCTGTTTTGATAACAAGACGAAAGCAGTTTGGGAATTGGTTTTTGTAAAATGAAAAAAAATCAGCTTCTCATCTTTGTAGTCCTTTATATCATAAAGTTTTAATTTGTTTGCGTCTTTCAATGTTTTTAGACAAAATTTTAGTTGATTGCACTTTCTCCTAATACCTACACTCCTTTAATATTTTTAACCGGGCCTCTTTACACAGCCTGTAAAGTTTGCTCTAACTCCGTCCATTTTTTCACAAATATTTAATATTAACAACAAATAAAGAACAACGACAAGTGAATATTTTTCACAAACAAAAAACAGATTTGGTATATTTCTGGAGAAAAATCAGCAACCTCAATTAGCTGAGAGTTACTTTTATCTAGCAACGAGTAAAATATAGACTTTTTGCAAATATATATTTAAAGAGTTTTTAACTTATTCTAGACTTTTATGCTCTTCAAATGATTAAAAAACAAACAAAAAATTAAAAGTTTTTGTAATAGTAATTCAAAATTTACCAGCCCCGCTATAAATAATAAAGCATATAAATTATAGTAATGTAGAGTAAATCCTAGGTCTTTTTTAGAGGTACCACTCTAAATTAAACTACTGACTTAAGTTTGCTTGCTATCACTGTAGGTTGTAACTGTTGAGGAACAAAGCATTGTTCATTCCCAAGGGAAATATTTCCTTATATTCTTCAGGCTTTAAATCCCCAAAAACTCACTAAACTTATATCATGAAGAGTCAAGTGTTTGGGTACCTAGTTAGGCACATAGCTCTTCTCGCAATGTTAGAGTAGGTTTGAAAGCATATTATTCTACCACTAGCACTTCATTTTAATGATTTTTTTATGGACATAGCATACGTGCTGCGGGGAAATCTCTAATTTTTTTGATAATTTTCACAATCCTCTTTGGTGCAATTACGTTTTAGTGTAGAGCTTTATTTAAAAATTCTGGAAATCTTCTTTTATGGTTAATTTAGCAAAAAATTCCTAAGCAAGTCAGTAAGTTGAGTAATTGGACCTAAGGATCACAGGCGTTTCTATGTTGAACTCTAGAATCCCAGCCTTATCTTCTTAAAAAAAAGAAACGACTGCCTTAACGTTCGTAACGTTAAATTCTACTTATTTATTGTTGTATACAAGGCAACCTAGGTCAGTAAAAGAACTGTTAATCTTTGCTTAGGAAAACCGTATTTATGGTCGCTCATGAATGATTTAATATTATATCAAAATTTTTCCTAATAGTAATTTTACGGGATTACTAAATAATAGTGTTTTCTATAGTTTCTCATATTATTGAAAGAAATATATATATAAGCGAGACTCGAGAGCAAGTCCTGATGAAAATAATACTTGTCTGTCGGATAAGTTCAAAGTTAAAACAAGAGAAATACTAGTTCCCTGGTATATTTTTAAGTATAATGACAAATTCTTTATAAATGGTAAAATTTATTTAGTTATTTCATCAAAGCATTCCCTATTACTGATGACAACATCGGCCATTTTTTATTGTGTATCGGAAATAAATTTCCTTTCAGCAAATTTTGTTGAAGTTTCAGATTGCCCCCAAACCGATATAAATAAATAAATAAATAAATATGGTCTTTATTTCCAATTATGAAAGAAAAAAAATACATCATAAACTAAATAAAAAAATGCTACATTAAACTGGAAAATGCCGTAGGTCAGCTGGGAATGTAAGACCACGAAGGTATAAACATTCCCCCTGTTCTTTACCTGAAGCATCCTATTACTAAAGTTTATAGAATACTCTATCTGTTGTTACTGAGACCAATGTATGTTAGTATAGAACAAATAAGGCTGTGACTTATTGTATCAGAGGCCTTAGAAAAATCAATGAGGGTCAAAACTGCTAAGCACCCTCCATCGATGCCCCTGAGTTTGTCATCAATTACTTCCAAAAGGGCTGTCTCACAGCTATGACCTGGTCTAAATCCCTATTGAAATTTGGACAAAATGAAGAATTGATCAGTGTGACCACGGAGTTGTGACTCCATAAACCCTTCCAAAATCTTAGAGAGGACGGGAAGAACACTTATGGCCCTTAAGTCTTTGTACTCATTTGGGCATGCAACTTTAGGCAAAGGTGTAACAATCGCATGTTTCCAATAATCAGGAAACTCACCCGCCAGCAGACAGCAATTCACTATATGCGTAATAAAGGGTACTATATATGGAGTGACAAGACTTAACCCCTCAACGCCCAGCGCATTAGTCTTTATGGAATACAACAGTTTAATCACATCCTCTTCAGCAACTATATGAAAATCAAAATTTTCTACCCCAGGTTTTTTATTGTTTTGATACCAATTAATCTGTCCAGGGTTTGGACTCAGCTTAGCGATTCCATTATTAAAATAGTCAATTATACTATCAGGATCGGAAAGTGATGAAGGAATATTAAGAGTCTAGCTTAGAACGTATAATTTCTTCTAAACGTTTATTATATTCAAAATATTTTTAGATGTTTTTTCAGGATAAGAATTTAAATTCTTTCTGATCCGGTGGTAAAATGAATTACTAACAATTTTCCTTCAAGCTCTCTCAGCAATTTTAGTCATTTTAGCTCAAATTCTAAGTAGCACGTACTTTTCATTTAATATAAGTAGTTCTGTTTTAAAAGATGAAGTCATTCTTTACAAGTCTGGGTAATAAAAACATATTTTTCCAATAACCCAACTTAAAAGATGATTAAGCCCTTGAAAAATGAATTTCCCACAAAAATAAAAAGACATGTTGAAACTGATTATTTCGGTAGTTTTCTTGTTAGATACTAATAAAGACAAAGGTTTTAAACATAATGTATTTTAAAGCATCCAGAAGGTATCTATGTGATGGTCGAAGACAGATTTGTGGTTAAAAATAGTAAATCCACCATTGTTTCCTGTTTTTGCGACATTTATTTGTTTTGTGAAATAGGCTTAAAAGGTAATACTAATAATAATAAATATTTTTACTTCTGTATTTAACGATTGTTTCTACTCCAATGATAAAACTTCTAGATTTCTTTTAGCTGTAAATTGAACCTATATTTTAACCCCTAATAAATGTAAAACATAATGCATCTTAAAAACGAGACTTTCATTAGTTGTTTTCTTGTGGGAAATGTTTAGATCCCATCGATTTGTAAATTAGGAGTAAGTTTTTAGTGTTCCGTTCTAGAAAGGATTCTTTTTTGTAAAAAATCTCCCCTTCCGCCACTCGGTCATTAATTTTTAAATTAAGTGTTCGTTTTTAAAGTTTTACCGTATGAAAAGTTTCATTTTTGTTAAAAGTCTCTACCCTGAATAATCGATTTTTATTTTATTATGTTGAATTCTAAGCAATTATAGTTCCAGTACAAGAGGGTATTTTTTAAGCACTTGCCGTTTGACGCCCCTTCCCGTTTGTTGATTGATGCCCCCCTTTATACGTAGCTCAGTCTTTAGTCCCCTTTTTTTATTAAAAAAATGCTCTTCGTAACCATATGCCCTCCCGCTCCTTGAACCTGGCTACTCCACTAATATATTGTACAACTGTAGGTAAGTGTAGAGGAGTTTTAATGAAAAAAGGGTTAAATATTCTACACTTTAAAATTCGAATTTAATTTATTTTCCTTGGAGTTCGGATGCAAAGGGACGAAAAATCCTGGGAGAGACTTTAGGTCATGTGTGAGCTGGTATAATAGCGATAACAGGCGTGACAACCTGTTATAGATGAAAATAACAGGAAAATATCCTTCCGCATGGTTACAAACAAAAATGAACTAGTCTATTTGCTGATATTATCGATGTTCCTAGAGTTGTGGTTTAGTAGGTCACGTTACAGGCTATGAAACCTAAATTTTAGTGGTTTTGACAAAATTCCGTTTAAAATTTTTATTATTTAAAAAAATATATATGACAACATTTCCAAGATACCCAACAGGCTTTGCATGACCAGTTTTGAAGTATTTGGGATTTTTCAAAGAAAGGCTTATTCAGAAATTTTTAATTTTGAACTCTAGCTTTATATAAATAATTATATTTTTCGATGAAATTTTGGTTGGTTGGTTGGGATTCTTAGCCAAAGCCCGACATAAAATTTTATCAAAAGCGGACACTTTAACTGAAACAGAAACTCCCTGGAAGACCCATTTAAATTTAAGAAGCTTATGCTTTTGATATATAGTCTAGAGGTACGAAAAAGGATAGGTATATTCAGTTTTCAAAAATTTTTCTAAAATCGCTTACGAAGGTTTGAAAATTTTGGAGCCATCTTTATTAGGTATATTTTTATGGATCCATACATCTCGAGCACTTTGCAAATAAAAATTATTTTAGATAATATTATTAAAGATAACTTAAGCAAAAATTTTCAATACTTTTCGATTTCTTGTTGTAAATACGTCAATATTCCATGATTTTTGTTGAATTTCTTTTAGGAAATATGGTAAAATTACGTAACTCCCTGGAAGATCCATCTAAATTTAAAAAGTTTATACTTTTAATATATAGTCTACAGGTTCGAAAAAGAATAGATATATTCCGTATTCAAAATTTTTCTAAAATCGCTAACGAAAGTTTAAAAATTTTTGAGCCATCTTTATTATGTATATTTTTATGGATCCATATATCTCAAGCAACTTGCAAATAAAAATGATTTTAGATAATATTATTAAAGAAAACTTAAGCAAAAATGTTCAATTCTTTTCGATTTCTTGTTATAAATACATAAATAATCCATGATTTTTGTTGAATTTCTTTTAGGAAATAATATTACGTAATCCTTGGGAAAATTCAAAACGCCCTCAAGAAAACCGTCTAACCTTTCTGTTATCAAGTCTTTTAAAGGCTCGTTTGTCGATATTTCCTTTTCTATAAAAACAGTCCAATATACCGCAAATAGGTTTTCTTGGAATCGAAGTTTTATAAAGAAATAAAGCCTTTTCTGTTATACGAGTATATAATAAAAAATTAAGTATTTCCCTTCAGATTTAGCAAGAAAATTTTTTTGTCAAAATCCTCTAAATCTCTAAATATATGCGCAAAGAAAAAATAAATGGATACCTATTACTGCCAATATATTCGGATTAAATTCAAATCGGTAAGTTGTTAACTTTTTAGCCTACAAATAATTTAAATAATTCTTTAATTAGTAATCTCAACGTATAGTGGCATGCAGTGTATTTTTCTGGTTCTAAATTCTAACGTAAGGACCCATGACTTTGAAATTAGGTGAAACACTTTGGTAAAACCGTCCTTAAGATTGTAAACCGTAATTCTGTTTGAATAGTAAACTCTTTTGTCATTAGCATTTTAGAACATTACTTTTTTGCAATAAGTAAAAATTTTAGATGCTTCACTAATACAACAAATACTTTGTACGGTTCACTAATGAAGTTTTAAAAATCGAGTTGTGGTGTTCTTGAACAGTTTTTTTTTATTGCGAAATTCAAAATGGTTTCAAAATTGCAAAATATAAAAATATCTGGAATAATGTTCTAACATTTCATCTGGGTGCTAACCACAGTTATTTCATTTAGAGGATTATTCTATTTATTTCCATCTATAGAATTTACATATTGGGTTGGTATTTTTATGTATATAACTTATTTTATACATAAATACATTACAATATTGCACCATATAAAATATTTGCAATCTTACGATATTTAGATATTATAATATTACCGAATTACAATACATAATTCTGCTATTTGTATCCTCAAAAGTAATATTCAATTTTTCTGAAATTTAACATGACTGGTTCAGATTCGCTACTCACATGGGTTATATATGTTAGATGTCATTTTGCTCAACACTATATATAAAATATTTGAAATAGTAAAGCAGCTATATATATATATATATATATATATATATATATATATATATATATATAT
This sequence comes from Pachyrhynchus sulphureomaculatus, assembly GCA_019049505.1. Lineage (NCBI taxonomy): Eukaryota > Metazoa > Arthropoda > Insecta > Coleoptera > Curculionidae > Pachyrhynchus > Pachyrhynchus sulphureomaculatus. The sequence goes on along the minus strand of CM032446.1, from coordinate 113,877,512 downwards.
ATATATATATATATACATATGTATTTATATATTATATATATATATATATATATATATATATATATATATATATATATATATATATATATATATATATATATATATATATATATATGCTGTGTTTGTGGCTCTCATGTTTCCTCGGAGAGCGTTCTTTACACGAGTGGCGGTCGACGAATTTCTTTCCTTCACAATCAACGCCGGTGTGCCCCAAGGCTTTATACTGTCTCCTACTATCTTTCTCGTTTACATTAACGATCTGGTGGAAAAGACCGCAAATCCTATCTACAGTTTTGCAGACGACAATACCCTTATCTCTTCATTTACTTTGAACGCTCGGACATCGGCTGCTCAGGCGAATATTCACAAACAGCAGAGGCAGCAGGAGGTCGTTCAACTTAACAAAGACCTGGAAGAAATTCTATCTTGGGGTGACAGTAACCAAGTGGAATTTAACGCTACAAATACCCAGGCGACAATTTTTTCTAAAAAAGTTAACGTTGTCGAACCCGACATAGTCATGTCGGGGCACTTCATTCCCCTAGCATCGTCACTCAATTTGTTGGGCGTTAATTTGGGAGCAAATATGTCCTGGCATGAACATGTGGCATAGCAAGGAGAGCTTCTCAAAAGTTAGGAATATTATTTCGAACCAGAAAGCTTTACATTCCACAACAACTGTTAATTCTTTACAAAGCTCAAATTCGACCAACTATGGAATACTGCTCCCATGTTTGGAGCTCCGCTCCCAAACATACACTGCATTTGTTGGATTCTGTTCAGAGAAGGGCTGTTCGTCTGATTGGAGACCCGGAACTAACCGGCGACCTTGATTCGCTGGAACATCGAAGAACTGTTGGCGACTTGAGTCTGTTCTACAAGTATTTTCATGGAAAGTGTTCGAAGGATGTAGCCCGCTTAATTCCTCCCAAAGCGGTGCATGCTAGAAATACACGTCGCGCTGGTGCTTCACATCCGTATGAGATTCAGCTTGTTACTCCGCGTACAACGCTTTTCAAGCAGTCTTTTATATGGAGAACTTCATCCCTTTGGAATAATTTGCCCAGCACTGTGTTTCCCACCGAGTACAATTTACAGCGATTCAAGAACAACGTCAATTGCTTTTTCCGCACACATGCCGCTCCTGGAGCGCTTTAGGGACTTCCCTGAAGCACGTGTGCTAGACCCATAAAAAACAATATATATATATATATATATATATATATATATATATATATATATATATATATATATATATATATATATATATATATATATATATATATATATATATATATATATACATATTATATATATATATATATATATATATATATATATATATATATATATATATATATATATACATATATGTATATATATATATATATATATATATATATATATATATATATATATATATATATATATATATATATATATATATATATATATATATATATATGGCTGAAACGTTTTTCGTCTAGCTACTTAAAACACATTTTTTTTGCAAAATTCGGCTTTATCATCAATATCAGTCCAACGCTTTTCTAACATTTCTATACCTTTCTTTTAGAAGGATTTGTCTTTGCCTTCAAAAGAAGCCTCAGTTTCGGCGATAACTTCTTCACTGGAGCCAAATCTCTTTTCTGCAAGAATTTTTTTGAGGCAGGCGATTAGATAATAGGAAGCAATTCGAACTGCATGGTGCATTGTCTTGATGAAAGAGCACTTTTTTATTGTTCATTTGGGGCCGTTTCTTTGCGATTTCTGCCTTCAAGCACAACACTAACTTTATGTATTATTTGCTTTTGATAGTTTTTCCCCTCTTAGCATAGTCGATACAAATTATTCCATGCGCATCCCAAAATACAGAAGCCAAAACCTTCCCAGTCGACTGTTGTGTTTTGGATCGCTTCGGGCGGCTTTCATCGGCTGCTGTCCACTGAGCCGACTGCCGATTTAATTTTGGTGTGCAGTGGTGGATCGATGTTTCATCCATTGTCACATATCGCATGAAAAAAATCCTTTTTATTGCGCTTAAATAGGTCCAAACAGCGCTCAGAATCGTCAACACGTTGATGTTTTTGGTCCACTGTGAGCAAACGCGGTACCAAACAGAGCTTTCTCATGCCCAAATGTTCATGCGAAAAAATTCTTTTGATATCTTTGGGGTGTCAGCTATCTCACGCAATTTCACTTTACGGTCATCCAAAGCAATTTTGTGGATTGTTTTGATGTTTTCCGGTGTCACCACCTCATTTGGGCCTCCAGAGCGTTCAGCATCATTTATATCTGTACAACCGCGTTTAAATTCAGCATATCAGTAAATGATGAGTGATTTTCCTCCTTCCTCGTAAAACTTATCAATCCATTGCTTTGCTCGAACGGTATTTTTTTAACAATAAGCAGTGTTTAATCAACACACGAATTTCGATTTTTTCCATTGTTTTGGAAATATCAATAGTAGCGTGACTAAAACCACTGTAACTTGTACACTAATCGTCGAAATGTCATGAAATTTTGACACTTATCGTTTGAAGGTTGGTACTTTCAAAAATCATATGGTTTTTCTGAAAAGACAACATCTATGTGTCAGACCAAAAACTTTTCAGCCTACGTGTTATATATATATATATATATATATATATATATATATATATATATACATGTATATATATATATATATATATATATATATATATATATATATATATATACATGTATATATATATATATATATATATATATATATATATATATATATATATATATATATATATGTATATATATATATATATATATATATATATATATATATATATATATATATATATATATATATATATATGTACTTCTTCTTCTTCTTCTTCAGCCCGGGTTCATCCAATGTTGGACATAGGCCTCTTCTAGTTCCTTCCATGATTGTCGGTCTCCAGCCTTTCTTGTCCACTGCCTGCCTGCTATCGTCTTCACGTCGTCAATCCATCGTATATATACATGTATATATATATATATATATATATATATATATATATATATATATATATATATATATGTATATATATGTATATATATATATATATATATATATATATATATATATATATATATATATATATGTACTTCTTCTTCTTCAGCCCGGGTTCATCCAATGTTGGACATAGGCCTCTTCTAGTTCCTTCCATGATTGTCGGTCTCCAGCCTTTCTTGTCCACTGCCTGCCTGCTATCGTCTTCACGTCGTCAATCCATCGTCTTTGGGGACGTCCCACACTTCATAACTCTATGCGTCCATCTTTCCGCATCCTGCCTCGCCACGTGCCCAATCCACTGCCATTTAAGAGCCGCTATCCTCTCCATAACATCCATTATTTTGGTTTTATCCCGTATAATAGAGTTACGTATTTTATCTCTTATGCTGACGCCCAGCATTACTCTTTCCATAGATCTCTGAGTGACTCTCAAGCGTTCCGCGATTTTCCTCGTTATAGCCATGGTTTCCAAGCCGTATGTAATTACTGGTAACACACAGCTGTCAAATGTTTTCTTTTTCAAGTGTAATGGTATTTCCTTATCCTTAAAGATGGAGCTCAGTTTCCCGAATGCTATCCATGCTAAGTGAATTCTACGTTTTAATTTCCGTGATTTGGTTCTCTTTTCCTATTTTGATTTTATGACCGAGATATATGTAGTGTTCAACCTTCTCTATAACTGTGCTATCCACGATGACGTCCTGTTGGCTGCTACTTATGATTTTAGTTTTATTTAAGTTCATTTTAAGTCCTACTTTCCTAGATTGTTCATCCAGTTCGTTAATCATGGTGTTTAGTTCTTGGACATCGGTACTTATTAGGACTATATCATCGGCATATCTTAGATGGTTTAGATGTACTCCATCAATATTGAGACCTCTTTCTTTCCAATCCAAGTTTTTAAAGACGTTTTCTAAAGCCAGTGTGAATAGCTTGGGCGATATGGTGTCACCCTATCTTATACCTTTGCCGAGTATTATTTTATCTGTCTTGAGGTCATCGTCGATTTTTTACTTGAAAGGTTGCCTTATCGTATATGTCTTTAATGATAGTAGAATATCTCGAATCGATTCGAGCATCTTCCATCGCCGCTAAGAACGCCCATTTTTCAACACTGTCGAATGCTTTATGATAATCTATGAACGCCAAAGGGGATATTGTATTCTGTTGTTTTTTCTATAATTGTCCTGAGTGTTTGTAGGTGATCGATAGTACTGAATCCTTTTCGAAAACCTGCCTGTTCCACTGGTTGATATGAATCCAGCTTTGTAGTCAGGCGATTAGTTATAATTCTAGTTAAGAGCTTATATAAATTTGACAATAGGCTTATAGGCCGATAGTTTTCTATGTTTATGTGGTCTCATATTTTGTATATAAGAATGACCTCTGCGTTTTTCCAGGATTCAGGTATTTTTCCTTTTTCAAGGCATTTATTCATCAGTATTCTGATAGTTTCTATTAGTGTTTCTCCCCCTAACTTTAGCATCTCGGCAGTTATTTGGTCTTCTCCGAGGCTCTTTCCGTTTTTCATTTTTTGGAGAGCGTGCTCAATCTCTGAGTGTGATATTTCTGGTAGGTCTTCTGAGCCCACATTCAGAATGTTTCTGAAAAATCCTTTAGGGTTTGGTATCATTGTTCTATAGAGTTTCTCGTAGAATTGTTGTATTTCTCTAGCCATTTCTCTTTTGTCTGAGACTAATTTCCCGTCTGTATTTTTGATGTTTATGATTTTTTGTCTTCCTTTTCTGCTGTTCGATCTTAATACCCTCATGTTTTTATTGTTTTCTATGATATTCAGTATTTGTTTCGTTCTGTAAGCTCTGAAATCTGCTCTTATCTGTTTTTTAACTGTGTTATTTATAGTTTTTATATGCGGGAGTATTTCTATCTATTTTTCTTCTTCCTTCAATCAATCCCATTGTCTCCGGTCTTAGCTTGTTATTGGATGGTTTTCCTGCCCTACTACATATCTTCTTCGTTACAGTGCGTATACTTTCCTCTATCTTCTCTGTTATTTCGTCTATGTTTTTGTCTTGAAACGTCAGTGGGTCTAGCTTCTTTCCTATTTCCTTTTGATATGTTTCCCTGTTTAGGAGCAGAACATCACTTGTCGGTAATCTATGCTTAGTCACTAGTTTCTCCTTTCCAATTTTGTATTAATCTGTATACTAGCGCGTACTAGTCTATGGTCGCTCCCGGTGTGGAATTGGTTTAGCACTGTTACATCTTGACATATGTTGTTCTTGTTAGCAAGGACATAGTCTATTTCGTTTTTTATTTGTCGATCCGGGCTGTGCCATGTCCACTTTCTTTGGGCTTGTTTCTTAAAGAAAGTGTTCAAGCAGAATAGTTTTTCGTTGTTAAGATAGTCTACAAGCATTTCTCCTCTATCATTCCGGTGTCCTAATCCAAAGTTTCCTATATATTTGGTGTCATTCGATTCCCTCTTTCCCACTTTGGCATTAAAGTCGCCTGTGATGATGACATAGTGAGAATTTTCGGAGTTTTTGGCCCGAGTAATGTCTTCATAGAATTGTTGGATTGATTCATCACTGGCTGTGCTGGTAGGTGCATAGCAATGGATTATTTGAATGCTGTATCTTCTGTTTAACCTTATCACAAGATATATAACTCTCTCGGATATCGCTTGATATTTAGTTATATTATGCTCTATTTTGCGGTTTACCATAAAGGCAACACCTCCTTGGCTGTGGTTGGTCTCCGAATTGTTTAGGTATAGTGTGTGTCCGGATCTTAGGGTTATCTTTTTTCTCTCCCTGGAGTCGTGTCTCGCATATACCTACTACATCCCATTTGATGTTCTTCATTTCTTGCTCCAGCTCTTCCAAGTGGCTGTCGGTTCTCATTGTTCTGATATTGTAGGTTGCGATGAAGATCTTATGTGTGTATTTTCATTTGGTCTTGTTATGGTTTGTCGATTCGATATGTACATATATGTATATATATATATATATATATATATATATATATATATATATATATATATATATATATATATATATATATATATGTTATGGAATTCGCTGCATATCTTGGAACTGACGTCTCCTTGTAACAAGATCGATTGCAGGAAATTCACCTTAAATAGCAGATCTCAATAATAAGGGAAAAAATCGATTCTAAAGAAACTAAGATATAAATATTTTTTCACCCCGCCACTGGTGATCCATCGCCGATCGTTAGCCATAACTTAAGGGCTACAGCGTTTTTCACATTTGAATAGGTTTTCCCTAAATAAATTTTGTAAAAAAAATATTTAAAAAATTTAATTCTATTTTGTTTAACTTATTCATCCTAATTTATATAATTTATTTAATCTAATTTATTTACCTTACTTAATTTACTAAATCCATTTTATTTAATTTATTTATTCTAAATCATTTAATCTAATTTATTTAGTTTATTTAATCTAGTTTATTTAATTTACTTTATTTAATTCATTTAACATAATTTATTTACCTTTTAAATGATTAAATCTATTTAATTTAATTTAATTTATTTAATCTAATTTAGTGTGCTTAATTTACTTTGCTACTTTTAAAATAATTACTTCGCGACACCACAATTATACAAGTTTTATATTTCAATATTTCATTACAATAAGTAAAAATTTTAACACATGTAATTCATAGAAATTTTATTTGCTTCATTGTAAAAATGTCGGCTTTACTGAAGCCGACATTTTTACGACTCTTGTCGGCCGATAACAAAGGATTCTTAGATGCGTTGGAGGCTTTGTCGTCAGCTTCTAGTAGCTCTGTGCTTGGCGATGGCCAAGTAACAACGCCCTATAGCAAAACATCAAATCCACTTTTAGATTGTTTATTTACAGCGAACGTTTACAAATTTTGCAATATGTCACGGGCGAAGGCAGGTTTTTTAGAAGATATAAATAATAGTGGTGTTAATTAAGAAATTTGTAGAAAGTGTAGAATATAGCAACAAGTGTGATAAATTCTGTCATTCGTTACAGTTGATTTAGTTATAAACATATCACGCACAACTTAGAATATTTTATATGGAGAACGACTGCACATTTAAGGTATATTTATTTAATTTTTTAGTTCGTGTGGATGTACATTGCATATAGTATAATTAAAGTTAAATAAAATAGTAGTAATCATGTAACACATCACCAATAAGGTATCAATTTAAGGAACATGAAAATAATAAACAAATACTTTTTTTCACTTTAACACTAAAAAAATTTTACCTTTCTTACAAGAAAATTGTTTACCATTTCGGTAAAGAGAAAAACCTATTTGAAATTATGTTTTTATTTTTCTAAAACCCAACATAAAAGTTAAAATCAGCAGTTAAGGGGCAATGATACAATTATTCTTGCGCGTTACAAAAGAATTATTTCTTTTCAAATAATAGATAAAAACTCTCCCTAATTAGGGTTAAATATTATTTTTACTATGTATTTTCTATTATTATTTGTTTTTAGATTAATTTTACATAAAATTTGAAAATTTGTAACTGTTAAAGAAAATTCTATGTTCGATAACACAGGCCCGCGCCTAAGCTAGTAGATTGTCATGGCCCGGTTGATTTTGTAAATGATTTGATTTTACCCCCTTTTTTAATTTTACAAAAATTTTCAAATTTGAAATAAAAGTATTCGATATGCTTCTAACTGGCACTACGTGTGACCCAGTACAATATATGCAGTGAATTTCATAACATATTGGAATATCTGAATCATGTGGCCGTTTAGAAATACATTCAAGATTTTATTTGCTAACTTTGAAGATTTTCGAGAAATTTCAAAAAATAACAAAATTGGATTTTACCGCCTAGCCAACCCTCATCTGACATCAGATCAATGACTGTCATTGGACCAAAGAAGATGTAAATGTTTAACAACATATGGAAATTCCCTAGTATTCTCAAATACACGATTGCATTCAATAATTGTAAATTTCCAAGTTTGAGAAACAATTCATCTAATAATAAATTATAGTAATAACGAGATAAGAATACGCAAACATAGATAACGATAGTTAATCATATTAAAGAAAATATATTCTCTTTTATTTCAAAAGATATCTCTTGACAAGGCGGGACAAGATGTGCGTGTTTACGTCTTCAGTTTATTGCTTATGTTGACGTTTCAGTTCACCTTACGAGTTTGGGCAAAATGGATTTATGAAATGTTGCTCTAGTGACAATTTCAAGAGTAATGTAGAAAGAGTAAACAATTTTCTTGTGTCAATTCCAAGGTTTTTTAATGGGAGGGAAAAAGTGAGAGATATCTTTGGTAACATTAACTGGAGGGGAGGAGATAATTTATTACTATTTACTTACTTTATTGTGTTCCCGAACTAATAGTTCAATGATCAGGAATTACCAACACAGCTTTGATTTATTTTTTAGTTATTTAAAACTATTAATTCGAATAAAATATCAAAAATCTGCTAAATTTGGCAAAAACAGAACTAATGATTATTTGTTGGCATGACAGTACAATTGTTTTTCTTTTTATTTTAATTTTTTTTATATACAAATTCAAATTCTATTAATTTTATGTTTTCTTTCCACCTAAACGTTTTGAAACACTAATTTGGGAATACCTGGTCTATGCAAACTAGAAGTTAGCAACGAAGTCCTAACGAGTTTCCATTTTATAAAGACTACACACATATTAAGTTCACTGGTTGATGCTTAATAACTATTGATACTTAATCACTATTTGATTTAAATTTTACACGCAGAAAGATCTTGATTTGGGAAATTCAGTTCATAGTTCTCGTGGATCCTTAATAGGGAAGTGTGGTACTTATAAAGCTAAGGTTAAATATGAAATAAAAAATTACAAAATATACATAGAGAATTTCTCTGGCCTTGAGCTTGATACATTGTACACCTCCTGATATACGTTAGCTATTGGTTATACAACTTAACGTCTTAAAGCTTTGATAAGCTTTTTTATTCTAAAATTATTAACAAAATCAAAAAAATGCACATAGAAATTTGTTCCACGTTAAGTATGATGTAGGCTATACTAATTGAGACACTTTTTAACTAGTGCAGTATTTACAGAACTATCTCTATTTATATTTATATAACTTATTTGTTTCGCTCAAAGAACAAATGCTCTGAGTATGTGTTTAATTTTATTAATTATTTTCCAATGATAGTAGCTTACACTTCACTAAGAGTTCAAAACGCGAAACTGTGTACTACTAGTTAAAATACCTCAGGGAGTATAGCTTATATCAAGCTCAAGATGGAACTTATTCTCTGTATATTTTTTAATCTTTTTTTTGATTTTAGAATAGGGGAACCCAGAACGCGAAACTATATAACCGCTAGTTAAAATATCTCAAGAAGTATAGCTAGTATCAAACTCAAGATGGAACTAATTCGCTGTATATTTTTTGATGTGTTTAACGATTTTAGAATAGAAATGGTTGAAAATCTTATGAAGACACTAAATTGCATATGTGTTAATTGAAGTATCTCAGAAGGTAGACATTGTATCAAGCTCAAGATGAAAAAATTTACCACAAGAGCTAATGGACTAATTGAGAGAAAAAGGAAACTAAACAACTTGCATTATTATTTTTAAATTATTGAGGTTATATTACATAGAAAGGTAATTTTTTTTTCTCAAACCATTAATGGAGTCCAAAAGAACTACTCTTCCTCTTCAAAACGCATTTAGATTTGTCCGAATATCTTTTTTCATCTTTGAGAAATCGTAAGTTGAAATTAAGTATTTCGACTTATTTCTCCATTTTTGGAAAATGAAAGGCATCGAATAAATACAATTCTTCGACGCATTAACTTTTCTAACAATTGTTAATTTATGGTGAAGGATGTTTCAAATTAGACGTATTTTTAGTTTAATAAACAAATAGGAAAGTTAATATGACGAAAAATTGTATTTATTCGATGCCTTTCATTATCCCAAAATCGAGAAATAAGTAACTACTTAAATTCAACATACGATTTCTCAAAGATAAAAAAAAGATATCCAGACAAATCTAAATACGTTTTGAAGAGGAAGAGTAGTTCTTTCGGACCCCATTAATATCTCAAAAAACCGTGATTTTCGAACGTTTAGGTTAGAATATCTCGAAAATTGGAGCCATCACAGAAATTCTGACCTCAGATTCGAATTTAGCGCGTCAAAAACCTTCAGAAAAGTATATTCTGGTTTCTGGGTAAAAAATTTGTCTGCCTTATCCATAATTTTAATAAAACTTATTTCTTTCGAGTTACCATGTTAGGAAATCTGAATTTAAGGTCTAAGGCAAACACATACATGCATAAAAGTTAAAATCTTTTGATAAATACAAAAGTTTTTAACTGTGATCTGATCAGCAGTTAAATTTAATTGATGGTTTTAGTAGTCCTTGTTAAAGCATTTGGTAACTTTTTGATGAAAGTCAAAGCATGCGGTTAGTTGATTTAAACATTTTTACCAACGCTCTCGTATAATTTATTTAAGGAGCTTTTTAATTTAATCCACGGTGTTAATAAAAATTAAACAAATAAATGTAACAAAAATGGTTTATTCCGTTCAAACATAAATCCTGAAGTTGACTTTCTTACACTAACCAAAAACTTAAATCAAGCCTTACATCTCAGTATATTAAATAAAAGGTACTTTATGACGAGAGCAAAGTTAGGACTTAAAATTAGAAATGATTAAAAAGCAACTTAATTTTCAGAGTTATCGATTCTAAGAACTCCAATGTGGTCGTATAACATGAACGCCTAACACGATATATATATTTTTTTTATCGTTCACTTTCCGGCCTGAGTAGGGTTTTTATCCTTTTTTTATATCCTAAGCATATCGGCAAGGATATGTTCGAACGAACCCCTTTAATCGCTACCTCTTTACCCCCTGTATGTTTTACAATAACATTTATTCATTACTCCAACCAAAAACCAGGACAAATCCTATTAATATAATATCGCTTTAATCTTCTACTCCTAAAGCGATATCGCCCAAAAATTATAGGCTTCTTTCCTATTTCAAATTAAAAAAATAATAATAATAATAATAATAATAAGCGCAACCGACGTAAATGCGGGACAAATACAACCACCAAAGCCAGGCCAAACCGCGTATGTTTTGCAAGGACAACATGCAACTACCAAGGCTGGCAAACCAAGACAGCGGTTAAAGTGGACAGATGAAATGAATAAAACAGTGATGCGCTGTTACTACACCGCCACCAAACTAGAAACAGTGACATCAGGCTACAGACTGGAACTACACAGACTTTTCTTGACCGAATATCCACATCTGCAATTACTTGTTACAGAACAGAGAGTAATAGACCAAAAAAGAGTTATTACCAAAAACAATCGCCTCACACCTTTCGAATTGCAAGCCATCAAAGATACAGTAGCTGCTGAACTTAACGCAGACCAAGTAGCTGCTGAACTGAACACAGACCAACTAAACAATAGAAACGATAGAGCAGATACCGAACCAATCTCACACACACAACCACCCAGCCGAAAACAACAAGACCCACCACCCAGCAGGAGCATAACTCAAAATAATATTTCAGAGCAAATAGCAAGCACCACACGACACTCAATAACATCTATACAACATCACCCCGAATCACCTCTCATACAAACACTCAAAGCACAAATGCAGTCACATCTAGCTCGATGGTCAGGCACCGACCCTACAACAAGAAATCCCATCCCTCGTTTAATTTTCAAACAGAGCACTCAAATGATCCTCAACACAATAAACAAGCACATAATACCACAGTACATAACAGACTTAAGCACGATCGAAGACATCCACATAATAATATATGCAGCAGCAATCACCACTATAACACAAAATAATCAAAAACTCCCGCAACGACAAAGAGACCCCAACAGCAGAAAACCCAAATTTAAATGGCAAATAAGAATAGAAAACAAGATCAACAACATCAGAAGAGATCTGGGATACCTTACCCAGTTTATGAACGGGAACGCATCCAAACGTGTCGCACAGGGTGTAGACAAGATCAAATCTAAATCTCTCAACCGAACACTGCCAGAAATCGTTGATACTTTGAAACAAAAACTATCCGTATATGCTGCAAGACTCCGTAGATACAAAGAATCAAACGAGAGGAAAGACACCAACAACCTCTTCCGAAGAAGCGAAACACAGTTCTAACGAAGAACTATGTACAACGAGCAGACAGTAGTAACTGAACCACCAAATAAACAAGAACTCGCAGATTATTGGAAAACTGTCTGGTCAGAACCCAAACTACATAATAATAACACCTCCTGGATCAAAGCCGAAGAAGATAAACACAAACGTGTGACAGAACAAGAAAATTCCACACTAACTACAGAAGAAATTACAGAAACAATCAAACACACACACAACTGGAAATGTCCTGGAATAGACAATATACAAAACTTCTGGTACAAACAGTTTACCACCACACACGAAGCACTCACATACCAAATCAACAAAGCCATTCTACAACCACACACATTTCCCACTTTCCTTACACAAGGAATAACATACGTTAAACCCAAAAGCTCAGACACCACAAACCCGTCAAACTACCGACCTATCACCTGTCTTCCAACCCTATACAAGATCATCACAGCCGCAATTTCCAAGAAAATAGAACAACACCTAACAGACAACAATATTATCACAGAAGAGCAGAAGGGATGCAGGAAAAATAGTCGAGGATGCAAAGAGCAGCTGATCATAGATAGCGTGATTATGGGACAAACCAGAAAAGAACACAGAAACCTTCACATCGGTTACATAGACTATAAAAAAGCCTTCGACTCCATACCCCACAGCTGGTTAATCAGAGCCCTAGAAATCTATAAAATCAACCAACACCTCAGGCAATTTCTAGCGCAAATTATGAAAACATGGAAAACCAAAATACGCCTAGAAACACAAACCGAACGCATCCAAACAGAAGAGCTGTACATCAGACGGGGTATATTTCAGGGAGACTCGCTCAGCGCTCTATGGTTTTGCCTCTGTCTTAATCCACTCTCAAATATACTAAACAGAACAGAGCATGGCTTCAATATCAGACACCAAAAAGGGAATCAACATAAAATAAACCACCTCCTATATATGGATGACATAAAACTCTACGCTGCCACAAAAACACAGCTGAAAGAACTCCTCAAAATCACAGAAATATTCACCTTAGATGTCAATATGGAATTTGGTATAAGTAAATGCAAAGTGCTCCACATCAACAAAGGCCAATGGAAGTACCACCATGAGACAGAAACCATCAACAATGAAACACTCGATAACATGTTTGACAAAGAAACATACAAATATCTAGGCTTTCAACAAAGCACCAAATTCAACCATACTCACATCAAAACAGATCTCAGAACCGAATTCAAGAACAGACTGACGAAACTTTTACAAACAAAACTCAACTCCAAATATCTCACTAAAGCCATCAACACGTTAGCTATACCTATACTCACATATTCATTTGGTATCATCAAATGGTCACAAACAGACTTAGAAAATATTCACATCCTTATACGGTCTCAATTCACCAAATACAGGAAATTACACCCCAACGCATGCAAAGAAAGACTTACCATCGAGAGGAAGGCAGGAGGAAGAGGAATTATAGACATCAGATCATTACACACAAAACAAATACAAGCACTTAGGAAATTCTTTCACACCAAGCAAACCAGCCTCCACACAGCAACAGTCAAAACAGACAAAAACTATACCCCACTCGACTTATCCCGGGTAGACCACCCAGCAGATACACACAGTCACATCCAATTACAACAGGAAAAGATGAAAACGTGGTCAGAAAAAACACTTCACGGAAAACACAGATACCACATAGAGCAAGACCACGTAAATAAAAAACAATCATACACGTGGTTACGGGATGGGCAGCTATTCCCAGAAACAGAAGGCTTCTTACTTGCCATCCAGGATAAAGTCATATTAACCAGAAACTACCAAAAGCATATTATCAAAGACCCAACTATTACAGAAGACAGATGCAGAAAATGTCACCAACAGAAAGAAACGATCGAACACATAACAAGCGGATGTAAAATATTAGCCGGAACGGAATACACAGCCAGCCAGACATGACTCAGCGGCAAAAGTAGTTCACCAAGCACTAGCCACCACATACAAGCTCATAGAAAACACAGATCCCTACTACAAATATACACCAACATCCGTACTTGAAAATAAAGATTACAAACTCTACTGGGACATCAGTATCCATACAGATAAAACAGTCTCCGCCAATAGACCCGATATTACTTTTCAGTGCAAAAAAGAAAAAGTCACCTATCTAATTGACATAGCTGTCCCCAACGACACAAACATTCAAACGAAATACACAGAAAAAATTTCCAAATACACAGACCTTGCAACGGAAATAAAAAGGCTATGGAAACAAGAAAAAGTCATCATTGTCCCCCTCATTATATCAGCCACAGGCCTTACACCAACAACATTCACACCACACTTAGTACAATTAGGACTCAACACAAACATACACAAAAACATTCAGAAGTCAGTGATTTTGAAAACATGTAACATTTTCAGGTCATTCCTTAATACACAATGATAATGCGTTTGTGCTGACTTGGTTTCCGCCCGTCAGCCAAACATGGAACCACATTGACCAAATGTGAGAAAGAAAAACGAGAACAGTCATAATAATAAAAAGAAGCATCGGGCGAGCGACGTAACGGTCGAGGACGTCGCGGGAAATGGCAGCTCGACCAAAACGATGAAGACGGGCAACCGAAAATGGACCTGCCAAAAGTGTTGTGCCGGCGAGTAAGCCGACACCCACCAAGGCGGGAAAGTCACAGCAACGCATGAGTTGCACCACAGGAATCAATGAACATGCCATGCGTTGCTGTAATGAAATCACACCTGACAAAGAAAACATTCTACATCCACACACATTCCCCACTTTTCTTACACAAGGAATAACATACATCAAACCCAAAAGTTCAGACACCACAAACCCGTCAAACTACCGACCTATCACCTGTCTTCCAACCCTATACAAGATCATCACAGCCACAATTTCCAAGAAAATAGAACAACACCTAACAGACAACAATATTCTCACAGAAGAGCAGAAGGGATGCAGGAAAAATAGTCGAGGATGCAAAGAGCAGCTGATCATAGATAGCGTGATTATGGGACAAACCAGAAAAGAACACAGAAACCTTCACATCGGTTACATAGACTATAAAAAAGCCTTCGACTCCATTCCCCACAGCTGGTTAATCAGAGCCCTAGAAATCTATAAAATCAACCAACACCTCAGGCAATTTCTCGCGCAAATTATGAAAACATGGAAAACCAAAATACGCCTAGAAACACAAACCGAACGCATCCAAACAGAAGAGCTGTACATCAGACGGGGTATATTTCAGGGAGACTCGCTCAGCGCTCTATGGTTTTGCCTCTGTCTTAATCCACTCTCAAATATACTAAACAGAACAGAGCATGGCTTCAACATCAGACACCAAAAAGTGAATCAACATAAGATAAACCACCTCCTATATATGGATGACATAAAACTCTACGCTGCCACAAAAACACAGCTGAAAGAGCTCCTCAAAATCACAGAAATATTCACCTTAGATGTCAATATGGAATTTGGTATAAGTAAATGCAAAGTGCTCCACATCAACAAAGGCCAATGGAAGTGCCACCATGAGACAGAAACCATTAACAATGAAACACTCGATAACATGTTCGACAAAGAAACATACAAATATCTAGGCTTCCAACAAAGCACCGAACTCAACCACACTCACATCAAAACAGAGCTCAGAACCGAATTCAAAAACAGACTGACGAAACTTTTGCAAACAAAACTCAACTCTAAGAATCTCACTAAAGCCATCAACACGTTCGCTATACCTGTACTCACATATTCATTTGGTATCATCAAATGGTCACAAACAGACATAGAAAATATTCACATCCTTATACGATCTCAATTCACCAAATACAGGAAATTACACCCCAACGCATGCAAAGAAAGACTTACCATCGAGAGGAAGGCAGGAGGAAGAGGAATTATAGACATCAGATCATTACACACAAAACAAATACAAACACTTAGGAAATTCTTTCACAGCAAGCAAACCAGCCTCCACACAACGACAGTGAAAGCAGACAAAAACTACACACCTCTCGACTTAGCCCGGGCAGACCACTCAGCAGACACACACAGTCACACCCAATTACAACAGGAAAAGATGAAAACGTGGTCGGAGAAAACACTCCACGGAAAACACAGATACCACATAGAACAAGACCACGTAAATAAAAAACAATCATACACCTGGTTACAGGATGGGCAGCTATTCCCTGAGACTGAAGGCTTCTTACTTGCCATCCAGGATAAAGTCATATTAACCAGAAACTACCAAAAGCATATCATCAAAGACCCGACTATTGCAGAGGACAGATGTAGGAAATGCCACCAGCAGAAAGAAACGATCGAACACATAACGAGCGGATGTAAAATATTGGCCGGAACAGAGTACACAGCCAGGCATGATTCAGCTGCCAAAGTAGTTCACCAAGCACTGGCCACAACATACAAACTCATAGAAAACACAGATCCCTACTACAAATACACGCCAACATCCATACTTGAAAATGAAGATTACAAGCTCTACTGGGACATCGGTATCCATACAGATAAAACAGTCTCCGCCAATAGACCCGATATTACTTTTCAGTGCAAAAAAGAAAAAGTCACCTATCTAATTGACATAGCTGTCCCCAACGACACAAACATCCAAACGAAATACACAGAGAAAATTTCCAAATACACAGATCTTGCAACGGAAATAAAAAGGCTATGGAAACAAGAAAAAGTCATCATTGTCACCCTCATTATATCAGCCACAGGCCTTACACCAACAACATTCACACCACACTTAGTACAAATAGGACTCAACACAAACATACACAAAAACATTCAGAAGTCAGTGATTTTGAAAACATGTAACATTGTCAGGTCATTCCTTAATACACAATAGTAATGCGTTTGTGCTGACTTGGTTTGCGCCCGTCAGCCAAACATGGAACCACATTGACCAAATGTGAGAAAGAAAAACGAGAACAATCATAATAATAATGTGTAATGTGTTTACCAAATTTGAAAGTAATATATGATTTCGTTCGATAGTTATCTTGCCAATATACAGATGAAAATTGGACTATATTTTTGGTTATCCAGGCTTGATTAGTAATTTATGGCGATCTCGCAAAATCTAACTAAAGTTATGTTATTTATCTAAATACTGCACAATCAACTTTGTAAGTTATAATTTTAGTAAACAAACTGTTCAAAATTACCATTTTAGCTCACATTTCTGTTTTTTATTATTACTAGTTTAACTTTTAACAAAATGTTGGAAATTTGCCAAAGGTGAAACTCAATTTGAGAGATCGGAAATAAATTAATCGTAAAGTTCAGACAAAACTTTGATGACGAAACTCTATAATTTTTTAACTCTTTACTTGAAAAGAAAAAACAGAAAACTTGAGTGTTATTAATGAAATTTTTTTACGTGTTATTAATTATAACTGATGCTTAAGAAAGTTGTAAACTTTTGTTTTAAGGATTTTGAAAAGTTCTAATCTAAAGCACAGTTTTTAATAACTGGTAAAATTAGGAATGTGTGTAAAGTCTGATAACTCTTTTATTTTTAAGGCTGATAAGAATTCGGTATGTTTCCATTTAGAAACTGACGGAAAACTGTATACTGGAACGCCGTTAGGTTCTTCCGAGTATAAACTAACTAGTGACAGAGAGGCGTCTAAATCGCGCAACATTTGGCACTAAAAATGTGGCAAATTGGAAGAACCCATGGAATATTTTGAAATTCTCTTGCTTAGACGTTTCTTTTAAATATGATGACCCATCTGACTGTGCTAAGAATGTTTCGGTTTGGCCCCCCGGATACCGGGCGCCCTCCGGGAGTAAGTAGCCTTGCTGTGGCATCCAGGCTCTGCCGCAGTCGACCTCTCTTTCCTAGGATACTCGTAGGAATACTATGTTAAATAATAATAATTATAATAATGAAAATGGAAGGGTGTTGCGGAGGCGGACCCCTGTCGTACAAACAGCTACAGCAACACCACAACAACAACAACCACAGACGAACCAAACAACCGCCTCAGCCGAAACTACTCCCGATAGTTTTACCAGATCCGACATTGTAGGTGATGGAAATTGCCTTTTCCGTGCAGTTAGCTTACACTTATATGGCCACCAAAACCATTATGAGAAACTCCGAGAGGTTGCTCTAAGATATTTACAACAAAACTGGTCGGAACTTCACACATTTTCATTAATTGAAGTCGACGATATAAAAGACTTCAATAACTATTATAATTATATGAGGAAAAATGGCACCTATGGAACGAGCCTAGAGATACTTGCCCTCTCGGAAACACAAAATAGCAACTTTCATATCTTCTCAAAACAACGAAGAACAAGACATACAAAAATAACTTTTACGGACAGACCAACAATAATAAGCACGGGAAAATACAACAAAACCATTTACCTTCTACTAACAGGCAACCCAATGTCGGGACACTTTGAGCTTCTAACACCACAAAACACTGAAAACATTCCAGAGAACAGCAGACCAGTAAAAGAAGCATCGGGCGAGCGACGTAACGGTCGAGGACGTCGCGGGAAATGGCAGCTCGACCAAAACGATGAAGACCAGGCAACCGAAAATGGACCTGCCAAAAGTGTTGTGTCGGCGACTAAGCCGACACCCACCAAGGTGGGAAAATCACGGCAGCGCATGAGTTGCACCACAGGAATCAACGAACACGCCATGCGTTGCTGTAATGAAAACACAAAACCTGACAAAGAAATCACTGAGAAGAAGAATCACTCGCCGTTTGGACCCACCAACACCAATCCCAAGCGCAACCGACGTAGATGAGGGACAAACACAACCACCAAAGCCAGGCCAGGGCTCGTATGTTTTGCAAGGACAACACGCAACTACCAAGGCTGGCAAACCAAGACAGCGGTTAAAGTGGACGGATGAGATGAATAGGACGGTGATGCGCTGTTACTACACCGCCACCAAACTCGAAACAATAACATCGGGCTACAGACCGGAACTGCACAGACTTTTCTTGACCGAATATCCACATCTGCAATTACTTGTTTCAGAACAGAGAGTAATAGACCAAAAAAGAGTTATTACCAAGAACAATCGTCTCACACCTCTCGAATTGCAAACCATCAAGGACACAGTGGCTGTTGAACTGAACACAGACCAACCAAACAATAGAAACAATAAAGCAGATTCCGAACCAGCCTCACACACACAACCACACAGTCGAACACAACAAGACCCACCACCCAGGAGGAGCATAACGCAAAATAATGTTGCGACTACCGTGCAACACCATATCACAGACAAAAACATGAATCACTCGCCACCCTCAACAACATCCACACACCACCCCGAATCAGCTCTCATACAAACACTTAAAGAAAAAATGGAGTCACATCTAGCTCGATGGTCAGGCACCGACCCCACAACAAGAAATCCCATCCCTCGTTTAATCTTCAGACAGAGCACGCAACCAATCCTCAACACACTAAACAAGCACATAATACCTCAGTATATAACAGACTTAAGCACAATCGAAGACATTCACACAATAATATACGCAGCAGCAATCACCACTCTAACACAAAATAATCAAAAACTCCCTCAACGACAAGGAAACCCCAACAGGACAAAACCAAAATTCAAATGGCAAATAAGAATAGAAAACAAAATCAACAACATCAGGAGAGATCTAGGACATCTTACCCAGTTTATAAGCGGGAACGCGTCCCAAACGTGTCACACAGGGGGCAAACAAGATCAAATCTAAGTCTACCAACAGAACACTGCCAGAAATCCTCGATACCTTGAAACAAAAACTATCTGTATATGCCGCAAGACTCCGTAGATACAAAGAATCAAATGAGAGGAAAGACACCAACAACCTCTTCCGAAGAAGCGAAAAACAGTTCTACCGGAAAACTATGTACAACAAACAGATAGCAGTGACTGAATCACCAAACAAACAAGAACTCACAGATTATTGGAAAAGTATCTGGTCAGAACCCAAACTACACAATAATAACACCCCCTGGATCAAAGCCGAAGAAGACAAACAGAAACATGTGACAGAACAAGAAAATTCCACACTAACTACAGAAGAAATTACAGAAACAATCAAACACACACACAACTGGAAATGTCCTGGAATAGACAATATACAAAACTTCTGGTACAAACAGTTTTACCACCACACACGAAGCACTCACACACCAAATCAACAAAGCCATTCTACAACCACACACATTCCCACCTTCCTCACACAAGGAATAACATATGTTAAACCCAAAAGCTCAGACACCACAAACCCGTCAAACTACCGACCTATCACCTGTCTTCCAACCCTATACAAGATCATTACAGCCACAATTTCGAAGAAAATAGAACAAACACCTAACAGACAACAATATTCTCACAGAAGAGCAGAAGGGATGCAGGAAAAATAGTCGAGGATGCAAAGAGCAGGCAGTTTCTCGCGCAAATTATGAAAACATGGAAAACCAAAATACGCCTAGAAACACAAACCGAACGGATCCAAACAGAAGAGCTGTACATCAGACGGGGTATATTTCAGGGAGACTCGCTCAGTGCTCTATGGTTTTGCCTCTGTCTCAATCCACTCTCAAATATACTAAACAGAACAGAGCATGGCTTCAATATCAGACACCAAAAAGTGAATCAACATAAAATAAACCACCTCCTATATATGGACGACATAAAACTCTACGCTGCCACACAAACACAGCTGAAAGAACTCCTCAAAATCACAGAAATATTCACCTTAGATGTCAATATGGAATTTGGTATAAGTAAATGTAAAGTGCTCCACATCAACAATGAAACACTCGATAACATGTTCGACAAAGAAACATACAAATATCTAGGCTTCCAACAAAGCACCAAACTCAACCACACTCACATCAAAACAGCGCTCAGAACCGAATTCAAAAACAGACTGACGAAACTTTTGCAAACAAAACTCAACTCTAAGAATCTCACTAAAGCCATCAACACGTTCGCTATACCTATACTCACATATTCATTTGGTATCATCAAATGGTCACAAACAGACATAGAAAATATTCACATCCTTATACGATCTCAATTCACCAAATACAGGAAATTACACCCCAACGCATGCAAAGAAAGACTTACCATCGAGAGGAAGGCAGGAGGAAGAGGAATTATAGACATCAGATCATTACACACAAAACAAATACACACACTTAGGAAATTCTTTCACAGCAAGCAAACCAGCCTCCACACAGCGACAGTGAAGCAGACAAAAAACTACACACCTCTCGACTTAGCCCAGGCAGACCACTCAGCGGACACACACAGTCACACCCAATTACAACAGGAAAAGATGAAAACGTGGTCAGAGAAAATACTCCACGGAAAACACAGATACCACATAGAACAAGACCACGTAAATATAAAAAAACAATCATACACCTGGTTACAGGATGGGCAGCTATTCCCTGAGACTGAAGGCTTCTTACTTGCCATCCAGGATAAAGTCATATTAACCAGAAACTACCAAAAGCATATCATCAAAGACCCGACTATTGCAGAGGACAGATGTAGGAAATGCCACCAGCAGAAAGAAACGATCGAACACATAACGAGCGGATGTAGAATATTGGCCGGAACAGAGTACACAGCCAGGCATGATTCAGCTGCCAAAGTAGTTCACCAAGCACTGGCCACCACATACAAAACTCATAGAAAACACAGATCCCTACTACAAATACACGCCAACATCCATACTTGAAAATGAAGATTACAAGCTCTACTGGGACATCGGTATCCATACAGATAAAACAGTCTCCGCCAATAGACCCGATATTACTTTTCAGTGCAAAAAAGGAAAAGTCACCTATCTAATTGACATAGCTGTCCCCAACGACACGAACATCCAAACGAAATACACAGAAAAAATTTCCAAATACACAGACCTTGCAACGGAAATAAAAAGGCTATGGAGACAAGAAAAAGTCATCATTGTCCCCCTCATTATATCAGCCACAGGCCTTACACCAATAACATTCACACCACATTTAGTGCAATTAGGACTCAACACAGTCATACACAGAAACATTCAGAAGTCAGTGATTTTGAAAACATGTAACATTGTCAGGTCATTCCTTAATACGGAATGGTAATAGCGTTTGTGCTGACTTGGTTTTGGCCCGTCAGCCAAACATGGAACCCACATTGATCAAATGTGAGAAAGAAGAACTTTTTGTAATAATAATAATAATGTGTAATGTGTTTACCAAATTTGAAAGTAATATATGATTTCGTTCGATAGTTATCTTGCCAATATACAGATGAAAATTGGACTATATTTTTGGTTATCCAGGCTTGATTAGTAATTTATGGCGATCTCGCAAAATCTAACTAAAGTTATGTTATTTATCTAAATACTGCACAATCAACTTTGTAAGTTATAATTTTAGTAAACAAACTGTTCAAAATTACCATTTGTTGGGAAATTTTATGAACTTGCTAGCTCTGGAACAGTTTAATAATATACTGAATGGAAATAATTCAGTTCTGGACTTAGTTCTTTCTAACATCAATTGCAAGGTACATAGGGAACAATTTCCACTGGTGGATGAGGACAGCCATCATCCACCCTTAGATATTTCATTATCTCTCAAAGTTAAATCCCATAATGTTTCCTGTCAACTTATCACAAACTAAGTACAATTTCAGGAAGGCTAACTTTCCGAAGCTTTATGAAATGATATTAAATATCGACTGGTTAGATCTGTATATTCTGAAGGATGTTGATGAGGCGTGCGGTTTACTCTACCGGAATTTGTTTGGTATATTTGATGTGTGTGTACCTAAATCGGTCATTCGTAAAAGAACATTTCCTGTCTGGTTCATAGCTGATATCATTAAAGGCATAAAGCGTAAACACAGAATTTTTAGGAAGCTCAAATATTCTCATTCAGATTGTCATCGTAGAGAGTTTAATGAACTACGACGTAATGTTAAATTATTGATCGATTTGGCGTATGAAAACTATATCTCTAAAGTAGAGGATTCCATCACTGATGATCCAACTACGTTTTGGTCGTTTATTAAAGCTAAAAAATCAGCAACTTATTTGCCTGATGTGCTTAAGTTGGGCAATCTTCAATTCTCTGAGCCGGATAAAATTGCTGATGCATTTGCCGGCTTCTTTGGGAGTGTATATAGTGCGCCGTCAGATCGCGTCTCCAAAAACGATGTCTTCACCTCAAATTTATGTATCGCTCTTGATTGTTTGCCAGAGCAAACTATACTAACGGCATTGAAAGGATTGAAAGATAAACTTACTTGTGGCCATGATAATATTCCCAGCTTTATTGTGAAGGATTGTGCTCATGCGTTGTTGTTACCTTTATCTTATATATTCAATTTGTCTCTAAAAACGAACAGATTTCCTGACGTATGGAAGAGGGCCAAAATCATTCCCGTATTTAAAAAGGGTGACGCAAATGATATATCTAATTATAGACCGGTATCTTTATTACCAATATTCGCCAAAGTCTTTGAGATGTCAGTATATCAGTGTATTTTTGCACAGGTTAAAAGCCTGATTTCTGTAAATCAACATGGTTTTATTAGCAAACGTAGTACAATAAGTAATTTGGCTTGTTTTGCTCAATTTACAGGCAATGCTTTGGACAAACGAATGCAGGTTGATGCTGTGTACAATGATTTCTCGAAGGCCTTTGATAGGGTTGACCATTCCATATTTCTACATAAGCTGGATAGACTGGGTTTCACTAATAACCTAATTACTTTTTTCGAGTCCTATTTGTGTAACCGCTTGCAGTACGTCGAAATTCGTGGACATAAATCCTCAACGTTTAGTGCCACAAGTGGTGCACCACAGGGTAGCAACCTTGCACCTTTAATTTTTTCACTCTTCATTAACGACATTGGTGATGACATAACTAGTAATTTTCTTTTGTTTGCTGACGACCTAAAGCTTTTCCGCACCATAAGAGACTCTAGTGATTGCCTTTCATTACAACATGATATGGAGTCGTTACAGCAATGGTGTGAGTTGAATAGGCTGCCATTGAATGCCGGTAAGTGCTTCTTTTTGACTTACTCGAATAAATTTAGCACCATCGACTTCCAGTATAAATTGGATAATGAAGATATTACACGTTGTAATACCTTCAAGACCTTGGAATTATTTTTGATCCTAAACTTTCATTTGTTCATCATATTAATTGGATATGCACTACTGCGATGAGGACGTTGGGTTTCATAATACGTAATTCAAGTGGTTTTCATAACAGTAAAACATTAAAAACTTTATATTCCAGCTATGTGCTTTCACGGCTTGAATATGGTGCAGTTGTTTGGAATCCAATACACGCTAAGTATATTAAACAGGTAGAGAATATTCAAAGAAAGTTTGCCAAATTTCTTATATTAAAATATGATGGTGTGTATCCTGATAGGGGTGTCAATGAGGTCATTATAACTGAACGTTTTCAGCTACCTTTATTGACGAATCGAAGAAATTACCATCTGGTCTGTTTTCTTATAAAATTATGTAAATCTCTTATTGACTCTCCTGACTTACTATTTCAAGTAAACTTTCACGTTCCTAATAGATTGGTCAGAACCTCTCCTGTTTTCTGTTTACCTACTGCATCAACTAATTTTCTCATCAAAACACCATTGTTTCAAGCTATGAGCGTTTTCAACAGTACTTGTAACGACATTGACGTGAACAACCTGTCATTTGCGCAATTTGCCAAATGCTTAAAAAATAAATTGTTGCATGTATAGATATTTATTCCAAGTGTATCATTTTAATTTTAATTTTTCAGTTTTATATAATTTCTATGTGATTTTTATATTATCTGTGTCTTTTGTTCTACACTGGTACTTTGTTTTTATTTATGCTTAATTGTCTTGTAAATGGTATATCTGTTAGACAATAAAGATTATTATTATGACTGTTCTCGTTTTTCTTTCTCACATTTGGTCAATGTGGTTCCATGTTTGGCTGACGGGCGCAAACCAAGTCAGCACAAACGCATTACCATTGTGTATTAAGGAATGACCTGACAATGTTACATGTTTTCAAAATCACTGACTTCTGAATGTTTTTGTGTATGTTTGTGTTGAGTCCTAATTGTTCTAAGTGTGGTGTGAATGTTGTTGGTGTAAGGCCTGTGGCTGATATAATGAGGGGGACAATGATGACTTTTTCTTGTTTCCATAGCCTTTTTATTTCCGTTGCAAGGTCTGTGTATTTGGAAATTTTTTCTGTGTATTTCGTTTGGATATTTTGTGTCGTTGGGGACAGCTATGTCAATTAGATAGGTGACTTTTCTTTTTTTGCACTGAAAAGTAATATCGGGTCTATTGGCGGAGACTGTTTTATCTGTATGGATACTGATGTCCCAGTAGAGTTTATAATCTTTATTTTCAAGTACGGATGTTGGTGTGTATTTGTAGTAGGGATCTGTGTTTTCTATAAGCTTGTATGTTGTGGCTAGTGCTTGGTGAAACTACTTTTTGCCGCTGAGTCATGTCTGGCTGTGTATTCCGTTCCGGCTAATATTTTACATCCGCTTGTTATGTGTTCGATCGTTTCTTTCTGCTGGTGGCATTTTCTGCATCTATCTTCTGTAATAGTTGGGTCTTTGATGATATGCTTTTGGTAGTTCCTGGTTAATATGACTTTATCCTGGATGGCAAGTAAGAAGCCTTCTGTTTCCGGAATAGCTGCCCATCCCGTAACCAGGTGTATGATTGTTTTTTATTTACGTGGTCTTGTTCTATGTGGTATCTGTGTTTTCCGTGGAGTGTTTTCTCTGACCACGTTTTCATCTTTTCCTGTTGTAATTGGGTGTGACTGTGTGTATCTGCTGCGTGGTCTACCCGGGATAAGTCGAGTGGGGTATAGTTTTTTGTCTGCTTTGATTGTTGCTGTGTGGAGGCTGGTTTGCTTGGTGTGAAAGAATTTCCTGAGTGCTTGTATTTGTTTTATGTGTAATGATCTGATGTCTATAATTCCTCTTCCTCCTGCCTTCCTCTCGATGGTAAGTCTTTCTTTGCATGCGTTGGGGTGTAATTTCCTGTATTTGGTGAATTGAGATCGTATAAGGATGTGAATATTTTCTATGTCTGTTTGTGACCATTTGATGATACCAAATGAATATGTCAGTATAGGTATAGCGAACGTGTTGATGGCTTTAGTGAGATTCTTAGAGTTGAGTTTTGTTTGTAAAAGTTTCGTCAGTCTGTGTTTGAATTCGGTTCTGAGCTCAGTTTTGATGTGAGTGTGGTTGAGTTTGGTGCTTTGTTGGAAGCCTAGATATTTGTATGTTTCTTTGTCGAACATGTTATCGAGTGTTTCATTGTTGATGGTTTCTGTCTCATGGTGGTACTTCCATTGGCCTTTGTTGATGTGGAGCACTTTGCATTTACTTATACCAAATTCCATATTGACATCTAGGTGAATATTTCTGTGATTTTGAGGAGTTCTTTCAGCTGTGTTTTTGTGGCAGCGTAGAGTTTTATGTCATCCATATATAGGAGGTGGTTTATTTTATGTTGATTCACTTTTTGGTGTCTGATATTGAAGCCATGCTCTGTTCTGTTTAGTATATTTGAGAGTGGATTGAGACAGAGGCAAAACCATAGAGCGCTAAGCGAGTCTCCCTGAAATATACCCCGTCTGATGTACAGCTCTTCTGTTTGGATGCGTTCGGTTTGTGTTTCTAGGCGTATTTTGGTTTTCCATGTTTTCATAATTTGCGCGAGAAATTGCCTGAGGTGTTGGTTGATTTTATAGATTTCTAGGGCTCTGATTAACCACCTGTGGGGTATGGAGTCGAAGGCTTTTTTATAGTCTATGTAACCGATGTGAAGGTTTCTGTGTTCTTTTCTGGTTTGTCCCATAATCACGCTATCTATGATCAGCTGTTCTTTGCATCCTCGACTATTTTTCCTGCATCCCTTCTGCTCTTCTGTGAGAATATTGTTGTCTATTAGGTGTTGTTCTATTTTCTTGGAAATTGTGGCTGTGATGATCTTGTATAGGGTTGGAAGACAGGTGATAGGTCGGTAGTTTGACGGGTTTTGTGGTGTCTGAACTTTTGGGTTTGATGTATGTTATTCCTTGTGTAAGAAAAGTGGGGAATGTGTGTGGTTGTAGAATGGCTTTGTTGATTTGGTGTGTGAGTGCTTCGTGTGTGGTGGTAAACTGTTTGTACCAGAAGTTTTGTATATTGTCTATCCCAGGGCATTTCCAGTTGTGTGTGTGTTTGATTGTTTCTGTAATTTCTTCTGTAGTTTAGTGTGGAATTTTCTTGTTCTGTCACACGTTTGTGTTTATCTTCTTCGGCTTTGATCCAGGGGGTGTTATTATTATGTAGTTTGGGTTCTGACCAGACAGTTTTCCAATAATCTGCGAGTTCTTGTTTGTTTGGTGGTTCAGTTACTACTGTCTGCTCGTTGTACATAGTTTTTCGGTAGAACTGTTTTTCGCTTCTTCGGAAGAGGTTGTTGGTGTCTTTCCTCTCGTTTGATTCTTTGTATCTACGGAGTCTTGCAGCATATACGGATAGTTTTTGTTTCAAAGTATCAACGATTTCTGGCAGTGTTCGGTTGAGAGATTTAGATTTGATCTTGTCTACACCCTGTGTGACACGTTTGGATGCGTTCCCGTTCATAAACTGGGTAAGGTGTCCCAGATCTCTTCTGATGTTGTTGATTTTGTTTTCTATTCTTATTTGCCATTTAAATTTAGGTTTTCTGCTGTTGGGGTCTCTTTGTCGTTGCGGGAGTTTTTGATTATTTTGTGTTATAATGGTGATTGCTGCTGCATATATTATTGTGTGAATGTCTTCGATCGTGCTTAAGTCTGTTATGTACTGTGGTATTATGTGATTGTTTATTGTGTTGAGGATTATTTGTGTGCTCTGTTTGAAGATTAAACGAGGGATGGGATTTCTTGTTGTAGGGTCGTTGCCTGACCATCGAGCTAGATGTGACTGCATTTCTGCTTTGAGTGTTTGTATGAGAGATGATTCGGGGTTATGTTGTGCAGATGTTGTTGAGGATGGTGAGTCATTCATTTTGTCGTCTGTAATATGGGTGTCGTGTGGGTGCTTGTTATTTGTATTGAAATATTATTTTGAGTTATGCTCCTGCTGGGTGGTGGGTCTTGTTGCTTTCGACTGGGTGGTTGTGTGTGTGAGATTGGTTGGGTATTTGCTCTACTGTTTCTATTGTTTGGTTGGTCTGTGTTCAGTTCAGCAGCTACTTGGTCCGTGCTCAGCTCAGCAGCTACTGTATCCTTGATGGTTTGCAGTTCGAAAGGTGTGAGACGATTGTTCTTGGTAATAACTCTTTTTTGGTCTATTACTCTCTGTTCTGTAACAAGTAATTGCAGATGTGGATATTCGGTCAAGAAAAGTCTGTGTAGTTCCAGTCTGTAGCCTGATGTCACTGTTTCTAGTTTGGTGGCGGTGTAGTAACAGCGCATCACTGTTCTATTCATTTCATCTGTCCACTTTAACCGCTGTCTTGGTTTGCCAGCCTTGGTAGTTGCATGTTGTCCTTGCAAAACACACGCGGTTTGGCCTGGCTTTGGTGGTTGTATTTGTCCCGCATCTACGTCGGTTGCGCTTGGGATTGGTGGTGGTGGGTCCAAGCGGCGAGTGATTCTCTTGTCAGTGATTTCTTTGTCAGGTGTGATTTCATTACAGCAACGCATGGCGTGTTCATTGATTCCTGTGGTGCAACTCATGCGTTGCTGTGACTTTCCCGCCTTGGTGGGTGTCGGCTTACTCACCGGCACAACACTTTTGGCAGGTTCATTTTCGGTTGCCCGGTCTTCATCGTTTTGGTCGAGCTGCCATTTCCCGCGACGTCCTCGACCGTTACGTCGCTCGCCCGATGCTTCTTTTATTGGTCTGCTGTTGTCTGGAATGTTCTCAATGTTTTGTGGTGTCAGAAGCTCAAAGTGACCCGACATTGGGTTGCCTGTTAGTAAAAGGTAAATAGTTTTTTGTTGTATTTTCCCGTGCTTATTATTGTTGGTCTGTCCGTAAAAGTTATTTTTGTATGTCTTGTTCTTCGTTGTTTTGAGAATATATGAAAGTTGCTATTTTGTGTTTCCGAGAGGGCAAGTATCTCTAGGCTCGTTCCATAGGTGCCATTTTTCCTCATATAATTATAGTAGTTATTGAAGTCTTTTATATCGTCGACTTCAATTAATGAAAATGTGTGAAGTTCCGACCAGTTTTGTTGTAAATATCTTAGAGCAACCTCTCGGAGTTTCTCATGATGGTTTTGGTGGCCATACAAGTGTAAGCTAACTGCACGGAAAAGGCAATTTCCATCACCTACAATGTCGGATCTGGTAAAACTATCGGGAGTAGTTTCGGCTGAGGCGGTTGTTTGGGTCGTCTGTGGTTGTTGTTGTTGTGGTGTTGCTATAGCTGTTTGTACGACCGGGGTCTGCCTTCGCAACACCCTTCCATTATCATTACTATAATTATTATTCTTTGACATACTATTCCCACGAGTATCCTAGGAAAGAGGGGTCGACTGCGGCAGAGCCTGGATGCCACAGCAAGGCTACTTACTCCCGGAGGGCGCCCGGTATCCGGGGGAACCGTTCGCGACTCATAAACGCTGAGCCATTCATCTTCTCGGCACGGTAAACACCTTAAGATTGCGTTTTTTTTTACACATAATCTGGACAACACAAGACAGCACAACATGACTCAGGTACCTCGGGATCGTCAATGCCCGTACTAGAAGAATCCTGGGATTCCCCTAGCCCCTGAGGGGTTTATTATTATTATTATTATTATTTTAGCTCACATTTCTGTTTTTTTATTATTACTAGTTTAACTTTTAACAAAATGTTGGAAATTTGCCAAAGGTGAAACTCAATTTGAGAGATCGGAAATAAATTAATCGTAAAGTTCAGACAAAACTTTGATGACGAAACTCTATAATTTTTTAACTCTTTACTTGAAAAGAAAAACAGAAAACTTGAGTGTTATTAATGAAATTTTTTTACGTGTTATTAATTATAACTGATGCTTAAGAAAGTTGTAAACTTTTGTTTTAAGGATTTTGAAAAGTTCTAATCTAAAGCACAGTTTTTAATAACTGGTAAAATTAGGAATGTGTGTAAAGTCTGATAACTCTTTTATTTTTAAGGCTGATAAGAATTCGGTATGTTTCCATTTAGAAACTGACGGAAAACTGTATACTGGAACGCCGTTAGGTTCTTCCGAGTATAAACTAACTAGTGACAGAGAGGCGTCTAAATCGCGCAACATTTGGCACTAAAAATGTGGCAAATTGGAAGAACCCATGGAATATTTTGAAATTCTCTTGCTTAGACGTTTCTTTTAAATATGATGACCCATCTGACTGTGCTAAGAATGTTTCGGTTTGGCTGCCGTGGAAGCTTATAACCCGTTTTTGAAGAAATGCTCTTCCAATGGTAGGCCTTAGTTAGGTCGATAATTCAATGAAGCTGTTGCTTCTATACATTTCGCTTACCGAGAATAGTGTAAAAATCCTAACGTCGTTAATCGTAACATCTTCGTTCGTACCCAGAACAGATACAAAGAAATTATAGACGAAACCAAAGAGGCACACAACCAAAGAATTAAAAACAAATTTTTTGCCTGTCTCAATAATTCCAGGTCCTTTTGGTCAGTCGTTAAGGCCATTAGTCAAAAGTCAAAAACTAAGTCTACTGCACCACAACTCACATAACCGGGTAATACCTTTACATTAACACCTGTTGAAAAAGCCAACTTGCTAACTGAACTCCTTGCCTCACATTCTACGGTTGACTTCCAAGGAGAAACAACATCCAACATTCCCAATGTACAGTCAAGGTTGCCCATAATTGCCTTCAGCGTGTACTAAAATGTATTTTATTGAAGCCAGACACCAAAAAAGCTTCTGGCGCTATCCTATAGAAGGGGAATATTTCCCTCATGCTAGAAATGCGCTACAGTTCAGCCAAAAAAAGCAAGAAAACTTTACCAAATTACCGACCAGTCGCACTACCTTCAATAATATTGAAAGTTAGGGAAAAAAGCTATTAATCAGCAATATCTAGAAAGTTTCAATATTATTAGCAGCAACGAGTTTTCGTAAGCAACAATCAGCAGAAGATCTTCAACTTATGTCACACATGTCACACGCAATTGAACATTTTGGAAAATATCGAGCGGTTACACTTGATATATCCAAGGCATTCAACCGTGTTTGGCATGACGGATAGTTGGCTATACTACTTGTTTCCTCAGAGAGCGTTCTTTACGGATGGGTTTCTTACGTATACTTTCACTATCAACGCTTGTGTTTACATTAACGATCATCTATAAAGGACCATGAAGTCAATCTACAGCTTTGCACATGACAGTACGCTTATCTATTAAATTACTTCGAAGGTTCGCTCAGCTACTCATGCAAATATCCGCAGATAGCAGGAAGCTCAATTTAACAAAGACCTTGAGAAATTTCTACCTTGGGGTGACAGTAACCAAGAACAAATAATATTAGAAAAACCCAGGTTGCAGTTTTTCGTTCAAAACTAATGTGAATCGTTTTTTTCGTACACACGTCGGCCCTATAAAATAATACGAATTTCCCCGCAACACGTGTGCTATGCTCATGAAAGAAGCTTTATACAAGATATTTTTATTACAATCGCTTTGTCTTTTAATGTTTTCGAGTCAACTATCAGAAAAATAATTAATAAAAAAATGAACATACAAACAAAAAATTAATTAAAAATGATTGTTTTACTATTTCACACATTCATGAATTTTAGCTTTTGATGTGGTTTCTTACGTTTTAAAAACAACTAAATTTCCAAAAATCATAGATTATATATATATATATATATATATATATA
>CM032446.1:113782871-113842871 GCA_019049505.1 Pachyrhynchus sulphureomaculatus | reverse complement strand
TATTAAAATCTAAGCCCACCTATGATGCAATAGATATAATTAATCTTTAAACAAAAAATTTACAAAATTCCAATACATATGGGTACATTAGAAAAGATATGATATCTTCAAAAGAAAGTTACATTTCTTGTAAGTGCAGTTAATTTTGTCAAAATAAACTTACAACGTTGTTTAAATTACCAACTTGCTAAAAAATGTTGTACACTAGTTATTAAAGTGACACGTAAATAAACAGATTTAAAAAAGGCGTAAACTGTTGTTTATTTGATTTAATAAATTTTACCGGCTTGAAAACTTTGATGCTTTGGAGCCAGATCTCTTGATGTTTAGTCTGTGGTGATCACATATTGTAAGTCATTCATAAATAGCATATACTCTGTAGATTCGACTTCTTCTTCTAGCATGTGTTTAGGAGCTAGAAATAAAAACAAAGATATTAAATTATAACTTTAAAACGTTGATACACAAGTTGAAATAAAATTTTCATATTAAAAACATTTGATTTAAGGCGAGTAAAAATAGATATATAGATAATGTGGCCAAACCTTTAGGTTAGGTATGTTATAAATATAATGGGAAAAAATCTTGTGCAGTTAACGTTAATAAAAATTACTTTACTAACTGTGCTTCAAACAATTCTTTGTGTCTCAAAGTTTGGAATTGATTTATTTTAAAATTTTAATAATGGCTTTAGCTAGAAAATTGTTTTGGAGTATTTAAAAAAAATAAAACAGTCTACAATACTTGCGTGACAAATCATCAAACGGAACTTTTTCACATGAAGGTTTAATTAACGGTTAGACCTAGGAAATATTTAAAATCTTCCGAAATGTTACCTGAACATTAAACTCACGAAATACTGTACTATATATACTCGTAAATAAACTAAAAGTCATGTTTTATATGATCGCACTAGCCTGTAAGATAATAATTTATATTATTAAGTTAGAGCAATAGTTATTGGTATGTTTGCACCTCTTTCGCTTTGCTCAACAACGGACTGTTGAGACTGAATATATATTGACCATAGTTGACAATTTATTATCACTAAAAACTAATTTGGGTAAAAAACACTTTTATTAAGAAATTGAATTGACATCTACAAACTGGCCGTCTATCTCGGCTCTCAAAAATATAATAATCTATGAAATGCATACCCCCTACATTCGTTTCCCATAAACATAATCTTAATGTAATATATTGCTAAACCTGTCACATAAAAATACTCTTAAGGGTCTGCAATTTGAGACATGTCAATAACGGTCACTTAAACATAACTTAATTTAGGTAATCTCAACAAGTCGAGGGCTTTGGTGACTAATTGATATTTTACTTCTCACGCTGCATTTTTCTATACAGGGGCGGAGATGATGTTGTTTACAGTCGGCCACGCTATCTTGTCCACGACCCGTGGACTTATTAAACCTGCGTAAAGAAAACAAGTCAATCAAAATCTTGTTTATACTAAGTTGATGAGTTAATATATTATATATACAAAATAATTATAACGGCATATCTCCACACTGCTTCCGGTAAGGCAGACTGAAAATAAACAAAATGGGGTAAGTAACACATAATTTATGTAAAGCCGATGCATCAGCGGGGGAGGGAATAACGATTTATACATACAAACCCATAAGTATACGTAATATAAATAAAATAAATCAATAAAAAAATAACGAGAAGGAGCGCCAACCAACAGCTTCTGTCGATCAGCTCTCCACGTATTTACGTAATAAGCGCTTGTTAACTTTCATCAGTAATAGACTCCACGTCGGAGTCAGAACTGACACTTCCGTTAAGGCCTTTATTTTATCGATCGAAACTATCCATGATATTTTCGTTGTGATCGAGAAGATCCTCTTTGATCTTCCACTACGTATCGATCGTGGTCCAGTCTCGTATGGTCCACTATATTTGGGGAGTAGTTTCTTGCTTTTTCCGTCGTCGGAATTCTGAGTCGTACGACATTGAAGGACTACTGCTTTACGATGCGCATCAAATCGTGCCTTCTGATATCGTCGCTTTTCGTCAAGCCGAGCTTTTACGTTAGCTCTAGTTTTATCCAGATATCACTGCTTTTCGTTAAGCCGAGCTTTTACGTTCGCTCTACTCTTATCCAGATATCGTTGCTTTTCATTAAGCCGAGCTTTTACGTTCGCTCTTGTCCAGATATCATTATCAAGATATCGTTGCTTTTCGTTAAGCCGAGCTTTTACGTTCGCTCTACTCTTACCCAGATATCGTTATCTAGATCTCGTTGCTTTTCGTTAAGCCGAGCTTTTACGTTCGCTCTGCTCTTATCCAGATATCCTTATCTAGATATCGTTGCTTTTCGTTAAGCCGAGCTTTTACGTTCGCTCTGCCCTCATCCAGATATCGTTATCTAGATATAGTTGCTTTTCGTTAAGCCGAGCTTTTACGTTCGCTCTGCCCTCATCCAGATATCGTTATCTAGATATAGTTGCTTTTCGTTAAGCCGAGCTTTTACGTTCGCTCTACTCTCATCCAGATATCGTTATCTAGATATAGTTGCTTTTCGTTAAGCCGAGCTTTTACGTTCGCTCGTGAAGTTGCAGAGATATTTAATTCATGTTTAATATTTAGATCCTTACAAAACTTATTAAAGATCTTGGTCATGAAGCAATTCCCTCCACTAGACCTTCTCGATCACTCGTAATTTTCTACAACTCTGTCTAAGAATGTGATTAATGGTTGCGTTTTTAGTGGATGGTACAGCTCTTTTTTTTTTTTTTAAATTGCAAAACATAGTGAAGGTTGAGGCGATTCCTTTTTGATCTTACAAACGGTCTCCAATGGTCAATATGAAGGCTGTCAAATGGAGTAGCTATCTTTGCAATTTGATGCAAGTGTCCAGGCGATCACGTAATACCCAGGCGATCTTCCGCTCGGCTACTTGTTACACGTACACGGCAGAGAAGCGGTAATAAATTTCTTGACATACTGGTTATTCTTTTTCCTTTCAAGTAACTTTCTCTACAGTCGACCATGTTCAAAGAAGTATTCCCTATGAATACGTTATTTTTCTCGATCTGCTCGCGACTTTATTGAGTATTTCGACAGGAAACTTGTGCCTTTCGTCCATCATTTGGGCGCGCAAGACCCAATCAGCGTTATTAATGTAGGCTTCATTTAAGATTACACAAAAAAATTAGCGACAGCCTTCGTCGGCTGTGTTCCTACTTAGTGCATCACTATGAGACATTTTAAATCTTGAACGATACTTTATGTCAAATCTGACTAGCCTTCCAATTTGAGGAACAAAGTCAGAATATTGTTCGAACAACATTAAAGTCGGTAACATTGAGCACAATCCCTATTAGATAAATTCGAAAATATTTTAGTGTGTCGACTAAGGCAATAATTTTCAGCTCGTAGGAATGGTATCTCTATTCCCCTTTACTTGTTTGTCTTAAATAATACATATAATACATGACTGCCTTGAGCTTTTCGTCATGTTCTTGTAACAGAATTCCTCCGATACCCCACTTTGAGGCATCTGTATGGACTTCTATTTTTAGTTTGGGATCGTATATAGTCAGCAGAAGCCTTGAAACGAGTCTTTTCTTAAGTGTTTCCAATGCTCTACGTTGTTTTAACAACAAAATTTTACGTCCTTTTTCGTTAAGGATGTCAAGGGCCTTGCTATAGTTGCAAAATCCTTAACGTACTTTCGGGTGTATCTAGTTAAATCAAGAAATTGCCTTACTTTATGAACATCTGTGAATTCTGGGTAATTTTGAACTGCTCTATTTTCAGGCTGCACTCCTTCCAGACATAGTTCATGACCAAGGTATTCAACTTTTTGCATGAAAAATTGATATTTTGAGTATATCTGTTCAACTCAAGTTCCCCCGTATATTTCACAAAACAACATTTAAATGAATTTATTAGACCAAGCAGACGTTTTACTTGTTCGGACGTGAGATTTTTATTATAAACCAAATCGTTTTGGTCAAATGGTTCAAGATTAATTATTTTAATTGAGAGTTTTGTATAGCTTTACCAGTAAAAGATTTATCTTCAAAACAGTGAACACATCGGACTAAAGTAATTTTAGAACTCGCCCTGATATCTTGGGAGAAAACGTTTGTGATGGAAATGTACCTATTTTCGTTTCGTGTAGTGCAATCCCCGATGTAACATTCCTTGTTGGGAACCGGTCGTAAGCCCCCTTGGATGTATATCTCTCAGTTGAGACTACCTTTTGATGTAACAGCAACCAACACTGATGTTTCAGGTGGAAAAATACTGTCCTTGGCTCATAGTGGTATTTTTCTCTTCCCTATTCGTAGGACTTCGCTCAATCGTTGGGTAAGGAAGATATTCTAACTCCTCCATCAGTCACTGTCATAACTACTTGATGTAAATTCAAGAAGGGTTGGCTAATCATGACTTGCACTTCTTGAGCCGAATCGGGTAGAACAAAAGCTTTTACGTTTACTTCTGCATGGTCTAGTTCTATGGTAAAGCCTGTTTTTTTTTCAGTACGGTCACTATGGACTCACCACAGCCGGTTATCGTTAACGAGCTAGGTAAAATCTTTAATTTTAGCTATCATGCTTGTTCATCCCTACTGATTATTGCACCACAGCCGTGTCAACATAGGCTCTGAAAGGTTTTCTATTTATGATGAATTCAAGAAAATATCTCTCATTATGCGCTGTTCTAAAATCGTCGAATTTTACCACCTAATTTCTAAAATGACAGCGACACACTTTTTCAATATGGCCCAATCTCTTGCAGTGTGAGCACTCAATTCGTGGTTTCGGACAGCTGTTGGAAAAATGCCCCGATTGCCTACAGTTGTAACACTTCTGTTCGTTCTTGGTGTTACCTTTAAATTTCTCTGCTGATTTTTCAAAGTTAAATCTATCTTTCGAGTAGAGACGTTTTTCAGAGGGTCCCGGATGTTCGAATAGTCTAGGAACAATTTGTTGTTTCAAAGATGAGAGAAATTCTGCATAAAGAGCATCAGGTGTTTCGTATCGCCCGGCTCTCGCTCCCACTTGGATCGTCGGATCGCTAATCCCGTCTATCATACAGGAAACTGCGTTTTTCGGGCTTATCTCGCATGCATTAATCAAGTCCATCTTATCAAAGTAGTACTCTTTCCAACCTTCGGTGGGTAGCTTTCGTCTGTTGAGTAGCTTCCTAAGCGAGGATGCATAATCTTGATGCTCGGGAAATGATTTTAATAGCAACTGCTTCCATTCTGCCCAGCTTAGGTCGTATGAGCTCAGATTATCATACCATTTGCGAGCTAGTCCGCTTAATCTGCTCTGCATATGGAAAATTTTAGCATAATCGTCCCACTGGTTAATCTTTCCCAGTTGCTCTATCTTCTCGAGCCACTTAATACAGTTAAGATTAGGATTTCCCGGCTTTAACTCCGGTATGCATTCGGGTTTTATGAAAATCCTACTGGGACCTAGTCTGGACGTGACGTCGCGTTCTAGGAGTTTTTCAACTAGAAGTTCGAGTCTTTGAACACTGTCTCTTGGAGGTGGAGTAAAACTTTTTTCACTCGATCGCGTTGTTGCCTCAACAACTTTTTATTGTGGATTGTATGCGTGCATCACTACTTTCCAGCCGACGATTCCGATGACAATGGCGACGCTTGCGATCGCAACTACTATCACGCGAGCTCGCATTTGAACTTTGCGAACGTGATCTTGACCGTCCCATATTACTATACACTAGTTCTAAAGCTTAGCTGGATTAAAAACTAATTATGACAGTGACAAGCAATGACACCGTAAAGTTTATACGTTAACTACAGTTGTCCTTAAAAAAAATGTGTGCTAACCCTAATAAAAAAAACTGTAAGATACGTTGCCCAATTTGCACGTTAATTAGACTCTAGATTTTTTTTTTTCCAGGCTTATAATCTGTTAAATTACAAAATATCTTAAATCGGAAGCCTCGAATAAACAAAATTTATTCCTATTTGTTTCGTCAACAAACAGGTAAACTCAATATCGAGTCCGGTTCCTGGAACGGGCACCCAACAGTCAATATATAATAAACAATCAAATATCGTACTTACGTAGGCCTAATTTATTCGTTTTGTTTATTATTATTATTATTATTATTAAACTTAATACTTCACTTCAAAAGTGTAATTTAATTTGTACGTTAATTAATTACACTCTTGTGAGCCTAACACAACGTTTACGAAAACAATCTAAACATTAGATCACACCCCGGTAGGAAAACAACACACAGGAACTCGTTTGTTTTTCAGGCACAAAAACTTAAAATCAACAGACACTCGGCACAGTGAGATCAATCCCACCGCTGCACTAAAAACTAATTTGGGTAAAAACACTTTTATTAAGAAATTGAATTGACATCTACAAACTGGCCGTCTACCTCGGCTCTCAAAAAATATAATAATCTATGAAATGCATACCCCCTACATTCGTTTCCCATAAACATAATCTTAATGTAATATATTGCTAAACCTGTCACATAAAAATACTCTTAAGGGTCTGCAATTTGAGACATGTCAATAACGGTCACTTAAACATAACTTAATTTAGGTAATCTCAACAAGTCGAGGGCTTTGGTGACTAATTGATATTTTACTTCTCACGCTGCATTTTTCTATACAGGGGCGGAGATGATGTTGTTTACAATAGTTGACAATTTATTATCACTATTACACGTGGTGCTGTTATATCTGCACTGTTAGAATTCCAGAAACTAACTAAACTATAATCTCTGTTACCATACCTTTTTGGCTAATTCGCTCCTATAACCTATAGCTTGTCCCGCCAGAAGACTACTACAACAATAACTGCCATATTGTATCTAACAGTACAGTACTCAGCCCTTTCGCCCAGATAAGTTCTACGGGATAATGCGTCCTAGTGTTTATAGACCTATATTTTGCCAGCTCTAACTTAGGGTAGCTCCTGTCTTTTATTTTCCCAGTCAGATTGACCTGACATAGTCAAGTTCAGGTATAAGTCGCAATCATTTGAAGCTGGCCTTGTAGTCTAGTAAATGGGTTAGAGATAAAAAATTTAGAAAAAAAGCGATGCACCAGTTAGTTTTAGTGTTTTAGCTTTTTGAGTTTCTTCAGTACCATTTTCACTTCACTTCGTAATATATTTGGTTCATTTTTGTCATTTGAAACAGCTAATTCTATCTTCCTTTATTAGAATGTCAAGAATTTGCTAATGCAAAATGACCAACAAATAAAGATCCCATGAATGCTATATTCCACGCCTTTCCTCCTACGCCTATACTCTTCATCAAGTAGGCTTTAGGCAACGGTATCGATCATTAAGACCAGAGTACTGTGGAGAGTCAAGTTGGAATGATTCTCGCTGGCTTATAGCAATCATGGTACTTTATGTAAACGAGGTACTACTCGTTGGGCAAGATACAGACTCTTGCGCCATCTGTTGAGAGTTTTGAACATCGAAAACTGCTGAACTATATAAACGTAACATTGTTAGGAAGGATCTTTATTTGTTGGTCATTTTACATTTGCAAATTCTCGACATTCTGTTGTAGTGACCAATCAAGTAACAAACCATATTCGGAAATTTTATTTCGGAATATCGATTGGATTCTTTGTTGAATGTCATCATCATCATCATCATTAATGTACAAGAGTTGACAATAACGTTTCCAAGCCGTAGCTATTTCGTGTCTCTCTGTTTGTAATTGTCAATATTCGTATTCGATTGCTCAAGTTGTAGCTTTAAAATATCATGCTAAGAATTTTATTTTACGATATAAAATCCTTTACATATTTTGGAGTAATAATTGTTTTGTCTTGTCTACATGATTTGTGTATGTTGATGGTCTGAGCCGCATACTGCTCCGGAATAAATACGTGTTGTCCCAAATGATGATCTCCCCAAGATAAAATTTATCTGGTTACGGACTGAATCGTCCGGCTTTTTACAGGTATATAGTCTTCCTACATAGTCACAGAAGAAAGTATTCATAACTATGAAATTATTCTCTGTCGCAAATTGTATTAGCCGTTCTCCTCGATCATTTCTCATCCCTATTTCATATTGCCTCACAACATGTGTATTGTGATCGTCTTGTTTTGTATCGCCGATTTTGACATTAAAATCGCCGTAGGTTATAGTAAAGTCTTTATTCGGTATACCTTTCATTGCTAGATCTGTTGCTGCTATTGTTGGTGCATATACCTAAATTATACTGAGCTTTTGTGGTTTTGCTCTGATTAAATGGAATTCCATTATTGATTTTTGTACCTTTGGGCTGAGTACAATTACAACTCCAGTAAACACTTGTACATCTGCGCTCGAGAAATATACATAATTGCCGTTGGTCGTCTTAAAATAACCACGACCTTTCCAATGGGTTTCTGCCAAATCAGTTATTTCGTTGTGTACCTTAACAATTCTTGTTCAATTATTGCCAATTTTTCCGGGATAGTAGCTAATCCTTGGACATTCCATGTGGCAACCTTAATTAGTGATCTCAGTGGTGTATGATCGGTATTTGGACTTATTCTAGTAGCCAAATTTCTATATGTTGCTTGGTTTCCTACAAACGTATGGCCGTTAACACTATTCGACTCTGACTCAAGAGAGCGCCGGTTGTCAACCGGCTTTCATGACTTCCAAGACATACATATTGCTTCTCATGGGTTCTAATAATGTAGTGAATACCATTTCCCTCCTACATCGCAGTATCAGAACCGGTTTCAAAGTATTCTGTTACGCCTCTGATAACCTGATTTGAGCCGCTTCGACGTATTCCTTTGGCATCTCACATCAGTACTGGTGTGGCTGCCCAATACCAGTGTGGCACCCGTTGAATCATAATTGGTTTCCGCCTGTGACTGTCTGGTGTCGAGCCCTTAGAGAAGTTAGTATTCAATGGCCTCGACCCAGTACTTGTGCAGATACTGCCCTGCATCAACAGATATGTAGAGAACCTCAGGCAGTTAGTCACCATGGTTGTATTTTAAGGCCCTAGCCACAGAGAGAGGTGCATTA
This sequence comes from Pachyrhynchus sulphureomaculatus, assembly GCA_019049505.1. Lineage (NCBI taxonomy): Eukaryota > Metazoa > Arthropoda > Insecta > Coleoptera > Curculionidae > Pachyrhynchus > Pachyrhynchus sulphureomaculatus. The sequence continues at coordinate 113,833,854 of CM032446.1, read as the reverse complement.
TTATTCTTTTCTCATCCTCATAGGAACAAATTGTGGGTATATAATGTTGGCCGTAATTAAAAGTTTTTCGAAACCTAATACTGAAATTTGTTGCTTTTCATAAATAAATAACCGGTCAAGTGCAAGTTGAACTTGCGCAATTAGTGTTCCGTACGTTGATTGCCTCTAAAATAAAATTTTTTATTACCGAGGTATAAAATGATCAGACTCCACAAAACACACCCCAAATGAGTTTTCAACAAAGTTTGTTTCCGATCTTTATTGAAAACTGACATGATAATTTTCGTTCAATCTACACCCTGTGGAGAATATTCTAAAATTTTTTCAAAATTTTTCGGTCAGTACTTTTCCAGATAAGGGGGGAAACAGCGATTTTTCGCGATTTTTTAAAAATAATATAAAGAAAATTGTGCGCAAGTATTGCATTATATATATTTTTGAACTCGTGTTTTTACAAGCTTTCATTTGACACCCCACTCGACCTAGTAAATTTTTTTTTTCACTTCCGATTTCACCCCCCAAAACTAATCCCTTAAGTCCAAATTTAACTTTCGAAACTACAAGACTCTGATGAGGCCAAAGTACCTAATTTCAATTTTCTATGCCAAATAGTTTCGGAGAAAATTGGGTGTGACAGACGGGGGCGGACGGACAGACGGACAGACACCGAAAGTGATCCATACGGAACACTAAAAAATATGAAATTAGAAATTTAAAAAGTAATTAACAATGTTAACATTGTAAATTAGCCAAACAATAATTGTAAGCAATATATTTGCAAATTAGAAATTTAATTATTGTAAAGCAACTGAAAATAGACAGAAGTCCATATTCCAGCAGCTTACAAGCTGTTCTCTTGTCTGTCAAATCCATCCTGAGACGCGTTTCGCCGTATCACGGCTCGTCAGTCAGGCTAGGAATGACAAACAAGAGAACGGTATCAAGTGGTACTTATCCCAGAAGTTACGGAGCTCGATGGTAGATGGTTAGAAGTTTTGTTAAAGCCATTGTTATTTTTTAATTAGGAGAGAAGCGAGACACGAACTATTATTAAAAAAGGTAAAAGGACGTTTCTTTAAGGCAACAACTACCTTTTTAAAAAAACTTCACCTGCAAGTGAAATTAAAACACAATATATTTTTGAGAAGAATATTTGAATATTTTGCAAAATAATTTTTTGTTCATATCATAAAAATGTTTTATTTTGTATGTATTATAAAAATTAAATTAATATGAATTAGTTTACAATTTTAGATTGGATTACGTTATTTATTTTTTTTTGTTTTAAGAGCTATGAACGAATGAGCAGAAAATTTAAACAACATTATTTACTATTTATATAAATGTTTTCAGATTAACAAAACTAATATAATCTATAAAAACAAAACTTTACTCATTACGTCTGTTTTCATGATTTAAAATTTTTTTCCTCGCCTTTGGGCTTTGAATTATTCTTATATAATTTTATCCAAATTCCACAATTCATGTCCCTAGTGCAAACTTATTTTTTGAGTCAGCTTTCATTAATATGCAGTAATTTCGGAAAAGTTTAGGGTGGATTTATTTACTTTCAAACCTCTTTTTCTTATGTAGAAAATGAGAATTTTTTGGTGTAAAATCGAGATGTTTACGATCACATACTGTCTGATACGAGTTAACTTAAATATTAACTGCATATAATAAGAAATTAGATTAGATTTCTTAGTAATAGTTTTAAGGCCTAAGTTTTTTCTGGTTAAATGTTTTTCCATCTAATCAGTTTTTAAAATATAGAATTTCGGTGTAGTTTGTTTTGCAAGGTTAAGAAATTAATTTAGTTAATTTGAGGATAGCAACTTTTTAACCTCAGTCAAATCAACGTAAAACCCTTAGTAGCTTCATCATTTGTCTAAAATTGTGTTTGTTAATATTAAGAAATATTTTTTTTTTTAAATTTTTGCTCTCGTCGGGGGGGGGGGGGGGGGGGGGGGGGTGGGGGGGGGGGGGGGGGGGGGGGGGGGGGGGGGGGGGGGGGGGTATATTTTTAAATCATTTTTAATCAAATATTTCTTTTTAAAAACGTAAAGTTAATAATAATAATAATAAAATAATAAAATTTATTTTTATAAGCCAGAGCTAAACAAATACAATATTCAGTATTTATATCTAACTTAAATGCTATGGTTAACTACTATGTAATATCTTAACAATTTTTGACAAAGCTTGCACTTTTCAACCTCATCGGAAGATTGTTAAATTCTATAAGCCCACGATGGAATAGACAATTTTAAGCGAATTTACAGTGAGAAGGTAAAAGTCTAGTCTAATTCTGGTGTTATATGTGTGAATCTCATTGACAAATTGTAATTTCTCTAACATATATTCAGGGTACATTTTATTTTTAACTTAGAAAATAACTATTATTGTGTTTTAAAAAAATTGGATTTTTGTATATTATCTCTATCTCTTTTGATAAACATAAATAAGATTCTCGATCAATAATTGAAATGGGGCACAATTATTGTCTCATATATTAGTACTTTAGTCCAAGTAGTTACGTTTTTACCTAATCTACGTAAGAAATAATTTTTTTTCGATGCTTTTTTGTTACATATGTGGCATGAATAAAGAATGATGCACAGCAGTCTTGTTTTATGCTGTTTAACGGAAATAAAAATACAGAGGGTATACTTTTTGATACCTTTAAACCTTCAATTGACAATACTTTTTTGCCTTTAATTCATGAGGCCAAAGTATTAGGAGTAATTTTTGACAAATTTCTTTCATCCCAATCACATATTAATATTAAATTAAAGGCAGCTTATATTCGTTTAAAAAAACTGTATAATCTAAGGAATCTTCTGCCATCAAGAACCAAATATTATTTGTGCAACGGCTTGATCTTATCTTTATTTGATTATGCTGATGTTGTGTATGGCGACTCTTTGGCAGCCCAGTATGTTAGATTAATCCAGAAAATACAAAACTGTTGATTGTTAAATTCTATAAGCCCACGATGGAATAGACAATTTTAAGCGAATTTACAGTGAGAAGGTAAAAGTCTAGTCTAATTCTGGTGTTATATGTGTGAATCTCATTGACAAATTGTAATTTCTCTAACATATATTCAGGGTACATTTTATTTTTAACTTAGAAAATAACTATTATTGTGTTTAAAAAAATTGGATTTTTATATATTATCTCTATCTCTTTTGATAAACATAAATAAGATTCTCGATCAATAATTGAAATGGGGCACAATTATTGTCTCATATATTAGTACTTTAGCCCAAGTAGTTACGTTTTTACCTAATCTACGTAAGAAATAATTTTTTTTCCATGCTTTTTTGTTACATATGTGGCATGAATAAAGAATGATAGATTTTCATCAATAACTACATCTAAATACTTGCATTCTTTAACTTGTTCAATTCTATCACAGTCCATCATAATATGTAGTGTTAACCAAACAACCATATTTGCTTTTAATTATCATAAATTTGGTATTTTGAACATTGATACTACCATAAGACTATTACAACACAGCCATTTGTGTAGCCTGCCTAAGTCTCAATTTATTGTTTGCACTACTCCTGTTATGCTTTCACTATCATAATATAGGATTGTATCGTCCGCAAATAGTTATAATTCACACTTTTCAACGATCTTCACTATGTAATTTATATACAACACGAACAAGTCAAGGCCCAACACTGTACCTTGTGGAACCCCATGTTTACTGACTTTCACGGTAGATAAAATTCCATTATATTTTGTTCTGCTATCTAAATATTCAGAGAACCATTTTAACACATTTACCTCAAAGTCATACTTCTCCAATTTCTGAACCAACAACGTTCGGTTAATAGTTGTTTTGAAGGCCTTTCGAAAATCAAGAAAAACTATACCAATTTTTTTTCACTTATAGAAGAAGATTCCTACTTCGAGACAACAGTCTAAAGTGCACTCTCCCAAGAACGGTTTTTCCTAAACCCAGCCTGACAACGCATAAGCAACTTATTTTCTTCGACATATCTTCCCATTTGATTATTTATAGTAGTTTCAAGTAGTTTTTCATATGTAGCTACCATATTGATTGGTCGATAATTTTCATATGTCAGCATTATACACCTTTTCCTTAGGAATAATCGTTGTTATTTTTCATTCTTGGGGAAACTTCTCCTTTCTAGACTAGTATTAATGAATTGTAGAAAAGATTCTCCAATTAGTTCAAGTGCTAATATCAGAATTCTAAGACTACCCGTCTTATTTTTTAGATTTTTTTACTATTTTTTAAACTTTCTGCCTTCGAGAGATCATCTAGGGTACATAGACGCGAGAAAAGGTTATCCAAAGAACATTCTGAATAACGATCTTTAAAATTTATGACAATTTACTTCGAGTGACTGTGGATACCACGAGTTATCTTTAAAATTTACCAAAATTCCAAATTTTCATGCAAAATTACACCCTAAAATCAAAGTATGTGATAGAGAAAGTACTACTAGAGCTGAGATTACTAAACTATGACCATTGCGGACCAGCGACGACACAACTGTACCTAAAACTTTTTGGCGGCTGTCATCTGCTGTGGTAACACTTCTATTTTTGACATGGCATATTTTTATACCCAAACGACTTAAAATTTCAATGTATTAAAATTTTTTTGACTAAATATTTTAAAAATTTTCAAATAAAAAATGCCCTGTATAAGCAAAGTATTTTCAACATTCATGCAAAACATAAGTAAACAAAAACATGTAGTTTTTTTAAGATAACAGATAAATACACAAGCGCAGATTAAAGCCTAAATTTTTAACTTTTAACAGTAAGTAGGAATTTTTTTTAAAATCCGGTTTAATTAACAAAATTCAAATATCTATAACACCATCAAATAAGTTGAAATAATTATTTCTTCAAATTTCCTGCTTTTGTCTTATTACCATAGTATAGTATCCTTTAATAAACGTTCAGAAATAAAGAAAAATAATATGAAAAGTTAGAATTTTTACTTTGTTCAAAAACTAATACACTGAACCCCGCTTAACTTCATGAAAGAAGATTTCCAAATCCCCAAAACGTTGGCCGCGCCATTTTGAATCGTTTCAACTTCTTTGCTTTTAATAGATATATTATTTATTAAATGCCCCTTATGTATATCTTAATTTCTGAATGGATTGAGTGGGTATTAATATTGAGAGAACTAAAGAAATTAGACAACATAAACAGTTTTTCTTCTTTCGGGTAGAGAATATGGATAAGAGATAATTTTGGTACGTCTTTTGAAAATAGTTTCTATAGTTGTTTAAAATTTTGGTTGTACAGATTTTTGGGCACCATTCATTTTAAAATATAACAGAATCTAACTTTAGCTCAAAAAATGAAAGAACACTGAAGAGTTATGTAGTTGTTAAAATTTTTTATTATGGTACAAAGGTTGCGTCCTGAAAGATAAAATGGGTGATTCAGTGAAACGCTACATTCAAATAAAGAAAAGGGTTTATTAATGAAAAAATAAAAAAATTCTAACTTCGCTCCTCTCTTAAAAATTACTTCTAATGGATAAAATCAGTTAATCTAGAAAATTGTACTATTAGATAGAGTCTTTAAATCAGGATTACTAAGTTTTTAATTAAGCTTAATAAAACTTGTCGACAGGAAAAGAGATTTTTAGGCTGGTATGCTTATGACTTACGGATTGGTTTCTCCTCGTGGATTTTCTAAAAGTTTTTTGGCCTGTCCCGGTGGGATCCTTAAAAAAATATTGTCTCAACCATTACCATTTCAGTTTCTTTTCGGCTGCTAAACACTTTTTGACCTGAAATGTCTCAGGATGAGCAGGATATTTCAAGGAAAGAGGCCTTGACCTTGGGAACTAGAAACCGTTGCTGCCCTACTACATCATTAAAAACAATCTCTCCGGCGTACTGAATAAAAAAACTACAGCCTACTGGCGAAACAAAGCCGTTACTGCTTCATCAAAAATTCTCACTCGGCTTGACTATGTAAAAAAGCCTACTACGGCTACCTGATGGAAAAAGCCCACTACGGCTACATGATGGAAAAAGCCCACAACGGCTACATGTTGGAAAAAGCTTTTAACCATGTCATCCGCATGCTTAAATATTTTTTCTCCCTTCCTTAAAGTAACGTCTTTAAAATGGCTTCCTTCCCGCATTTTTTTTTATGTGGCTAGCACGCGTGCTACAGGGAAGTCCCTAAAGCGCTACAGGAGCGACATGTGTGTGGAGAAAGCGATTAACGTTGTTCTTGAATCGCTGTAAATTGTACTCGATGGGAAACATAGTCCTGGACAAATTATTCCAAAGGGATGATGTTCTCCAAATAAATGACTGCTTGAAAAGCGTTGTACGAGGAGTAATAAGCTGAACCTCATACGGATGAGAAGTATTAGCGTGACGTGTACTTCTAACATGCAACGCTCTGGGAGGAATTAAGCGGGCCACATCCTTCGAACACTTTCCATGAAAATACTTGTAGAATAGGCTCAAGTCGCCAACCGTTTCTTCGATGTTCCAGCGAATCAAGGCCGCCTGTCAGTTCAGAGTCTCCAATTAGACGAACATCTCTTCTCTGAACAGAATCCAACAAATGCAGTGTATGTTTGGGAGCGGAGCCCCAAACATGGGAGCAGTGTTCCATAGTTGGTCGAATTTGAGCTTTTTAAAGAATTAACAGTTATTGTGGAGTGTAAAGCTTTCTGGTTCGAAATAATATTCCCAACTTTTGAGAAGCTCTCCTTGCTATGCCTGCAACATGTTCATGCCAGGACATATTTGCCCCCAAATTAACGCCCAACCAATTGAGTGACGATGTCGGGTTCAGCAACGTTAACTTTTTTAGAAAAAAACTGCCGCCTGGGTTTTTGTAGAGGTAAATTCCATTTGGTTACTGTCACCCCAAAACAGAATTTGTTCCAGGTCTTTGTTAAATGGAATGACTTCCTGCTGTCTGCGGATATTCGTCTAAGTAGCCGATTTCCGAGCGTTCAAAGTGTATGAAGAGATAAGTGTACTGTCATCTGCAAAGCTGTAGATTGGATTCTCGGTCTTTTCCAGCAGATCGTTAATATAAATGAGAAACAGAGTAGGAGACAGTATAGAGCCTTGGGGTACACCGGCGTTGATAGCGAAGGTGTTAGAAAGAAATCCGTCGACTACCACTCATAAAGACCGCTCTCTGAGGAAACATGAGAAACAGAACTTTTCAGACATACCATAAGAATGTAGCTCAGCCAACAGCCCATCGTGCCAAACATGGTCGAATGCCTTGGATATGTCAAGAGCAACCGCTCGAGATTCTCCAAAGCATTCAATTGCATATGTGTTACATAAGTCAGAAGATCTCCTGTTGATCTATTTTTACGAAAGCCATATTGGTTACCGCTAATAATGTTGAACTATTCAAGATATTTTAGAAGATGCTGACTGATAGCCTTTTCCATATTATTGAAAGCAGTGCGATTGGCGGGTAGTTATTTGGCAAAGTCTTCTTGCCTTTTTTAGGTATCGGCTGAACTGTGGCACATTTCCAGCAGGAAGGAAATATTCCCTTTCTGTAGGTGTTAGTTCCCTCGCACAGTTTTTGAGAACTATGGCAGGTACTCCGTCAGCGCCAGAAGCCTTTTTGGTGTCTAGCTTCATCAAAATACGTTTTATGATACGCTGTCAGACTTGCCGTTGGAAGAAGATTTCTTCGAAAAAGGGATGTAAGCCTCCATACCGGCCCAAAATAACATCGGAAACCTCCCTGGCGCAGTCAGATGGGTCGTCGGATCGAAAACAAACGTCTAACCAAGGGAAAGTTCGAAAATATTCTATGAGATCTTCCAATTTACCAGATTTGTAGTGCCAAATCTTGCGTGGTTTAGGCGCCTCTCTGTAACTGATTGGTAGGATACTCGATGTCGAAAGTAGTTTATGGTCGGAAGAACCTAACGGTGGATTTACGCTGACCGTGTAAATCTATGGATTGGTGGTTAAAAAGAGATCAAGAAGACTGGCGAACTCCCCGTCTCAATCAGGGATCCGTGTTGGTTCGTCAATAAGCTGAGTTAAGCCACAACTGATTGAAAATGATTTGGCTTCACGACCTTGCTCGTCGGTAGTATTTGAATATTTAAGCGCGTTGATGTTGTGGACATGAAAGTCGCCCAGGATGGCAATTTCGGCATTTGGATAGTTAATTTGTAAGTGATCGATGGTGTCTGCAAGAGAAGCGGAGAGTGTTCTAAAGTTGGTATCACTTGGTGGTCGATAGAGGATACAGATGAATCTTGTGGTTGGTTGAGTCGTTATTTTTAATCATATAACATCAAAGTTTGTGGGCTCCAGAGCCTCTTCTTGTTGGCAAGAGGGGTCGCTTCTGACAAAAAGGCAGATTGCAAAGTTACGCCTAAATCGGGAATAGAAGTCGTACCCAGGTTATAGATAGTTGACTGTGCTGGTCGATGAACTGACCTTGGTTTTACAGAGAGCGAGTACATGAGGTTTATTTGATTGCAGGTGTTGGTGCACTGAATTTATGTTCGAGTTTAAACCTCGTATGTTGCAAAAATCCATTTTAAAATTCTGATCTCTGCATGTCGACGCCCCGAAACCAGCCCCCACCCGGAGATCCGAACGGGGAGCTATTTTACCTCCGGAATTTTTTGTATCCAGGTGCCTCATCATGCTATTTGGTCCCACAGTCCGGGACATCGGCACAGTCACGAAAGCAACTTCACGCAGCCTAAGCCGATGCCATGGTATCACACCGGGGCGACGGAGGTGAGATCTGCGCATCGACCATCTAGGTTGTTCTTTAAGTCACCTCCTACGACAGGCAGAACGTACCGGGGGAGATATTCTATCCCGCTCCCCCATGGGATAATCTCAACCCTTTCAATGTAATGTCTGGTTGTCGCAGCAGATTCAGATATTTTGTCCTAAGAGCTATAAGAATTTGTCCTTTGTACATGTTATTGAAACTCACGTGCGTTATTTGAGTTTTAGAGGTACTTTACACCTCCTATAAGGGTGGATTTTGGTTTAATTAATAGAAATAGCTTGCTGTGGTTTGAATGCATACTCTTTTCTCTAGACTATAAAATATCTACCATTTTTCACACTTCATTAAGAGTCATTACATTATTACTATAGTTTGAGCCCATTTCAAGGGATGTTTCTGGATAAAAAAAATGACACGATAAATCTTTTTTTTTAACTTCGGATTCGAATTCAGCGTCGAAAAATACACTGGATCCATGTATTTTGGTTCGTGCTAATGAACTTTTTTTTGTGTGGTTTTAAATTTAGCAGAGTGTGAAAAATATACTGAATTTGGGGCCCGATAAATCTCCTCAAATTTGTTATTTTTAATAAAAAAGTAGACATTTTCTTTCATTAAAGAACTATCTACCATTTGGGTAATACAAGCTAGTAAATATTGAATTATCTGGCAACTGAAGCGGCATGGACAGTAATCTGGTTCCTTTGCATACTTTCTTCTCAAATAAATTTACTCTAAATACTATTTCAGAAATTAAGGTAACAATATAAACAGGTTAATATAAAATATAAAACAAATTTGAAATAAAACAAGGAATCAGTAAAATGAAAGTTGGGCTACTAAAAAAGATTCAAACGTAATATTTAATTTCATTTTATTTATATACAGGGTGTCCCAGTATCCCATGTACATAGAGTTACTGTAGATTTCTAGGATGAAAACAAGACCACCTAACTCAACCCACCCCAGTCCAAAAATTTGCAACTTTCCAAATACAGGGTGTCAAACTTATACTTCCACTCTACAAAACTCCACTTCAAATCTTTAGCCAATCAGACGCATTCGATGCAAATTAAAAAGTTCAGTAGTCAACCCTCAATGCACACTGTAAAATTTAAATTAAACTGCTCAAAAATTTAAAACATTGTTTTAAGCTACACTGTTCAAAAGTTAAAATCACTGCAATAAATATAAAAATGAATATATATATATATATATATATATATATATATATATATATATATATATATATATATGTATATATATATATATATATATATATATATATATATATATATATATATATATATATATATATATATATATATATATATATATATACATATATGTATATATATATATATATATATATATATATATATATATATATATATATATATATATATTATATATATATATATATATATATATATATATATATATATATATATATATATATATATATATATATATATATATATATATAAATTATAGGGAGAAAAACAGCGTCGTAATATGATCTTAAAATCTAGGAAAAAAATGAATGTTACAGTCTTTTGATGTATTCTAAAAAACACCGAACCTGTTTTACCTGAAACATACAATGAATATTTGTTATTTACCTAAGTACTAATCGATCCTGAATTACTTATACCGGACATTCAACGTTTTTTATTTAACTTAGTAGCAACAGATTTTGATGAAAATAATGGTCGAATGTACTGTTTATGGTCATTTTGCACGTGTAAATTTCTCGACTTTCTGTTGTAGTGGCCAATCAAGTAACAAACCATATTCCGAAATTTTATTTCGGAATATCGATTTAGTAATGTTTATATTTTACAAACTTTCAACTTTTAATTTGGTCTGATGGATTATAATCTCTTTTATGTGCATTAGTTCGTTTTTAAATCTCATGGTACCGTGCTTTATCATTTCGTGTTGGATGCATTGGTTCCTTCAGAAATATTAATTCATACAGGGTGCTCCATATGTATAGAATAATGATTCCACAGCATTTATTAATCAGTGTATAAAAAAAAATGTTTAAATAAAAGTTGGTGGTGTTATATGGCGTACATGCTGATGTTGACAATAAAATGTTCTGAAGTGTCATTTTGAAGAAATTACGCCATCTTGATTTTATTAAAATGGAAAGCCCTGCATATTATTTTATTTTTGAGTCCTACTAAAAATTCTAGATATTATTTGTTTAACATACCATATGTCTAAATTGAACTGTTTTGGAATTATTTATTTGAAATTTAAAATAAAAAACGACAAAAACACTATTAATAAATACTCTAGGTTTATTTTTAAGGTAACAATTGCTCAAAATGTCGACCGTTAACAGCGAGGCAATGATCTAATCTGTCATAAACAGCCTGAACAGAGTTTTGCAGAGAATCTGGGGTGATCTGTGCTACTTCGTATTGAATCCTTTGTTGTAAATCTTCTACAGTTTCAGGTTGATTTCCGTAAGCTTTGATTTTCAAATGACTCCATAAAAAAAATCGAGTGGCGTAAGGTCAGGACTTCTTGCAGGCCATTCTACAGCACCTCTTCTGCCTATCCATCGATTAGGAAAAATCGCATCCAAATATCTACGAACATTAATTTCATAGTGAGGAGGTGCTCCGTCCTGTTGATACCACAGATTCCTGTTAGAGGTATCCAAATTATTTTCATCGGGAAAAAGAGCTACACAAGGGTGTAATTTCTTCAAACTGACAGTTCAAAACATTTTATCGTCAACGTCGGCATATGCGCCGTATAACACCCTATAACTTTTATTTAAACATTTTTTTGATACACTGTTTAATAAATGCTGTGGAATCATTATTTCATACATATGGGGCACCCTGTATAAACCGCTAGTGCCTCGGTACGGAACATTTCCGATTTTTTTATCACCATTATCTTCAAATTCAATTCTTTCAGAACCCATTTTCCACGTATCATTTGTTTTGTTATGGCTTAATCCATCATTTTTGAAGTTTATCATGATCATCATGATATCCCACGAACACATTATCATCTTCTACAGTCGCTGTATTATCGTCTTTCGATCCCGCTATTACCTCTGTAGATAAAAACATATTTGGTTCTTTTAAGCTGTTGCCATCCACACGATTCAATTCCTTCTTCATCTTCAGTTCAATTCCTTTTTTTTTCATCTGACACTTTCTCCCCTTACCCCTCATCTCAACCCTTACTTTATCCATACCTGTGTTTTCTACTATTTGGTAAGTGGTACCATTATGGGGTTTTAGTATTCTATTGAGTTCATTTTCTTTTCCACTTAGTTCTAGTTTTAAGGATAAATATTTTTTTCTAATGGTATTTGCTATATTAAGGGATTTTTGTCTAATTACTCATAACTCTAGACATGACTTTTGCTTCTATTAGCTGCGTATTGCTTTATATATATATATATATATATATATATATATATATATATATATATATATATATATATATATATATATATATATATATATATCAAGTTTACTTCAATATCTTCCCTTACTTATTTCAATATCCTTCATAATAACCAAACATCCATATGTTCCTTTCAAACATTCTAAGCAGATATTTTTAAGGGTTTCAAGTGACATATCAGTGTTTACATGATCGCTGTATACATGTTTAAGATTTTTATCATCCTGCTGCAAAAAAATAATCATATTTGCGTTATATCGAATCAGCTGTAATTTATGTTAAAGGGTATATCAAAAAAGATTTTCTACTGAAACATTATCTTCGAATGGATAATAGTAACCTACCAGAAATCATTAATCTAAAACCTACAGAAGATGCTGCGACAGCACTAAAATTAGATGAGAATTGCAATGATCATTATAAATCATAAACTTAGGATATGTTCATGTAGTGTCTGCAGTGTTAGAACCTTATTTAATTACATTGTTAATAAATATTAATATTTAAATTATATAGATGTCTTCTTCTTACGCATATATAACTATAAAACTGTATATAAATCAATATATTTATCGCCCTCCCCGTTTTCTGTCCCTCTGTTTTGATAATCTATATTAAGTCTGTATCATAGAGGTACCTATATACAAGACTACATAGAGATATGCAAACATACAACATATTTCTCTCACTTGTCTATGTAATAGCGTTAGTCACAGCAGTGATACAGAAAGTAATGATGATAACCATAACCTCATTCCAACAAACAGTCATGCTGATAACGACGGTAGTGTATTTGAGGACTATCAATATCTGCTTTTATACATGCTTTCCGATATACTGGTTTGAGTTATTTTTAAACTTCCATATTATACCGACACATGAACCTGAAGCTGATTCAGAATAGTTCATCGGATTAATCGAACACATCTCTCATACAACAATCCGTGACATTGAAAATTTTTCATATGGACAGGCTACTAACGCCTTTTTTTTCAGATGCTTCATTGGATCACTTGTTTAGGTGGTTACATTTTCAGTATGGATATCGGAAATCGCTGATTCGTGTCCTAGTCTTAATCAGACTTTTTTTTTTAAATAAATATTTTCAAATATTTTCATAACCTAATCTTACAGGTGACAGGTAACAAATGGCAGGTGATAGATGAAAGGTGACGAATGATAGGTCACAAATGAGAGGTGACAAGTGACAGATGACAGGTAACAAATGTCAGGCTATGACAGATCTTACAGTTTACAGGTGAGCTTTCTGTTATCTAGGATATGAATATTAAAATGCACAGTACACTTACAATTCCCACCTTAATGAAAAGTTAGGGTAGGGGACTTACTAATTTAAAACTTTTATTTACTGAATGCCTATAATTAATTTCCATAAAAAAAGTGTTGGTTTGTTCATTACAACAGGATCCATTTAGACTACGAGTAAGTACTGTCGAAAACAAGAAAAGTTTTTCCAAGAAAATACACAAAGATGCTTGTTTACTTTCATATTTATTCAAAAAATGCATCATATTAAAAATGAGCCAACAAAAGAATATAAAAAGTTTGTCGTCGTCAGTGGATGTTAAAGCCCTGATCACAAAGTTTGAATTTCTGTGCTTTACCAACTAAGACACAGAGTCTTTGTATTTTCGCCATAATCGAAAATCAAAGATTTCTAACCTACTTAAAACGCTTGTATAAGAGTAGCATAATCTTGTTTTATATTAAGTTTATATTAAAAAGCTTTTAAAATTATTCTAAAGCAGTTTTCCAATAACTCTGCCCAGAGTTATTAAATTTAGTCCCTAAGAATGTTTACATTTAATTACTTATTAATTATGTGAGAGACTATTTCTATTTTTTTGTTTAATTTAAAAAAAAAATCTATATTTCTGTCTTTAAACTAGTCCTTAGATTCAGTTAAAAAATCTTCATTACAATTTTTAGAAACGCTGCACTCATTTTCATTGACAAACTGTATTATAACTACAACATACGTAGCACAACTACTTATAAAAGAAACCACTGTTGATCTATTAATTTCAAAGCAATTAGCTGCAACGAATCGCGGTCTTGTCTTTGAAATATACTCGGCTAAATACTCTAATTGTAAATATTCTTCTGAGTTGATCTTAAAGCGTTTTTTAAGTTGGGAACATTCGATTTCAATTTTTTGTGATTCTCCAATTGTATAATCACAGCAGAATGTTGCCAATAAGAGTGCAGCCTGCAATAAAAGAAATATAATATATAGTATTGTATTTTAAAAATATATACGTTTGGTACAGTTCGTTGTATCTTACCATTATTAGCTGTAAATACATGCATAGGTACTAAAAAATTCTGTTCTCTTGTTGGTCGATCCTAGCCCGGCTGATACGGCGAAACGCGGGATTGATTGACGAATAAGAGAACAGTGGGTAAACTGCTGAAATATGGGCCTTGGTCCGTTTTTACTTGTTTTGCATTAAGCCACATATGCCCTGAGGTGTATCTCTCGAAAATTCGCCCTGCCTGCGGTGAAGTGTTGGCAATCTCCTAACAATTCTGTTGGCTTGTATGACTGCAGCGAGGTACTCGTTTTTTTTTTTGTACAATTGTTTGTATCTTACCATATATATATTTATATATATATATATATATATATATATATATATATATATATATATATATATATATATATATATATATATATATATATATGAAATTACTATCCACCTCTCATAATCAAGCAGTATATAATGCCAAATGTAATTTGGCGTAAATGTAATCATTTAAGATAGAATAACCGATCAAGTGCAAGTTGAACTTGCGCAATTAGTGTTCCGTACGTTGTTTGCTTTTAAAATAAAAATTTTTGTTACGGAGGTAAAAAATGATCAGTGACTTCACACAAAACACACCTTAAATGAGTTTTCAACAAAGTTTGTTCGAATTTTTTTTTTTATATATATACCAGATAAATCATTAAAGATAATGCACTCGTATTAATTTTTGTTCAATCTACACCCTGTGGAGAATATTTCAGAATTTTTTCAAATTTTTTTTCATTACTTTTCGAGATAAGGCGAGAGGAAAGCGATATTTCCCGATTTTTTAAAAATAATACAAAGAAAACTGTGCGCAAATATTATATTATATATATTTTTGAACTCGTGTTTTTACTAGCTTTCATTTAACACCCCACCCGATGACCTAGGAATTTTTTATTTTACTTCCAAAACTAACCCCTTAAGTTAAAATTTAACTTTCAAAACTACACGGCTCTAATGAGGTCATCAATTTCTATATTAGTACCAAATTTCAACTTTGTATGTCAAATAGTTTCCGAGAAAAATCGGGTGTGACTGACAGACAGACGGACGGACGGACAAACACCGAAGTGATCTTATAAGTGTTTCGTACGGAACACTAAAAATCATTGACATTTCTGTTTTTGTTGGCAATATTCCCGGAGTCAATAACTTTTAAATATAATCTAAAAAATCACATTCGTCCATTAATTTGTGGGCTGTAAATCCGTAATACTATAAAGTACATGTATCTATAGATAAAAATTCTTTATTGGCAAATGAGAGAACAATTTTGGCACTTTGACATTTGAAAAATAAACATTTTCAAAATTAAATTACGTATATCTCGTAAATCAATCATTTTTATATCCATACTGTATCATATGTGAATTTATTTAATTTTGAAATATAGTTAGTTATTTATCTAGTATTATATACTTTCATAAATATGGCATTTGTTAGTATATATCGAGGTGTTTATTTGAAAAATATATAATTCTTACCATTTTGTGCCTTTAAAAAAAATAGGTTGACTATCTCTATAGAAATAAGTTTTTTGAGAGCATATAATGAAATAATAAGTCAATAGCACACAAATAAATGTACATTCATGATATGCTAATGGTACCCACACTTATCATGTTAGTTTAACTTGAGTATTTTAGAGACTTATTTATATATTTGTTTAAAAAATAGTACATCGATGGTGATAGAGGAAAGACAAATGAGAGCTAGTACCTTCTCTCGAAAATTAGGTAGGTAGGAGAAAAAATTACATGGCTATGATACATACTTCACTAATTAAAGTATCAAAGTTTTCCAAACACTGTTTTAAGAAACTAATAATAAAATGGTATTTTATAGTAGGCTTTAGAGAACTTGTATAGTGTCACCTTTTATTATACTCAGAGGGTGTGTATATATGCTGTATAGAAAAAATTTTCACTGAAAGAAAAACCAAATAAAAAAAATGGAAAAATTGTCTGAAGAGTTCAAATTTAAAGGAGTGGTTTATTTTACTGGACATTATAACGTTTTAAACGAAAGTCTCAATTTCAAAAATATCCTACGTATTTAAAAACTATTTCTATAAAAAAAATTTTGATAATCTCTGGGTTTTTTAATATTTTATGCTAAAGTTTAACTTTTTATTTTACAAACAAGCAAACGTTATTTCACACAATCACAATACTATCGAAAGCAAATTGAAGTATCTTAGAATGTAATTAAAGAGAGGGATCGGTAACCAACGCGAAACGCTACTTAAACTTTGAAGATTATATCCAAATAGTATCTATACTACTCCACCTCGGAACAAACTATTAGCGCCTGCATACCAGTATCTACAAGCTCTTGAAAATAATTTTCAATAGGTGTATAGTGCTATTTGGCTTATATTTTCAAAAAGCAAAATATAAGTTATTCTAGGGTTACCTTTGTGGCAGCATCTTTTTACTGAAACTTATCTATATTAAACGGCAGCTTTTATGTTGGAGAAAGAGTGGATTTTGTGTGCAAAGGCACCTCTAAATATAATTTTTTGTTTATTTTAGGTATTTATACACAGCAACTGCGTTTGCTTAGCTTAGAAATAGGAAATGCTACGTCCTAAATATATTAGAATAATCAAATTTGATGTGGCAATAAAACAAAGAAATTCAGATAAAATCAAACATAAAATTTCTACATGTTTACTGATTAAGCTTGTAATTTAGTATAGTGTTAAAATAATTAAAATATGAATATTGTTATTTAGGAATTTTAGGAGACTGTATCTACAGTTATTTAAATATAGAAATCTAATATTTATGTCTTACTAAAATAAAACATTTTCAAATTCATAAAATATTACTGGCCTTAAGAAATTACTTTCTTCAGTGTTGATGAAACAACTCTTCTTAGCTTAAACCGGTGGAATGAACTGTTGGTAATAGGCTTCCAAAGAAGGTTGGCAGAGAAATTGGAAAAACAGGCTAATATCGGAAGGATAAAAACAGGAGAAGCAAAAAAATCTATAAAAAAATGTAGCCGGAACTGAAACTGGTGGGAAGAATTGTTAAAAAAAATCTGAATAGAAGAGAAAAAATTTGGTGGTATTTTGGAGGAACCCGGTAGTGCAAAGGGGCGCTGGCCCGTTTTCTGTAAAAAAGAAGTGATCTCTTTACTGGCAATTCTAAAGTGAGTCAAAAAGGAGACCAAATAGTCAAAAAAGAAATAACCGGTCAAGTGCAAGTTGAATTTGCACGATTACTGTTCGGTACGTTGATTCCTTTTAAAATAAAAAATTTTGTTACGGTGGTATAAAATGATCAGTGACTTCACAAAACACACCCCAAATGAGTTATCAACAAAGTTGGTATCCGATCTTTACTGAAAACTGATGACCTTGAAATTTTTTTTTTTTATATACCAGATAAATTATTAAAGGTAATGTACTCGTTACATTATATATATATATATATATATATATATATATATATATATATATATATATACATATATATATATATATATATATATATATATATATATATATATATATATATATATATATATATATATATACGAGGCTGGTTTGAAAAAGTCCGTGTAAAAATAAAAACTACTTATGTGTTTGGGGTAAACCTTTTTTATTTTTCGACATAGTCTCCTTTTAGGCTTATACACTTCGTCCAACGATGTTCTAGTTTGTTGATCCCTTCCGAATAATAGGATTTGTCCAAGTCTGCAAAATATCCATTAGTGTCTGCAATCACCTCCTCGTTTGAATAAAATCTTTGTCCCGCCAGCCATTTCTTCAAATTGGGGAACAAATAGTAGTCCGAGGGAGCCAAGTCTGGAGAATAGGGGGGATGTGAAACGAGTTGGAATCCTATTTCCATTAATTTTGCGACCACAACTGCTGAGGTGTGTGCTGGTGCGTTGTCCTGATGGAAAAGGACTTTCTTGTGGGCCAATCGCGGGCGTTTTTCTTAACGATGAATCATATTCACCTGTAATAGTTTTACCCTTTTCTAGATAGTCGATGAGGATTATCCCTTGCGAATCCCAAAAGACAGTCGCCATAACCTTTCCGGCCGAAGGAACGGTCTTCGCCTTTTTTGGTGCAGATTCCCCCTTGGTAAACCCATTGTTTAGATTGTTGTTTGGTCTCAGGAGTATAGTAATGTATCCATGTTTCATCCACAGTGACGAAACGACGCTTAAAGTCCTCCGGATTCTTCTGGAATAGCTGCGAACTATCCTTGCAACACTTCACACGATTCCGTTTTTGGTCAAGCGTGAGCAATCGCGGCACACCCATCTTACGGATAGCTTTCTCATGTCCAAATGTTTATGCAAAATATTATGTACCCATTCAGTCGAGATGCCCACAGCACTAGCAATCTCACGCACCTTAACTCTTCTGTCATCCATCACCATATCATGGATTTGATCAATGATTTCTGGAGTAGTAACCTCCACAGGCCGTCCAGAACGTTCAGCGTCACTTGTGCCCATATGGCTAGTCCGAAAATTTTGAAACCACTTATAAACTGTTCTAATCGAAGGTGCAGAGTCACCATAATGTTTATCAAGCTTCTCTTTGGTCTCCTGAGGCGTTTTGCCTTTCATAAAGTAATGTTTAATCACCACACGAAATTCTTTTTCGTCCATTTCTTGAAAATCACTCGACTTCCTTGATTCACACGAATGCCAAACACAAAGAAATAGACCAATATGGCTGAAACTTGGTGTGCGTTCATTCAAGAGATGCTACTAACTAAACATGACCTCGGTGCCATCTCTCGGACTTTGCACGGACTTTTCAAACCAGCCTCGTATATATATCTATATATATATATATATATATATATATATATATATATATATATATATATATATATATATATATATATATATATATATATATATATATATATATATATATATATATATTATATATATATATATATATATATATATATATATATATATATATATATATATATATATATATATATATATATATATATATATATATATATATATATATATATATATATATATATATATATATATATATATATACGTATAGGTATACAAAACTAGCATCGCACTGTGGTCCAGGAACTTAAATTTTCATTCAAAATTAGCTACAGGTCTTCATTTCTAACCGATTTAGGTAATTTTTTTTAAAATACTCGTAACTAAATTTCCAAAAAAATACCTCGTGATAATTTTCGTTCAATCTACACCTTGTGGAAAATATTCCAGAATTTTTTCAAAATTTTTTGATTGATACTTTTCGAGATAAGGTGAGGGGACAGCGATTTTTCGTGATTTTTTAAAAATAATACAAAGAAAAGTGTGCACAAGTATTACATTATACATATTTTTTACTTGTGTTTTCACAAGCTTTCATTTAATACCACACTCGATGACCTAGTAAAAAAAATTTTTTTTCACTTCCGATTTCACCCCCCAAAACTAACCCCTTAAATCAAAATTTAACTTTCAAAACTACGCGGCTCTGATGAGGCCATCAATTCCTATATTAGTACCAAATTTCAACTTTCTATGTCAAATAGTTTCGGAGAAAATCGGATGTGACAGACAGACAGACGGGCAGACAGACAGACAGACACCGAAGTGATCTTATAAGTGTTTCGTACGGAACACTAAAAAAGGAACTTACCTACAGGTCAATTTTCTAACTAAAAAAGATAAAAAAATTTCGGGTGCAGCGTCTTGAATAATAGGTGAACAGAGTTAATGTAAAACATTCATCACTCAACGCTAATTGTCGAAAACTGATGACAATTTAACCAAGCCCTCTTTAATCAAATACGTTTAGGAGGATTTATCTTATAGTATTATTGAAAACTGATCACTAATAGAAAACTAGAAAAGTTAAAATATTGAAAACTAGGTAGATGTACTAACTCCAAAAAAAATATTACAATACTGTTGCATCATATTGTTACTATAAGGAAAAAATAATCAAGGTAGCAAAAACGAGTCCTTTTCATGTACAAACAGTTCTCTTAAAATCGGATCAAATGAGAAGTACCCATGCTAATGTAATGCGAAAGATGGACAAATTTTAAAAACTTTCAAATTTCGTTTAAAAGTTTTTTTATACTGTAAATGCTTGAAAATTAGAAAATACGAAGTAACAACGCTATGTCCACATTGATATCAATAAGTAATGGCATGATATGGAAAAAGTAACGTTATAAGAATGACAATTTGTAACAATATCGTAACAATAGTATATTTAAAAATACGCTAACGAGGAGATTGTGTACTGGGATTTTTTTGTCACGTGACTGAAAAGGTGTTGATTGGTCAGAGCCATAATTCGCCCCTTTGGTTCTACCTATGACTCCATTGTACCATAACAAACCTATGGTCTAAAAGATGCCATGAAATACAAATGTTTCGGAACTTGTTCAACCTTAATGGATATTACGACAAGCTAACTTACAAATTAACTATCCAAGTGCCGAAACTGCCATCCTGGGCGACTTTAATGTCCACAATATCAACTGGCTTAAATATTCAAATACTACCGACGAACAAGGTCGTGAAGCTGAATCATTCTCAGTCAGTCGTGGCTTAACTCAGCTTATTGACGAACCAACACGGATCCCTGATCGAGACGGGGAGTTCGCCAGTCTTCTTGATCTGTTTTTAATCACCAATCTGGAGATTTAGGTTCTTCCGACCATAAACTGCTTTCGACATCAAGTATCCTGCCAATCAGTGACAGAGACGCGCCTAGGCCGCGCAAGATTTGGCACTACAAATCTGCTAAATGGGAAGATCTCATGAAATTTTTGAACTTTCCCTTGGATGGACGTTTGTTTTCGATCCGACAACCCATCTGACTGCGCCAGGGAGGTCTCCAATGTTATTTTGGCTGGTATGGAAGCTTACATCCCTTTTCCAAAAAAATGCCCCTCCAACGGCAAGCCTTGGTTTGACCGAAAAAGCAAAGAAGCTGTTGCTTCTAAATATATTGCCTACCGACAATGGCGTGAAAATCCTAACACCACAAATCGTAACACCTTTGTTCGTGCCTGGAACAGATGCAAAGGAATTATCGACGAAACCAAGGAGGCACACAATCAACGAATTAGAAACAAACTTCTCGTTTGTCCCAATAATTCCAGGTCGTTTTGGGCAGTCGCTAGGGCAGTTAATCAAAATTTCACCAAATCCACCATACCACCACTCACACGGCCAGATAATTTCATTGCAACCACACCTGTTGAGAGAGCGAACTTGTTGGCTGAACTCTTTGCTTCACATTCTACTGTCGATTTCCAAGGAAAAACACCACCTACTGTTCCCATATTGCAGTCAAAGATGCCCGATATTGTCTTCAGACAGCGTATCAAAAAGCGTATTTTAATGAAGCTAGACACCAAAAAGGCTTCTGGCGCTGACGGAATACCTGACATAGTTCTCAAAAACTGTGCAAGAGAACTAACGCCAGTTTTCTGTAGACTTTTCAGCCTATCCTACAGAAAGAGAATATTTCCGTCCTGCTGGAAATGTGCCACGGTTCAGCCGATACCTAAAAAAGGCAAGAAGACCTTGCCAAATAACTACCGACCAGTCGCGCTGCTTTCAATAAAATCGAAAGTCATGGAAAAGGTTATCAATCAGCATCTTCTAAAATATCTTGAACGATTCAATATTATTAGCGATCACCAATATGGCTTTCGTAAACATAGATCAACAGGAGATCTTCTGACTCCTGTAACACATGTTTAGAACAACGCAACTGAATACTTTGGAGAATCTCAAGCAGCTGTTCTTAACATATCCAAGGCATTCGATCGTGTTTGGCACGATGGACTATTGGCTAAGCTACGCTCTTGTGGTGTGTCTGAAAAGTTCTGTTTGTGGCTCTCATGTTTCCTCAGAGAGCGTTCTTTACGAGTGGCGGTCGACCGATTTCTTTCTAACACCCTCACTATCGACGCCAGTGTGCCCCAGGGCTCCATACTGTCTTCTACTCTCTTTCTCCTTTACATTAACGATCTGCTGGAAAAGACCGGGAATCCAAACTACAGCTTTGCAGATGACAGTACTCTTGTCTCTTCATTCCCTTTGAACGCTCGGACATCGGCCGCTCAGGCGAATATCCGCAGACAGCAAGAAGTCGTTCAACTTAACAAAGACCTGGAAGAAATTCTATCTTGGGGTGACAGTAACCAAGTGGAATTTAACGCTACAAAAACCCAGGCGGCAGTTTTTTCTAAAAAGGTTAACGTTGCTGAACCCGACATAGTTATGTCGGGGCACTCCATTCCCCTAGCATCGTCGCTCAATTTGTTGGGCGTTAGTTTGGGAGCAAATATATCCTGGCATGAACATGTTGCAGGCATAGCAAGGAGAGTTTCTCAAAAGTTAGGAATATTATTTCGAACCAGAAAGCTTTACACTCCACAACAACTGTTACTTCTTTACAAAGCTCAAATTCGACCAACTATGGAATACTGCTCCCATGTTTGGGACTCCGCTCCCAAACATACACTGCATTTGTTGGATTCTGCCCAGAGAAGAGCTGTTCGTCTTATTGGAGACCCAGAACTGACCGGCGGCCTTGATTCGCTGGAACATCGAAGAACGGTTGGCGACTTGAGTCTGTTCTATAAGTATTTTTATGGAAAATGTTCGAAGGATGTAGCCCGCCTAATTTCTCCCAAAGCGGTGCATGTTAGAAATACACGTCGCGCTGGTGCTTCACATCCGTATGAGGTTCAGCTTGTTACTCCGCGTACAACGCTTTTCAAGCAGTCTTTTATATGGAGAACATCATCCCTTTGGAATAATTTGCCCAGCGCTGTGTTTCCCACCGAGTACAATTTACAGCGATTCAAGAACAATGTGAATCGCTTTTTCCGCTCACATGCCGCTCCTGGAGCGCTTTAGGGACTTCCCTGCAGCACGTGTGCTAGACTCATAAAAAAAAATAAATAACAACACATCCAAAAAGGGTAATCCCTATTCAAGCGGGGAAGTGACCGATGAAAAAAAACTCCTATCAAGGGTCTACAAATATTCTTAATTAAATTTCCCAAATCAACAGCTTTCCGCGTGTAAAATTTTAATCAAATAATGATTAAGGATCAATAACGATTAAGTATAATCCAGTGAACTTATTATATGTAGCCTTTATAAAATGAAAACTCTTTGACATGGCTACATAATAACTTTAAATAACTAAATAACGGGTCAAGTACATGTCGGACTTGCGCAGTTAGGGTTCTGTACGTTGATTGTTTTTAAAACAAAAATATTTGTTAAAGAGGTATAAAATGATCAACGACAAAACACTCCAAATGAATTCTTAACAAAGTTTTTTTCCGATCTTTACTGAAAAGTGATGACCTTGAAATTTTTGTTTTTTTTTATATACCAGATAAATTATTAAAGGTAATGCACTCGTGAAAATTTTCGTTTAATCCACATTCTGTGGAGAATATTTCAGAAATTTTTCAAAATTTTTTGTTCAGTACTTCTCGAGATAAGGGGGGACAGCGATTTTTCGCAATTTTTGTAGAATAATACAAAGAAAAGTGTGCGCAAGTATTACATTATATATATTTTTGACCTCCTGTTTGTAGAAGGTTTCATTTGACACCCCACTCGATGAACTGATAAAAAAAAAATTACTTCCGATTTCACCCCCCAAAACTAACCCCTTAATTCAAAATTTAACTTTCGAAACTACACGGCTCTGATGAGTCTATCAATTTCTATATTAGTGACAAATTTAAATTTTCTATGTGAAATAATTTCGGAGAAAATCGGGTGTGACAGCGGACAGACAGACGCAGAGACACCGAAATGATCTTATAAGGGTTCCGTACGGAACACTAAAAAAAACAAAACAAATATTTTATTTATAGTTAAATCTTATTTTTACTAGATGTGCTGAGTGTGTAGTATCTTTTAAGATTTTAATTTATTATTAGTTAAATTTTAACTGAAATTTAAAAGTCTATAAATGTTGAAGAAAATCGTATATTAGGCGACACTGCAAAAATGGCATCTTCGCGTGAGGTATTTTGTACAACGGTAGCCACTAATCTAATATTGGTTAGTAGCTAACTTCCAGTTTTTTATTATGATCAAATCCTTTAAAGACATGTTATATTACTGTTACATTTAACGTTTATTCAAATATGTTGTTGACAAAATTACCAGGATTGTTATATTAACTGTAAAATCAATCCGTTTTACTTCCGGTGCCAAACGAAAGTATTGTATTTATTAAAAAAATCATCTTCAGATATGTTTACATTTCTTCACTTTTCAGAGACAGAATACGAAAATTAGTTTTCTATTTCCGTTCGTCTGCCTCTCTTTAAGTAAGATTTTGTACACAAGTTATACTTGAAGCTAGAAAGGAACTTACAGTTTCAGGGAAACGAGGTGGGAGCAGTTGATTATTGTTTAGTATTAATATTATTATGACAACTTTTCTTACTTTCTGGTTAAAATAATAAACAAATTTCCAACATTATTATTTGTTCTTGGAAAGTGATTAACTGATTTTTATTGATATTTATTTTAATTATTAACCATACCATTTAAAATATCGTGTTGTTGGATTAAGTGATTCTTTATAAAGAGAATTAGATTAGTACTATAATTGTTTTGTGTATCTTGAGACTATCAGTAGATTTTCTACTGAGATCGTGGCTTAAGACTTAAACAATTTTAAATAATTGGCGGATTGCTCTTAAACATAACTAAAACGCCATGGAACTCCAATTTTTTTGAAATATAAGTATATTATCATCTAACGAAACTAGAAATATTTTAGCGTGAATAACAAGTTTCTCGGCCTTAGTCAGTAAAGCCCCCCTACAGTTTTAGGAAACGGTTGTTTTTGAACTGTTAAAATTTGCCTTATTTAACTTATAGTACCTATTATACTCTCAATTGTAAATTTAGCGTATTGAACTATAACCTGTACTCATAACTAGCTCACATTAATACCGAGGCCATTTCAATGTTCTCTTGTTGCAAAAAATATTCAAGCTCTTTGATATGTCAGGTATTACATATTGACTTGATTTACTTACTTTTACCTTCTACGTTATCTTTAATTGCATTAATAAAATAACTTACCAAAGCAATAAACAGATGAAATGTTACTATCATTACAACTAAGTATAGTTTGAACAGCGTTGTTTTTTCGGATGCATCACGAAATTCTGGTGGTGGGTAGTAAATTCTAAGAGATCCCATTAAAATAGTGCTAGCAATATATAACGCCGTAAGTGCTATTTGATATCCAAAAATTTGATTTATTATGTTAGCAGTATTTTTTAACTTAGAAACGAGAAGTTTAGTTTCTTTAATAATGTCTTCTATATCTTTGCCCGACTTATTCTTACTTAGCAAAAGCATCTCCTTGACATCAATAAAACTTAGTTTCGTTACTAGAACACAATAAATTAGTAAAGTCATCATAATCATTATCATTTCATAATTATAACTCTCTACTATTTTTAAACAGAGAATATTTATAGTAGGATTCCTTAGTAGGCATATGATTAAACTTATAATATCTAAAATAAAGAAAATTATATGAATTCCAATCGTAAGAACTATTGGAGTTAAGCCTAGAAAACCAAATGTTTTGAAGTTTTTAATATACGGTGATAAATGATTTTCAATTTCCATTATTTGAGAAAATAACTCCTTCCATAAGTCTTTATGAACTGTAGAGTTCTTAAAAAAAATTAGAATATTTAATAGACCTGCAAAAATCGGCAGTTAACACCATAATATCATGAGTGTGAATTCGGCTGTAATCAGGTTCATTAGAGTGATATTTGCCATGCGTTGAGCCTGTTATTAAGTATTAATAAATAACCGACTATAACAAAAGTCCAGTTTAAAAATATGCACACATATCTCACTCTTGTTATATCAAATGTGTTAGTTTCAAAAATTATATTTTGGTACTATTAAAAAATAGTATAATCCGTTTATAAGTGGTTTAAAAAATAAGATTGACCGTCTGTTTAAGCTGTGTGAGAACATATTTCTAGGAAATAGCAATCACTTTTTTTATAAAGCAGACTTTTTACACATAGAGGTTATTTTAATATATTTTCGGTATAGATGTTGTGGCTGACACTTAGTTTGTGTACATTTTACCCATTCTCATTTGTCTCATTATAGTCCTAGAGCCACCGTAAAATTTTTGGTCTAATTTGTAAAAAGCTCGAAATTTGTGTATTGGTTATATTTATTTTTATATTAGGGGGTCCGACAACACTCAAACTGGTACCATTTTCGAGTAATCGCTCCGCAAACTTGTTAAATTTTGGCCTGTCTTGGATTTATTTGTAAAAAGTTTACTTCGACTTTTATGGAGACTCTATACAGTAAGGAATAAATCTGTATCATAGTAATGATCGTTCCTTTAGCGGATCCGATGCTTCAAAGTTGCTCGGTAATTCAATGACCCAAACTTATTTGTAAAATGTTGAAATTTGGTACAATTACATATTTTATTATATATTACTTAATGTGGAAACAACCCTGTCCGACAAATTAGGTCTACCTGGCTTCGCTGTCCGATAAAGAAAAATAATTTTAATAGTTTGACTACATGGTATAGTACTTAGAACATACCTTATTATTCGGGTAAATCGCTCTAAATTGTCTACTCGGAGGTTTTTGAGGTCGCTGATTATGATTTTGAAGTGAAAAATGGAAAATTAACCCCCGTTCATCCCTATTGGGGGTTAAACTTAGCTTATTTAAATAAAATCCATCTTCTTTTTATTATTAGGATAAATAACTGAAAATTTTAAAAAAAGCTTTTTGGTTTTTTTTTTATATTAGTTTTGTATATAAGACTATATATATGGCTAACTATTAATTTATTTATTTATTTATTTGTACTAAAAATTTATTTTGATAATTTGAATAAATAATAATTTGAATTCTAAGCATATAATTATGGTAATTAAATATCGATTTAAATAATAAATTCATTCTATTATTCATCCTTGTCTGACGATTCATCTTCGTCCTCACTGTCGTGATGAACTGTACCATAATCATCAGTTAATTCTTCATCGTTCTCCGCGGAATCTGTAATATTGTGTGTAATTTATTTGAAATACGCAAATTGAATTAAAATTTAAGAAATAAAATTTAAACTATAAAAAAGGATAAAATAGAAATCAATCATATTGTAACTAAATTATTTGGCGACATATCTATGAAAGATGAATATTCTACCCCTTTAAATCAAAAAAATTATAATTCATTTTCTGTTATAGTCCATCCGTAATTCTCTGGCTTTAAAGAAGTAGGCTGCTGACCGTAAAATGTGTTCAGTCAATTCTCGCGAACAAGGTGGTATATTTGAAGGATCGAACTTTTTAAATTTTTTTTCAATTAATTTTTCAGGCTCATTTTTTAGCTTGTACTTTTTTATAAAAGATTTCACATCTGTCGTCGTTATGTTATTCGTAGCTTTCAATCCGTAGATTATATACAAACTCTTCAATTACTGCAAATAGGATAGTATTTTAAGTATATTCTAATTTCAATTTTGAACTTATCTGTTCCATTTCGGAGAAAGCATCAATGAACTTCTAATTTCCTTTTTTTAATACTACAGGTCTTATTTTACCTTCCCTGAAAAACCCAGGGTTGAATTCACACCCTATTTAGGTATAAAAAAATGGAAGAGCATCACATGCATTTTTTCCAAGTTTACTGTATATTTCATTAACGTTTAGGAATCGTTGATTGTTTCCAGTACCCGTAGGAAGCTATATATTTACG
The DNA here is from genome assembly GCA_019049505.1 of Pachyrhynchus sulphureomaculatus. NCBI lineage: Eukaryota > Metazoa > Arthropoda > Insecta > Coleoptera > Curculionidae > Pachyrhynchus > Pachyrhynchus sulphureomaculatus. The sequence goes on along the minus strand of CM032446.1, from coordinate 113,805,526 downwards.
TCAACTTTTACGTGATTCATAACACCTAATAGGATTATTAAAATATCCTTGTCTGAACAGCGGACTCGAACTCTTTTCCTAGGTGTTAATGCACATATATGAAAAGAAATTTTCGTATCCGCTTCTTCGTGACCACTGGTCAGATATTCGTCAATAGTACATACAATACTTTCATTTACAACTTCGAAAGCATAAGTTTGATCGTAGTTGATTACAATTTTTTTTGTTTCTAAGAAGTTGTACAAATGCACAGTCTTGACAATTTTTTATAATAAATTTAACGAATTGTTCTTTAAAATCTCTCTACTCGTCTAAAGATCCGTCATGGATTGTCGTCTATTTTCACTTTTGATCAAATATTTAGTTTGGTTTTCCTTTCTTAAATTATGAGCATAATCTTTTACTATGTTGGGAGTGTGGAATCTTTGGCACAATGATTCTATTCAGTATATATCATCACTACACCAAACACTTTATTTTAGCTTCATCAGGAGCGAATCGCGCTTCGAGTGTCGAAATAAAGTGTTTGGTGTAGTGGTGATATATACTAAGTATAATCTTTTATACTAGGTTTTTTAAACTTATCGAAAATAATATGAATTTGATAAGCATAATAGTCAATAGATTAAATATTTTCATAGATATTTCTCTATACATCATAGGGACATTTGTTATTGTGTGAAGAAGAAAAAAAAAAGCCGTCAACAATACTAATAATTTACAGCGATTCAAGAACAACGTGAATAGCTTTTTCCGCACCCGTACCGCTCCTGGAGCGCTTTAGTGACTTCCTTGTAGCACGTGTGCTAGACCCATAAAAAAAAACAAGTGAAAGCGGTTTTGAAAAATTTAGAAATTTTTCTAATTGACAAATATTGATTTTATGGTACTAACAATTGTGCCATTAATATGACATAATGAGGAAGGCACAAAGGATAAGTTAATGCTCTTTCGATGTTAAGTTTGTATGACTATATTATAAGTGATCTTTACTCAATTCGTTTGAAAATAGATTAGTAACCATGTTTGCATGCACATGTTTTATAAATTGTGATATGTGTGATGTTTTTTGTTTGTTTAAAATACATATTTTCATTAGATATGTAATTATAGTGGTCTTCATACTATGGGTTATAACCCATCTCGCACGAGAAGAAAAAAATACATTTATGAGTTTTTCCGTGATCACTGTTTAACGTCTTCTGTGCATATCTTTCATATGAACGAAATAGTTTTTCTAAATCTTCGTTTTCAGCAGTTGAGTGTAAACTTTTATTTTTTTTTTTGGAACTCTGCCTAATAATTATGGATGTCATCAGTGATAGTTTTATTTTTTTCATCTAGAAACATTTGAAAATGTAATATTTGAAATGCTAGTGCCATTTGAGTATGTCTTTTTTTACAGCTATTAAAGTGCTTTTATAAATGTTTGTACTGAACCTTCTGCTAAGAGGTTACTGTCTACTAACTCATTTATTAAACTCGATTCATCAATAAACTTTCCTAAAATTTTGAATTTTGTCAACTTGATGTGAAAAGCACCTAAATGTATGAATAATATTTTTAATTCGAGAAATTTAAACACTTCATTCGATTGGATAAATAACTCTGCTACGCTACGGCCTAATCGTCAGTTACTTGAATATATCGTAAACCACATTCTTAAGCTAATGGAACACTTCTTTTCATAGTTTCTCCTACTACAGTTCTTGATTCATCTTTGTAAATTTTAGAATTAAAACCATCCGACATTGGCGATAAGGGGATATTGAGTGCATGCAAAACCATTTATGCAAGCTTAATTTTTTTTTTTACATTACTTAAATTATGTGGCGTCTCAAGTGTAAATTCAGCATCAAAAAAACTCTGTTTGCAGAGCATCTTATCGTATTACGGTATTTAAAATATCATCTGAACTTGTATCGTGGTATATGCGTTTTCTTCGACCATTTGTAATTTCAATTTCATGTTAACATTATCAAACGATACAATAGTTGTTTTTTTCGTTTGGATCTTTAATATCGTGATAAACGACTCCAACAGTGTCGTGCAATGTGTCTTTTCGATTGCTTGTTTCAACAAATCGATCAAAGTTATTTCACGCTACGCCAGTTATTAAGTTAGGTGTTCCTATTATTCCAGACGGACACATTAACTTCTCATTAGCTATTGTATAAGCTGCAGCTATTTTTAGTTCTTCTACTGTAGTCAAACTTATATAGTGTGCTCGTTTATTAAGTATATTTACAACTTTCTGTCACCCTGGTAAATTTTTCGTTGCAATATCCAGAGGTATATGCTTAGATGTTTTTATTCTTCCTTTATTTACTGCGCAAATTTAATCTTGACTAGAGGATGTTGCTAGCTCCTGAATTTTGTAACTTTTCGTTCGAATGTCACTTAAAATTTAACCCAAAAATTTTGTAGCCATTGTGCTACAGAACATTCTCCTTTTATAAGTGCATGTGCTTCAATTTTTGTTGGCAAGGATTTCTTTAGTTTCCAATTTTTTTTACGCTATTTCATAGGAAAACATATTTATTTCTCCTCAAATAAAGTATCTTCAAATTCTTCGCAATTGTTACCAGATTTATTAAATCGAATTGAAGCAACAAATATGTTTGTTTTTAATACAAATTATAAATTTAATTCTATCAGAAAGATGTTTAATACAAAAAAGATTTCCACATTCGTTATCTTCATTCAACTGTTTCAAAATTCTGTTTCGAAATATTTCATAGAAACTATTTGGTTATTATCAATAATGTTAACTGATATTTCCTTTACAGTCTGAAAAGCGATATTATTAAATGTATGAGTTTCATGCCAATTTGTCTCTATTTGATTATCTTCATTAATACTTTTTTCCATATTCTTTAAATATATTTGTCAGACATACAGTTTATTTTTCATCAAGATTCGCAAGTATTCTGAGTGTAACAATATCATCGATTTGAGTTGCATAAGTCTTAACCTTTTCAAATAATTTTCAACTTTGTGACAAGACTGTCGGCAAGTTTTATGACTTTTGATAATTAGGCTACAAAATATACAATTATCTTTAGAAGGATTTGAATTTTTTGAATTCTTAAGGCAATTGCCATTTGCAATATAATTGTTCAGGTTTTCAGAGTTATTTAAACCATCGTCATTTTTAATAGAATTATTTATATCCTTATCGCAATCGAATTTTGCGATAGAAGTATCATTGTCCAAAGTAGAAGATTAATAATATAAATAATATAATTTGATTATGGCATATATTAGGTACTATTTAACAAAAGAACTTCACAACATTGTCAGGCAGAAATATATTATAAAAATATATCTATTTTATGCGTCTTTTTAAAAAGTCACTCAATAAGGGTGAGTTGGATCAATATAAAAATTTATACAATTTTACTGTAAATCTATTTTATTTTGCTCCTATTAATCAAGGGATTTAGCCAAAAAATACAATTTTTTATAAAAAAAAACTTTTTTTTTATTTTTTATTGAAAAATTTCTAGAAACTTTAATATTAAAAATTTTTTATTTCATGTTACTGAAAACAGTTTGAATCTGAATTCAGGGTTTGGAATTCAACACCTAGGGAGGGTGTGGCACCAACACCGCGAACACCATAATTTCCATGCCTGAACATTGTGTTTAATTATTTTATATTAATTGTTAACACAAAACATTTGTCATTTGCTATGATAATTTACTTACTTTTTGTATTTGACATATTCAACATTTGACTCTACATCTACTAATTCCAAAGATTCTGCAGGTTCTTCCATTGAGAAATCCATTTACATTGATTGTCCATCTTCAAACGAAACTTTCAATGGTGTAGTTTGGTTTACTGTTGATAAATTTTTAGAAGAGCTAAAGAAATAAAAATAGTATAAGAAATAGAAGTATATTTATTCATTTATAAGAAACAAAGGAAAAATATACACTGTAAGAAATGAGCTTTTAAATCTATAAATAGTTTGTAACTAAAAATATGTTTGTAAATTAACAAATGTATTTGTAAAATTACAAAAAATAAGTTTGTAAATAAACTTCTTTGTAGATTTACAAACCATTTGTAAATTCAAAAAATTTATTTTGTACAGTGTATATATTCATACACTAAAGATAAAAAAATACTTACTTATGTTCTTGTAATAATTTTTTGGAATTAATTAAATAACTCTTTTTAGCTTAAAAATTAAAAAAAAAAACAGTGTGAATGATAACCAGACCAAGAATTTTTTCAATGACTCTGGCGAAACTACATCTGAGTATTTCAGACGTAAAATCTTTCTTACTTTTAAATGCTATTTACACATATTTAATAACTTTTCTTTCTCAGGCAAACATTCACCCCTTTTCAATTCTTCATTTACAATTGATAATGAAAATAAAAAACACTCCATTTTTTTTCAGCACGTGTATTTACAGCGAAAAAAACAAAGCATGAAATACAACGTATATTATTTTATGATATTTTTTTTAAACAATTCTATTTATTATTCTAGTTCATTAAATAAATCTAGTTATTATCCTATTGCATGTGTTACGTTGGGTTTAAGGTATGTTTAAGTAAAAGAACTGACCTTTAGGTCATAGAGATTAAAAAATATTGCCATGCACATTGATGTTGCCGTCTCGCGTTGCATTAGCTACTCACGGAAACATTTAAACTGTACAGATAATGTTTCAAAGTGTTTTTTGCATTCTTTTTTATTTTATTTAATTATGGTAGCATTAATCTGTCGGACAACAACATATAACCTTTTTTTAATTGATTTTGAATGTAATGAAAAAAAATTCAACGTTTTACAAATAAGTGTCTATACTTAGATTCTATCACTATTTCAAACTATCGGATGATAAAGTAGGTAAACTTAATTTATCGGACAAGCTTATTTCCTTATTTCCTCATTTCCTCATAAAATACGTAAGTGCATCAAATTTCGACTTTTTAAAAATGAGTCTTGGTCACTGAATTACATACCAACTTTGAAGTGTGATATCAGTTTGAGTCACGCCGTGGCACAGTGTTGTCAGACTCCCTTAAGACTACAAATATACAAATTTTTAGCATTTTACAAATAAGTCCAAAATTTGTACGGTGGCTCTAGGACTATTAAAACATAAATTTAATATTGTTTATGTTATTGCTTAGTTAGTTTGAAAATAGGTAGTTCGATATATTCCAATTAGCCTAATTAAATACATTAGCGGTTTTAGAGGTAAGTTAGGGTCGAACTATTATTTTAATAACTTATCACATTACTTTAGAAATTAGTTAATTTCAAGGAACAAACCTAAAAAATTTTGAACTTTTTTTTATATTTAAATATAATCCATTCCTTTTTAGTGGCTAAGAGTATTTTATTATTATTATATTATTATTCAAAAATTGGTAAAGTGATCTACTTAGTATATAAGTAGTTCATAAATAAATGCGGAATTATCCTTTCTCACACTAAAGAAGAATATACCAATTCGATATTTTAAATCATAGACGCTTTATATGGAAATATTCATTACCAAAACAGTTGAGCAGGCAGGCAGAGATATCTACAACTTCAACCTGACATTATGTATGCAAATAATGAAAAAATAACCTAACTTTTAGATTCCTCGACTACGAGAACCGTGAAAAGTATGTATCACATGATATACATCCACGAAATACTCTAACTCCCTATTTCACGTTATTTAAATCGTACATGCCTATACAAATTTAAAAATAATAACAAAAATAACAAAATGTTTTTATGCATAAACTTCAAGAACCGTGCAAAGGATTTATAATATGATAAGAAGCAACTTCGCTTACACTCTCCTTTACGACTTTAACCCTTTATATGCTTAAAATTACTTCTTTATCTCAAAACACCAAGAAAAGTCTTACTGAGATTAATCAAAATCTATCAACCCACACCCTTTTTGCTGTGGCTCCATTTCTATTTCAAGATTATATATGCCAAACTTGAAATCGATATTTAATTTCTTTAGAGAACTTTTGTACCAACCGACTAGGTTTCCCGTGATCCAGAAATCCTGAAACGTAAAAAAATGCAAAAGTCTTAAAGCAGGATTTTTTCAGGAATACTGTACCTCCCTTTAACAAGAGAAATAAATATAACATTTAACTTTCTAAAAAGTCGTGTATTTAATTTTGTAAAATGTATTGTTTTCATCTCTGGACTGGAATTTTCTTGGATAATGTCACTGAGATAGGAATTATATCATTTAATTTAAGTAGTCTGACGGTGCTGTTGCCAGTCCCAAGTTCCGATAAGGGAGGAGGGTTTGTGGGCAAGGCTAGCAACCTACCCACAGTAAAAACACATAGCTCACAGAACTAATGTAAAGCCTCGGAACAGGACGGACAATAGGTTGACGAAAACGGCGAGGAAACGGAGACTGAATAATAATAAAAAAAGGAATATAATACGAATAGCAACATGGAACATAAAAACACTAAATAATAAAAATCAGCAAATTGAAGAGGAATTAAAAGAAAGGAACATAGAAATATGCGCATTACAGGAAACAAAATAGGCAAGTGTGGCTCGGCAAATACCTTTTAATATATAGCGTGGTCGAAAGGAATAATAGAGCAAAAGAGGGTGTAGCACTGATGATCCACAGAAAGCTAACTCAGAACATATCATAAAGAATAATAGTAACAAAACTTAAATCAGAATATTAAAAAATTAACATCACTGGAATATACAGTCCAGAAAACTGCAAACCTGAAAACGAGAGAACAAAATTCTACGACAAACTACAAGAGACAATTGATGCATTCCCAAAAAGAGAAGTAATTATCATAATGGGGGACTTTAATGCACGAGTAGGGAACATGATGCTACCAGGTGTGAAACAGAGGTTCAATGAGAATGTGACAAATGAGAATGGCGAATTGTTGATAAACTTTCCCGCACAGACTGAGTTCCGAATAAATAACATCTTCTTTAAACACAAAAAACAACATAAATATACATTTCAAAATACGAAAGGAGATAGATCAATCAGAGATTACATTTTAACAAATAGAGTCAGTCTTGTATTGGGAAAGATCAAAATGACAATAAAGAGACCTCAAAAAACAAGTCTAACAATTTACGAAACAAAAACAAAGGTAGAAAGCCTACAAGACGAATCAATAAAAAATCTCCACCAGACAAGATTGGAGAACGAAATAAACAAAAACCCAGTGGTAGAGGAAGAAGACATAGAAGACAGTTGGAGAAATATCAAGGATAACATTATAAACGCAGTAAAGGAAGCATTCGGGGAACGTAAAATAAACAGAACATCAAGAAGACTGAAAAATACACCTTGGTTCTGCGAGGAAGAGAAATTAAAATGCCAAGAAAAAACAAAAGCCTATTTTAACATAAATATAGATCAAGAAAAACCAGAGAAGCATATGAAGAATATAACACAGTCCGCAATAAAACAAACTCACTAGTGAGAAAAAAGAAAATGGAATACTGGGAAAGATATTTTAAAGCAACAAGACTTTTATGGTATGCAAAAGGAGATTTGGAGAATGATACGTGGACTGCGAAAGGAAATGAAAGAATTAATAGAAGTAAGATACATCGAAAAAGATACATGGATAAATTATATAAAGCAATTGTATAAACAACAGAAAATTTGGCATCCGAAACACCAGAAATAGTAATCAACGAAACATCAGAAATAGGCTATAAACAGGTGGAAGAAGCTCTCGAAAAAAACTAAAGAACCGAAAATCAGCTGGTAAAGATGAAATACAAAATGAACTATTAAAGTACGGAGGAGTGAAACTGATTAAAGAATTGACAAAGCTCATAAACAAAATAATACAAGGATCGCGAATACCAGAAGAATGGAGAGCAAGCACAATGATACCACTTTTTTTAAAAAAAGGAGAAAAAACCGATCCGGATAATTCTCGAGGAATTAACCTCTTGTGCACAACTTTAAAACTGACGACATAAATTGTTACCTCCACTTATACAGCGAAGATTCAGGAGCGGAAGATCCTGGAACGACGCAGTATTTGTAATCAGACAAATTACTGAAAAATCAATTGAGTTCTTATGATTTATAGATTGGGTAAAAGCATTTGATAAAGTAGAGCTGCAAGACGTAGTGCACACACTTTATGACAAGAATATTCCATTAGATATAATAGAGCTAATTGAGAACATTTACAAAAGAAATAAAATAGAAGCGAGATTAAATTCGGAGTTAACTGAACCCATAGAGGTAACAACTGGTATTAGACAAGCAGACTCACTGAATCCTCTACTGTTTAACATTATGTTATATGAAATAGTTAAACAGGTAAAAATAATCGTAACACCCTTGTTCGTACCCGGAACAGATGCAAAGAAATTATCGACGAAACCAAGGAGGCCCACAATCAGCGAATTAGAAACAAACTTCCCGCTTGTCCCAACAATTCCAGGTCCTTTTGGTCAGTCGCCAAGGCAGTTAGTCAAAATTTCACCAAATCTACTATACCACCACTCACACGGACAGATAGTTCTATTGTAACGACACCTGTTGAGAAAGCAAACTTGTTGGCCGAACTGTTTGCTTCATATTCTACTGCCGATTTCCAAGGAAAAACACCACCTACTAGTCCCATAGTGCAGTCAAGGATGCCCGATGTTGTCTTCAGACAACGTATCATAAAACGTATTTTAATGCAGCTAGACACCAAAAAAGCGTCTGGCGCTGACGGTATACCTGTCATAGTTCTCAAAAACTGTGCGAGGGAACTAACACCAGTTTTCTGTAGACTTTTCAACCTATCCTACAGAAAGGGAATATTTCCTTCATGCTGGAAATGTGCCACAGTTCAGCCGATACCTAAAAAACAACTACCGACCAGTCGCACTGCTTTCAATAATATCGAGAGTCATGGAAAAGGCTGTCAATCAGCATCTTTTAAAATACCTTGAAGGATTCAACATTATTAGCGATAACCAATATGGCTTTAGTAAACATAGATCAACAGGAGATCTTTTGACTTATGTAACACATGTTTGGAACAACGCAATTGAACACTTCGGAGAATCTCGAGCGGTTGCTCTTGACATATCCAAGGCATTCGACCGTGTTTGGCACGATGGACCTTTGGCTAAGCTACGGTCTTATGGTATGTCTGAAAAGTTCTGTTTGTGGCTCTCATGTTTCCTCAGAGTGCGTTCTTTACGAGTAGCAGTCGACGGATTTCTTTCTAACACCTTTACTGTTAACGACGGTGTGTCCTAAGGCTCCATACTGTCTCCTACACTTTTTCTCATTTACATTAACGATCTGCTGGAAAAGGCCGGGAATCCAATCTACATCTTTGCAGATGACAGTACGCTTATCTCTTCATTCACTTTGAACGCTCGGATATCGGCTGCTCAGGCGAATATCCGCAGACAGCAGGAAGTCATTCAACTTAACAAAGACCTGGAAGAAATCCTATCTTGAGGTGACAGTAATCAAGTGGAATTTAACGCTACAAAAACCCAGGCGGCAGTTTTTTCTAAAAAAGTTAACGTTGCTGAACCCAACATAGTTATGTCGGGGCACTCCATTCCCCTAGCATCGTCACTAAATTTGTTGGGCGATAATTTGGGAGCAAATATGTCCTGGCATGAACATGTTGCAGGTATCGCAAGGAGAGCTTCTCACAAGTTGGGAATATTATTTCGAACCAGAAAGCTTTACACTCCACAACAACTGTTAGTTCTTTACACAGCTCAAATTCGACCAACTATGGAATACTGCTCCCATGTATGGGGCTGCGCTCCCAAACATACACTGCATTTGTTGGATTCTGTTCAGAGAAGGGCTGTTCGTCTGATTGGAGACCTAGAACTGACTGGCGGCCTTAATTCGCTGGAACATCGAAGAACGGTTGGCGACTTGAGTCTATTCTACAAGTATTTTCGTGGAGAGTGTTCGAAGGATGTAGCCCGCCTAATTCCTCCCAGAGCGGTGCATTTTAGAAGTACACGTCGCGCTGATACTTCACATCCGTATGAGGTTCAGCTTGTTACTCCTCGTACAACGCTTTTCAAGCAGTCTTTTATATGGAGAACATCATCCCTTTGGAATGGCTTACCCCGGACTGTGTTTCTCACCGAATACAATTTACAGCGATTTAAGAACAACGTGAATCGCTTTTTTCCGCACACGTGTCGCTCCTGTAGCGCTTTAAGGACTTCCCTGCAGCACGTGCGCTAGACCCATAAAAAAAGGTTATAAAATGAGCAATAAAGAGATACAAATATTGTGTTACGCCGACGATACTGTCCTAGTCGCTGAGAATGAAGATGACTTGATTGTTACATCAGTTTAATACAACAGCAAAGAAATGTAATATGAAAATATCGGCTGAAAAAACCAAATCAGTAGTTATCTCCAAAGGACCAATTAGGTGCAAGCTGGAAATCGATAATCAGGCTATAGAGCAGTGATAACAATTAAATATTTAAGAATTAAATTATCATATAACAACATAGAAGAAGAAATAAAAGAACAAGTAGTAAAACTCAATAGAGTAGCAGGATGCTTGAATGACATAATTTGGAAAAATAAATACTTGAGAACAGACATAAAATCTCGTATATATAAATCTGTAGTTCGACCAGTTATGACCTACACAGCAGAGACAAGACCAGAAACACGCAAAATACCTACAAACAAGTGAATTAAAAACATTAAGAAGAATTGCAGGAAGAACACTTTGGGATAAAGAAACAAATGACAACATAACATATGCCGCTCACATGCCGCTTTAGGGATTTTCTTGCAGCACGTGTGCTAGACCCATAAAAAAAAAAATAAAAAATAAGGCACATATGTGAAGTAGAGGACATTAACACGTGGATAAAAAACAGAAACCAAGAATGGAACCAACACATAAATAGAATGTCCTAAAGAACGATTAGTGAAAATAGCTCTAGGTAAATCACCGATAAGCCGAAGGAGTATAGGACACCCACGAAAAAGATGGAACGACGACCTGTAGCGACGTTAGATTAAAGAAAAACAAGCAGGAATGCCTAATATAAAGAAGAAGAAGAAGAATTTAAATCAGAGTAATAGTAAGTATATTGTAAAAGTAAAAAATACTATTTGAAAAATCTACCTGGGTCCCCGACATAAGTAAAGACATTTTTCTGAAATAAATACACAATATTTGTGTTTCGATAAGAGGCAAACAAAATCTAGGCATAAATTAAAAGTATCAACAGAAAGTAAACTATTAGTTACATTTTCAACTATTCGTTAAAGGAAAACATGTCTTTGTAATTTACGAATATGTGGATAATATAGGTAAAAAAGACGATTGAAAAGTGTCCTCGGTTTAAAAATTTAGCAGCGCAACTTTGCTTTTTTCATTCTTGATAGATTTTGGTTAAAATTTGTATTGAATGGTAATTGAATTACAAATATCTTATTACATTTTACAAATTAAAAGTTACAGATTTTGTATAGTTTACTCTCTTCCATCGATTTCGACCAAAATTGATACTCTAGGAATTTTAAAATTTAGATTCCGGGTGTAATTTTACTCAATATGGAGTTTCCATTTAGTATGTATTTCGGGATTATATCCTTGAATACCAATCCAAAAACTTTAAATAAAAGGGTACTATACATCATATTTCAGGAATATTTTTAGATAGACCGATCAAAAAGTTACATCAATGTCACTAATGACCAGAATTAATTTGAAAATTTATAAGCACTACATGAAATAAGGAGTTTCGTCATTCTACTTGACGAATTACGATAGAATGATACAACGTGCATTAAACTTGGTGGTCAGTAATCGACTTATATTATCCAGAGAGCTAAGGTAGCTAAGGAAGTTTTCTTCTATCCGCTACCACAGGATGTCGTGACGCGCTAAAAGAGCTCTGCTCTACACACGTAAGAGTATATGTGAGTTAAACGAAAATTCCGAGACTTTTAGAAACATCTAGTTGTCAAAGAGGAATGAAAACTAAAAATTTGCATAAATCTTTGTTTTGACATTCTAAAAGTTAGCTCAAAAGTCTTATTAAATCTCGTGTTCGCAAGTCAAGAAATTTAAGATTAAATGTCACGAAAATCGTTTTTTTTTTACAAATATCTTGTTTCCTCTGCTCCGAATGATGTTCTATATAATTAACCGTTCTCGAGATAGAGCGTGAAGAGTGGGAAGCACCCATCCGTATATAGGATAACGCTATGTCAAGTGTGAAATCAAATGCATAGCACAGTTTATAAAATTAATTATTTACAAATATAATAATTATTAAGAACCTTGAAGTATTTATTTATTTTTAAATGATATTTATAAATATTATTCATAAATAAGACATCCGTATGGTAATATTTAGTTAATTTATATAAATAATAAGACATTGAAATGAAATAGTTTAAATACATTGTAATTACATTTTTATTTATCATAAGTTTATCGTAAATCTATTACAATTTCTTTAAACTAAAATGTAAGGCGATTTTTTTTTGCTTTGATTATTAATAGCAGACATGTAGCTTAATATTCCTCTTGTTCGTCGTCGTCTTCCTCTTCTAATAGGCCAAATTAAATTTCCATTAGCATTATCCACGTTGGCCGTCATATTTGGTTGTAAAGCCTCAAAGACCTCAGGTACATGTGCACTCTCTTCATCAGAATCATTTGGATATGAAGCGTTGAGACATGCTTGCCGTCACACTGGCCACAAACTGAGGAACATTGCAATCCTACTTTTCTATATCCACAGTTCGTGCCACAGCCTTTCTTGTAATTGTAGAAGATCGTACTGAGTAGTTCTCCTAGTCGTAATAATGTTGTCGTGGGTTCCAGAGTCTCGTTTTGTAATATCCACTCCCATTCCTTGGGTTCTATATCTTTTCCTAACTAACTTTGGATCTGATAGTATCCATAATAGTCGAGCTGCTGCACTTGCAAGTGGAAGAGATGATAACTGCACGGGTTTGTTGAGTCTTATTGATTTAATGAATTGTGTATGCCTAAAATTGGTATCCTATGTACGGATGGGTGCTTCCCACTCTTTGCGCTCTATGTTAAGAACGATTGATTATATGAAATAAAAAAATATAAAAATTTGTAAAGAATTTTATGCTCTGCAAGTTTTGTAATAACTTTCAACAACAAATTTCATTCGAAGCAGATTATTTTCGTAAGTGAGAAAACCAACACCCTCGTGTTAATAATTGCATGGCTTTGCCCCATGTACTGCATATAGTACTTCATTTTGAATGAGTCAAAAATTTGTATCTCTGAACCACCACGAATAACAGCTCGTCCAGAACTAATACTTTTTCTAATATCATCAGCAATTTCAAACGTTCCCTTTTTGAACTCCGTAATCAGAAGGTGCATTTTTGTCGGTGAATCTCTTAAAAATCTTTGAAAAATCTAACACATTAAGGTGCTGTTAATTTAAAAGCTTTAAAAATTTAATGGTCGGTCGGTAATATTGTTTAATTAAATTAGTAAAGAAAGTTATGGCTAATTAAAAATTTTCGAGATAATTAAAATAATAAAAAACGATTCTTTCTATATGTATGACAGGGAAAAAATGGATGAAAAAAGAATTTTCGCAAGAAGTAAAATTAGTATTTCGCTTCGATTTAAAGGTATAATTTTTTGTTGTAAGAGTTTTTCTGTAACGGAAAATGTGTTTCGAATACATTTAGTTCCCACGTATCGCAACAGATGTTTTATTTCAGACCTCTCAAGTTGTAAAAATAAATCCAGTTAGAATTCCTTGGAAGGAGTTTTTAATCTTTAGAATTTTCAGTGCGAACAAGTTAAAACATCAACTTCAGGTAATTTTCCATTGTTAGATGAACTAAATAAATATCCGTCATAACTATACGAGTTTTTATTTTACAGTGAGTCTCAACGTTGAGATTTTTATAAAACCTAAACTAGGAGTTCGAATATTCTATTTAACAAAGATCTATAGTGTTTCGCAATATTATTAAAACTCTAGTTGAATGAAGTAAAATTATCGTTCATAGTGTTAACTTATATATATATATATATATATATATATATATATATATATATATATATATATATATATATATATATATGTACATATATATATATATATATATATATATATATATATATATATATATATAATATATATATATATATATATATATATCTATATATATATATATATATATATATATATATATATATATATATATATATATATATATATATATATATAATATATATATATATATATATATATATATATATATATATATATATATATATATATATATATATATATATATATATATATATATATATATATACTAGCTGTGCCCGCGGCTCCGCTCGCATGGACTTGATTCGCCTTTATCGTCACTGCTTATTCGTTATGTTTATATTATTATATAGTTCAAGGGGCCTTAGAGGCCCATGGCTTGGTTGCATACTTATCTCCACTTCTTTTTATCTCCTTTTAGCTTTTCCCAGTGCGGGATTCCCATCAACTCCGGATCTTGCTTTACTGCGTGAATCCATGTAGATCGAGGTCTACCCTTGCCTCTTCTTCCAACCACTCCTCTTATTACGGCTTGCTTTGCCTGTCTTTCTTCCTTCATCCTTGCCAGGTGTCCCAACCATCTTAATCGCTGGCTTCTTATGATTTGGCTTATAAGGGGTTTCGTATATAGGCATTTTAATTCGTAATTTGTTCTTCTTCTCCACAGTCCCTCTTCTTTCCTTCCTCCCTAGATTCTTCTCAAAGCTTTCCTTTCCCACACCTCCAACGTCTCCTTTTCTCTTGCATTCAGTTTCCACGTATCGCATCCATATGTCACCGTGGGTCTGACAACTGTCGTATTTATTCTTTCTTTTGCTTTTCTTGATACATTCTTTGATTTCAATATTGGATTCATTGCCCCCAAACATCTCTGTCCTTTCGCTATTCTTTCTTGTATCTCTGTCCTTTCTTGTCCACTCTCTGTTATTGTTACTCCCAGATAATTAAATTTGTCTACTTTTGCAAACGTATATCTTTTCCCTAAGTTGTTTATTATATCTAAACTTTTGTTGTTTTTATTATCCTTCTTCCTTGTAATTTATCTAAAATTTTTTTGTTTTTATTATCCTTCTTCCTTGTAATTTCCATGTATTTTGTTCCCGGATTATCTTCTCTATCACCAAATTAAATAGACATGTCGACACTGGATCCCCCCGTCTTAATCATCTCTTCACCTTAAACTTGTCTGATACTTTGCCCTCAACTAACACTCTATTTTCTGTGTCATTCAGGATCATTCTCACCATGCGAATCAATTTACTTGGAATTTTTAGTTCTTCCATTATCTTGTAGAGTCCTTCTCTATTTATAGAGTCATTAACTTCTCTGAAATCCACAAAGACCAAGTGTAGTGCCAAATTTTGTTTTGAGCTATTATCTTGGATTTGCTTAATCGAAAATATCTGGTCTGTAACCGATCTATTTTTCCTGAATCCACACTGGCACTCTCCCAGAATAGACTCGGCTTTCTCTGCTAGTCTGTTTTTGATACTCAACACTACTATCTTGTACACGACATCCAGTAAGACTATTGGTCTATAATTAGCACATATAGTTTTTTTCTCCTTTTTTGTATATTGGACAAATGAACGACTCTCTCCAGCTCACTGGCATCTTTTCTCTTTCCCATATTTCTTGCACCAACCGGCATATTTCATTTTCCAGATCTACTCCTCCAGCTTTGATCAGTTCTGCTGTTATACAATTTCCACCCAGGGTCTTATTTTTTTTGGGTTCTGAGTATTTTTCTTATTTCTTCTTTGCAGGGTTTGTTTGTCCCCTCCTGCCCTTCAGTTAATTTTGCTTCCTATTTCTCATTCAACTCATTTTCATCTCCATTTAGTGTTTCTTTAAAGTATTCCCCCCATCTATTCAGTCTTTCTACCAAACTTACTGCTAAACTTCCAACTTTTTTCCTACATATTAGCATTTTGTCTCTGTTTATTCCCTTTGTATTTTATAAAAAAAAAAAAACACGTAAATCGGATAAGTGGTTCTTGAGTGCTAAGCACAGTAATGGATAGACAGACAGACAGAGAGACTTTACGTTTTATATATATCATAGATTTTTTTTGACATATACTAAATTAAGAATTAAAAAAAAATCACGTAAATCAGATGAGTGGTTCTCGAATGATAAGCACACTAACGGACAGACAGAGAGACATTGCGTTTTATATATAGTATATTATATAGATTATTATTATTATTATTATTATTATATAACCTGGCCAGAGAACATATGTATGAATTAAAAAAAAACACGTAAATCGGATAAGTGGTTCTCGAGTGATAAGCGCACTAATGGACAGACAGATAGACAGAGAGACGATGCATTTTATATATATTACAGATATTCTTTGCTACATGATATTGTTCCATATTTAATGGTTTAGGCAGTGTATTGCAAGAGAACGCTCTAGCGGCAAATTTTTTTTCCGACTTGATTCATTATTATCGTCACTGCTTATTCCTTATGTTATCTAACGTAATAAAATATAGCCTATAACCTGGCCAGAGAACATATGTATGTTTTTAAAAAAAAGCACGTAAATCGGATAAGTGGTTCTCCCGTGATAAGCGCACTAACGGACGGACAGACAGACAGAGAGACGTTGCATTTTATATATATTATAGATGTAATAAAAATATATATCTATAACCTGGTCAGAGAACATATGTATGAATTTAAAAAATCACGTAAGTCGAATAAGTGGTTCTCGAGGGATAAGCGCACTAACGGACAGACAAACAGACAGAGAGACGTTGCATTTTACATATATTATAGATATAAATTATTATTATTACTATATAACCTGGCCAAAAAATATATGTACGAATTTAAAAAAAGACACGTAAATCGAATAAGTGGTTCTCGCGTGATAAACGCACTAATGGACAGACAGACAGACAGACAGACAGACAGAGAGACATTGCATTTTATATATATTATAGACTATAGATTATAGATATTCTCTGCTACATAATATTGTTCCAAATTTAATGGTTTATGCTGTGTATTGCAAGGTAACGCGCGGCAAACTTTTTTCCGACTTCATTCACTATTATCGTCACTGCTCATTCCCTATGCTACCTATCGTAATAAAATATAGCCTATAACCTGGCCAGAGAACATATGTATGTTTTAAAAAAAAAAAGTACGTAAATCGGATAAGTGGTTCTCCAGTGATAGGCGCACTAAAGGACAGACAGACAGACAGAGAGACGTTGCATTTTATATATATATTATATATATATATATATATATATATATATATATATATATATATAAATAAATAAATAAATTTTATTAAATCCGTTGGACAGTAGAAAATCTGTATGGATCAGGTCAGTGTACAAAGCTTTTGCGATACTATAATTAAATACGTGTATTTCTACCCTAATTATAAATTAAATTATAAAAGTAAACTTAAAGGAACTAAGAAATAGAAAAGGAAACAGAAGAAGGCACACATTAATTATAAGCGTTAATTAATTATAATATGTTAAAAGGTAAAATTTGGAGATGTTCAATCAATTAAACAGTTCAAATATTCATCCAAGCTATAAAGGCTGCTATATATTAGAAATGTCCTAATGGTGTTTTTAAATTCTTTCTCATTGGAGATATATTTAAATTTATCCCGATAACTTATTGTGAATCTTGCCACCAACATAATATAAATTGTTTTCAGTAATGCTAAGCGAATGAATCTGATACACCATATTGTTAGAGCTCCTAGTAATGTAATTATGATATTGAAAATGCCGTTTAAATTTATGAATATTCTTTCTCACTTTAACACATAGGATTACTTCAAATATATATAGCGAGTGTAATGTAATGTGTAATTCCTCATTTTTTGAAAATAGGTCGGCATGAAGCCAACCTATGTGCCCCAGAAATCATTCTAATTATACGCTTTTGTATTTTAAATACTCTATTTAAAAACCTTCTATTGCCCCAGAAAATCAATCCATATTTTACACGACTAAAAAAATTAGCTTGGTAGTACGAAAACAGAACTTCAATATTGCTTAATTGTTTTAACCTAAGTAAAGCATATGTAGTGACTGCAAGCTTTTTGCATTGTTCATCGACATGTATGTCCCAACTAAGCCGATTATCAGTATAGACATCTAAAAATTTCCTACTTGATGCTTGTCGCATTGAACGATTTTTAATCTTAAGAAGATAGGATTTATCCAAATTCTGAATCCTAGGTGTAAAATTTGTAAAAACAGTTTTATCCACATTTAAATATAGTTTATTACCTAGAAACCAATCATAAAATTTATTGACCATTACTTGGGCTAAGTGGGTTCCTCCTTGAACTAGGTAACTGCTATCAGCGGCAAACATTACTACATTTTGGCTATTACAAATATCCGGTAAATTATTTATGAATAGTAGGAATAAAAGAGGACCAGGATGGGACCCTGGAGCACCCCACAAATTGACAATTTTTCCGATCTTACGTCGTCGATCTCTACAAACTGACATCTATTAACCAGGTAAGATCCTATCCATTCACCAATCTTTCCTCTTAGACCATTATTTTTAGTGAGGATTGTGGACCATCTGGTCGCGTTAAACTTTTTGTAAATTAATATGTAAGACGACGTTGCTTAATTGTAACTTTATTTAAAAGTAATAATTGTAATAATGACAAATTTTTATTTATCGCACAAGGCAAATAAAATAAATAAATTTTTGTAGTGTGTGTGTATGCTAATGTGCGACTAACTCTAAAAATCATAACATTTCATACTCTTAAAACTAATAATAAACTTCTTGGAATTTGGCTGGCGGCGCTGCTACCGGTGCAGAAGTGGAGGAAGACGGTGTAAAACGGTACATCCCGGCCGCCTTGAAAGGTTGCTTTCAAAGAATCTTAATCTTCATTGCAGGACGACATCCTGATTTGGGTAATGCTGCGCTTAAATTGCCCAGTTTTTGTTTGGATTGTCACCACTCGAACTATTTTGTCCTTCCCTGGATGTAACGTGATGATCCTTCCCATAATCCATTGTTGGGAAAGTAAATTATCTTCTTGTAAAATTACAAGGTCACCAACTTGAGGGGTACGCCCAGTTTGGTTTTGCCACCTTTTCCTGGGTTGTAACGAGGTTAGGTATTCGGAGTACCATCGATGCTGCAGAAGTTGTTGCAAGGGATCATACAATTTCAGTTTGTTTGGATTTATTTCAGTAACATCGCGCTGTGGAATAGCTGTCAATAAGTCGCCAATAAGGAAATGACTTGGGGTTAGGGCTTGGAAATCTTGAGGGTCACAGGACAAAGGAGTTAAGGGGCGAGAATTCATTATTGACTCTATCTGACACAATATGGTACTCAAAGATTCAAAAGTCAAATGAGCGTCTCTCAATATTCTCGTTAAATGAAATTTCACTGATTTAATATTCCCATAAACCCCCAAATAAAGGTGCACGTGGCGGTATAAAATGCCAATGAATGTCATTTTCAAGTAAATATGTAGTCATTTCGTTTGATTGTAATGCGTTATTTAATAAATTAAATATTGTCGACAGTTCCTTGCTTACACCTTTGAAATTAGTGGCATTGTCAGAATAAATATCCTTACAAAGACCTCTACGAGACACAAATCGCACCCATAAAAGCCTCTGTGCTCAAGTCACCTACAAGCTCAATATGGACGGCATGAGTTACGAAGCAAAAAAAAATGTAAAAGTAGGTCTTAACAATTTTGCGCGTACGCAATTTGCCGTCTTTCACCATTATGGGTCCTGCAAAATCACACCCGATAGTTAAAAATGGTCTAGAAGGCGTCAATCTAGCCTTTGGAAGTTTCCCATAATGGGCGTGCAAGCAAAAGGTTTTGCCCTAAAGCATATAATACATTTATGTATAACTTGCTTAACAGCATTTTTTCCATGTATTATCCAATATTTATTACGCAACAAGGCCAATAAAGATTGGATGCCTAAATGCAAGTTTCGTGCATGTTCGTATTTTATTAACAATTTAGTGAAATCATGATAAGGAGGCAATATTATGGGATATTTGATATCTCGTGTTAAAGTCGAATGAGCTAATCTACTGCCTACCCGAAGTACATCATTTTCTAAGAATGGTTTTAAAGAAAATAATTTGCTATCTTTGCTAATTTCACGATTATTTTTTAAGTCATTAATTTCTTTATAATATTCTGACCACTGAACCATTTTTACCAAAAGTAATAAAGAAGTATCGATTTCATGCCGAGAAAAACCAGCTGTAAATCTATTATTTTTGTTTATTTTTCTGGCGTTGTGATTGAAACGACATACGTATGCAAAAACTCTAATTAATTTCATATACCCAGAATAACGCTTAAAAATAGATTGATCCTTATACATAATTTTGTTCAAGAAAACATGATTAAATTTTGTACGTTTTTCGGGAACGTCATCAATTTTTGCGAAAGTTGACAATGACCAAAGAGATTCGTCATCTCTAATAAAAGATGGCCCGTGCCACCATAAGGAGCAATCGTTTAATTGTTGGGGCGTTAAACCACGCGTTAAAATATCAGCGGGATTTTGTTTAGTGCTTACATGTCGCCACAAATCCTTTCCTGAAAGTTCTTGAATTTGAGCAACATGATTAGCAACAAATGTATTCCATGAATTTGGTTCACCATAAATCCAACAAAGCGTGATTGTTGAATCACACCATAAATATTTTGCCTTAGGATTTATATTTAATGATTGGGAAACTTGTTGTAATAATTTCGCTAATAATAGACCGCCGCAAAGTTCTAAGCGGGGGAAAGACAGTTGACACCAAATATATGCAAGCTGCATATGTCATTTGACTGGCGTCACAAAAGCCGTGTAGGCTAATATCAGAAAAATGTTTTACCGTAACTTGGCGCAAAACTTGAATTTTGCCTATATGCTGCAAATTGTCAAAGAAAGATTTCCACAATGAATAAATTTCCTGAGGAACAGATTCGTCCCAACCTATCTTACTTAACCATAATTTTTGCATTATAATTTTTTCGCTTATCGTAACAAAACCGACAAGACCTAACGGATCGAATATTTTTGCTATCGTTGACAATATTTCACGTTTGGTACATAAAGGTTTTGGGTTAATTTTTGTCGAAAAATTTAAAATATTCTGTTTTGGATTCCAGAATAAACCCAGTGTTTTATGTTTTTTGTCATCAGATAATTCATAGCTATCATTTTCCTCTTCGGAATTGACAACAACAACATTTTCGTTTGAACAAAATTTCCTTAATGGAAAGCCCGCTTGATTTAAAATTTTGGAAATGTCATTTTTTAACTTAATTGCGTTTTCAATGCTATCAGTCCCTACTAATAGATCGTCGACATAAAATGATGTTAAAATAGCCTTCGCCGCTTCTAGATAAGAGTTAAAATTATCTAGAGCATATTGATTTAGAGAACGGATCGCTAAAAATGAGGCAGGCGAAGTGCCATAAGTCACAGTGTTTAAAGTATAATGTTTAAGTTCATCATTTGAATTTGCTCTCCAAAGTATGCGTTGTAAGTTTCTATCAGATTCGCAAATGCTAACTTGCCGGTACATTTTCTCAATGTCTCCAGTTAAAACAACATTATGAATTCTAAAATTTAAAATAAATGACATTAAATCGGGTTGTATAGTTGGGCCTGTCATTTAACACATCATTTAATGATAATCCGGAATCTGTTTTACTTGACGCATTAAAACAACTCTTAATTTCGTAGTAGTGTTGTCTTCTTTTATTACCCCGTGGTGAGGCAAGTTATAATTTAAAGCATTTGCCTCAAGATTAGCTTTCTCAATAACTGACATATGCCCAAGATTTTCGTATTCTAACATGAACTGAGAATACGCTTGTTTTAATTCTTTGTTTTTGTCTAGTCGTTTTTCAAAATTAAAAAATTGTTTTATAGCCGCATTCACTGAATCGCCTAATTTGTTTTTTTAATGGCAAACCTACTTCAAATTGTCCGTGTGATATTCGTTTATAATTTTCTACGAAGTGTCGCTCGCATTCTAATTCTTCCGGCGATAAATTAGCTTTATTGTTTTCGCAGTTTTCAATAATCCAAAACTTTTCAATTTGTTTATTTAAATCATTATTAGATATTGATAAATTGCAAAGCGTTTATTGAGAGCCATTAATTATTTACAAAATGAGTTGTGTGATAACGTGCCCATGAAAATCCAACCTAGCCTTGTCTTCTGTAATAACGGTTTATCAATCCCGGTCCTAATCTGCCCAACACAAAGTACATAAAAAAATATGCTTGCTCCCAATAAAACATCAACAGGTCTTGAAATGTTAAAGTCTTTATCAGCCAGATCAATATTTTATGGCATATTAATATCAGTATGGTCAAATGAAATTTGAGGCAGAGTTTCAGTAATTTTTTCTATCAAAAGAAATGAATCACGAGTATTATATTTTCCATTGAGTGAAAAGATTTGTGACGTCACTCGCTTCGAAATTTTATTTAAAGATTGATTCCCGCGACTGGAATGTTAAAACTATGAGGTTTAATTCCCAGACTGTGTGCTAATTGGTTTGTCATAAAATT
>CM032446.1:113730371-113777871 GCA_019049505.1 Pachyrhynchus sulphureomaculatus | reverse complement strand
GATTTATTTTTAATTATGTTCAAAAGAAAATTTTTGATTATTTAGCAATCATGTGCGATTTATAAAAGAAAAAGACCTTCGTTTTATATCCTTTATTAATTTTTACTTCTAACGTCTTTAGGACTAAAGTCATATTAAAAATATGTTCAAGGTCAGAAATAGTAACAACAAAAAAATCTTATAATTAACTTTAACACAATGAATATATGCAAGAGAATTTTAAATCTGATTATAATAAAAGAAAACCTCCGGTATTATTCTGACATTTCTGGCAAATATAGGAGTGTCATTATAATATCCGTATATCTCAGAAAATCAAGTGGCCAGTGATAAATATTTCTCACTTTGCTCAAAGTTACATATATGTACAAAACGTAATTCAGATTATCTCATAATAACTAAATAGCAAATGTCTTCAAGTCATTTGATCCAAAATATTTTATGGAAGAAGAAATCAAGCGTGCTATTTCAGTGAAAGAATTTATGGAAAAGTATTTTCTTCTATCAAAAAATCAAGTTTTTGGGTGAGTTCTAGATATCCAACTCTTCAATCACTTCTTGTAAAGAACAATCTCCAATTAAACTCGTGAGCCATAAACAATGCCTTTCAGACATATAATAAGTATGAAGTTTAGCCAATAATTTCAACCAAACACATCATATACCCTAGATTTATTAAACGCCACGGCTCGAAATTTACCATAATGTGTTCAATTGTTGTCGTTACTCTAAAAACATATGGCATAATTTAGGAGATGTGCTGTTGTTTTTTGCTTACGAAATTTCTATGGGTTGTCTTACATAATTTTAAATCCTTCCATATGTTTTACAAGATGTTGATTGATAGCTTTCAGTATTACTGGTTTGTAAATGTAGTTAGTTTCGAGCGTTTTCTAGTTTCATTAGGATACGTTCGATGACTTACTGTTTGAAAACAATATTGGGCATTTTTGTTTATATTATGAGGATAATGAGTGGTATGAAAATTAACACTCAACTTTGGACAAAGGAGGGAGAGAATATTTAGATAATAAATCGAACTTTTTAACAAATGTGGTTGAAATAATTTTATTAAATCATGTAAGTGGTTGTGTAGTTGATTTAGTGATATTTTGTCTTAGCAACCCACCAAATAGATCGTGAGCCTTTGCGACTAGCCAAAAATCTGTTTTTAGCTTTTTATTTATTAACCGCTTTAGGTTTGCCCATTTCGTGTACCGATAGAGATGTTATAGTTGAGGTTAAGATTTTCACGTCAGTGTCGTCAGATAGCCATTTTAATTGAGCCAAGGTTTGCCGTTAAAAGGGTGTCAACAGATCTCAGTCAGAACAATATGAGAAACCTCCTTAGTACAATCAGATGGGTAGTCGAAGCAAAAACTACGGCCTAGAAACTTGTTTGTTGCTAAATTATAGATCCCTTGATATTACAACGAGCTTATGGTTGAAAGATTCCTACTTTAGTTGATATTGTGGACATAAAGTCGCCTGGGATAGCAATCGGGAATGTATGATTAATCTCTAAAATCGATTGAACCTGATCCAAAAATATTGTGATCTACTTGAACATGTTAAACCCACTGCACGATTGTTTGGATCTTACCTATATTCATTTAAAACATTTTCTAGGGATTAGTCAAAGAAATCGTTAACTTGGATTTTCCAGCCTGAACTAGACTCTTTCGTTTACATGGGCAAGTTTACCATTAAAATTCCTAAAAATAATAAAAAAAAACAGTTGGCATGGGCTTGAAGGATCAACTTGAAATAAACAAAGCATGCTTCACACATACTCTAACAGCTAATTGCGAAATGCTCTCTGACTGACTAATTTGACCTTTTCGTGATATTTGGATTTAATTAAAAGTTAATTTAATTAAAATTTTACTCTTATATGCCATCAAATCACATGGGATGTATTGGTAATACTTATAAACTTAAAATAATAGATAAAACAGTAGAGAAAAGAGCTTAAACTGCAGTCTCTTCTATTTATATTAACAGGTTTAGATAGTTGGTTAAAGAAAATTAGATTTTTGAATACAAAATAATTATCGATTTTTTTACTTTATTTTAAAACTTTATCATTAATAATATCGATAATCGATGCGAGAAACTTTTTAAACATTGTTTACAATTAATTATAGGTAAATTAAAATTTATAAAATTTTTAAAACATCACGTGACTACGAAAGCGCCACGACTGGCTGCCATGTTTGTGAAGTCATTATGTTAAAGTGTTTTCACGTAACAGCTTCTACCTGTGTATATACTATCAAAATTATTGAAGTATGCTATATTTTCTTATATTTGTTAAAAATGTAAATGTAAATAAGAAACAAAATATTTTTATTAAATTTAGTCAAATTATATTATTCGTACGGTGTCACGTGAAAGTTACCAAATTTGGATGTTTTGTGTCCGCTTATAACGAACTTGCCACTCCCTGTGCTCGATCTAGGAAATTCACCGAAACTCGCTGGGAATCCCTATTCTACTTGTTTCCGCCGCGTCGCTAGTTCGAGTAGTATTATTTTCAATTCCCTTGTTGTGTTATGTGGTTCTAATGCATATTTGATCAAACTAGCAAAGTGAATGTTTGGGCTATTGGTTATGTTCAACTTCAACGCAAAAATGATTATTATTATATTAAAATACTTACATCGAAGTGATCTTCACAACAGAAAAAATTTGATGTTTTAGGATTAATACGTCGTGCTGCTTGGAACCATTGATTTCGACGTTTAACATCTTGTGGTACAATTAAAAACATTTTTTCGGGAGTTGTTTTTGTAGTATTCGTACAAAATGGTACGAAACAAGTACAATAACTTTTTAGATTAGACGTTTTCAATAAATTTATCAATACAACATACAACAATAACAAGAATATATTGATTGAAAACTAAAAAACTCGTATCAGCTGTCTGTGCTGTTGGGAAAAAACAAACATTTTGACGTCACCCACGCTCGGGTTTTTTCGGCGCGTTATCGGTAATAAGTTTAAAAATTTATTTTCAATTTGATATGATTTTTTAATTACACCGAAAAAAAATTATAATAGTTTTGTTATAAAACTGATATATGATCTTTCATTTATGACAAAAACATTTTTTTTTTTTGAAAACCCCAATTCGTAAAAGCTATTCTCTAAATTAAGAAAACTTTTTACTTTATTTTTAATAATATATATGTATATATATATATATATATATATATATATATATATATATATATATATATATATATGTATATATATATATGTATATATATATATATATATATATATATATATATATATATATATATATATATATATATATATATATATGTGATATGATGCACCATCATGTTGGTACCATATACGTTGTCTTTCAATTATTGGTAGACGATTTAAAAAACTCAGGGAAGTCATTATTTAAAAATTCTAGGTAACGTTCAGCATTCATATTATTTCGAAAAAAGAATGGTCGAACTATCCTATGTTTAAAAATCCCACACCATATATTGGTTTCAAACGAGTATTGATCTCGAGTTTAGATATTGAAGTAGGATTAACAGCGCTCCACCAGCGATAGTTTTGAGAACATACTTTCCCACTAGACGTAAATGTCACTTCGTTAGAGAAAAGTAGTTGTCTTGCCGTAAACGTGTTTTCCTCCAACTCTCCTTGAAACCAAGCACACAAATCTTCGTTCAAAATCTCCAGCTTTTAAAGTATGGGTAAATTGGGTATGTATGGTTTAAATTTATTTGATCCTAAAATCCTCACAAATGTAGTTTTACTTATATTCAATAAAGCGGATCTTTTCGACCGCATTACTTGATTTTAATTATCTTCATGTGAAACCCATGTCCGATTTTTCTTTTTAAATCTATTTTTAACACACCTGAACTAACCTGAATTTATTTGTTCGGTATTCTACAGCTGTGAAGTGTACAGTTTTATCAGGGTGTCTATTATTAAAGATTTCTGCTGCTTCTCTAAAAATTTTATAATTATCTCCAACTATGAGAACAATTTTATATATATATATATATATATATATATATATATATATATATATATATATATATATATAT
Organism: Pachyrhynchus sulphureomaculatus; assembly: GCA_019049505.1. Taxonomy (NCBI): domain Eukaryota; kingdom Metazoa; phylum Arthropoda; class Insecta; order Coleoptera; family Curculionidae; genus Pachyrhynchus; species Pachyrhynchus sulphureomaculatus. The sequence goes on along the minus strand of CM032446.1, from coordinate 113,773,788 downwards.
ATATATATATATGATATATAAGTAAAGCTCCAAAAACTTTTAAGATATTTTTCAATTTTAAGACCATATTAAATGAAAAAATGGGATTTTTGAGGTTACTGAATATGATTCTGATACAAGAAAAATATATTAGTTTACTCGAAATGCCATTTAATCACTACCATTCAAACATTGGCCCTCATGTTTTCGAGGTGACTGAATATGATCCTGATGTAAAAAAAAAAATATTTTAGTAGTTGACAGCTGTCAAATGAACTGTCAGTTTACTCAAAATACAATTTAATCTTTATTTCATCACCTTAAAATACTATTTAAACGTTGGCCCCTATGTTTTCTAGGTTGCTTGGTACGATCCTGATGTTCATTTGTTTTCAGCCTAAAATTTGTAGTGCTTTCGTTTTCTTTTATTCAATAAATAATCCAACAATTACTGACGTGTTTACTGAAGTTTTTTTGAATTTTTAACTAGGAAGGCCACAAATCTAAACGTGAGCATAATTCTTTAGTTCCTATTAATATTTTAAATTAATATTTTGCTATGTATTTAAATTTATATACACTTCACTTTTCATTATAAATCATTATTTTTTATTTTCCCTCTAAACCATCAAATATTTCAAATTAAAAACTGCATTTTACCAAATCATTTACAGAATCAACCTGCAACTGTTTATATGTATATATATATATATATATATATATATATATATATATATATATATATATATACATATATATATATATATATATATATATATATATATATATATATATATATATATATATATACATATATATATATATATATATATATATATATATATATATATATATATATATATATATATATATATATATATATATATGTGATATAAAAGTAAAGCTCTAAAAACTTTTAAGATATTTTTCAATTTTAAGACCATATTAAATGAAAAAATTAGGTTTTTGAGGTTGCTGAATACGATTCTGATACGAAAAAAATATATTAGTAATTAACAGCTGTCAAACGAGCTGTCAATTTACTCAAAATGCAATTTAATTCTTATTTCATCACACTAAAATACTATTCAAACGTTGGCCCTTATGTTTTCGAGGTTGCTGAGTACGATCCTGATACAAAAAAATATTTTAGTAGTTGACCGCTGTCAAACGAGCTGTCAATTTACTTAAAACGCCGTTTAATCATTATTTCATTACATTAAAACATTATTCAAACATTGGCCCTTAAGTATTCGAGGTCGCTGAATACGACCCTGATACAAAAAAAATTAGTAGTTGACAGCTGCCAGCTGGGGCGTTTTACGTCTAAATAATAAATTTTTCTTGTGGGATTTTTCAAATGCATCATACATGATTTTTCTTTGTTCAATCGTCAATTACAAATATAATATCAGATTTCAAATGTTACAGCTGCCAACTGTATAATTAGCTGTCAAAACAACCAAATTAAGATGCTAAACGATAAAAAACAATTTTATTCTTAATCTTATCATTTTGAGGTAAGTCATTCATATATTTAATATTTTTGGGATCGCTGGTGCAAATGTGATATAAGAATTGAAATTTGACAGCTGCTAAACGTTAATATCAGCTATTAGATTTAAATCTATAGCAATTACTAAGTACATAAATTTTTTCAAAATATATTTTTTTTTTCATTGCTATGACTTAATATGATGTCTTTGATTTCTTTTTTTTTTATTGGTCTAGCACACGTGCTGCAGGAAAGTCCCTAAAGCGCTCCAGGAGCGGCATGAGTTTGATTTCACACCGACCAAATATAGATTATACAGCCCCACAAAAAGAAATGGTTCTGATCCATAAATGCGACTTTGATATTCTTATGTAAGCACGAATCTGCTATTAAAAATCTGTAGACCGTCAAATTTTCCTGCTATAACCTAAAAAAGGAGGAAATAGTTCCGGATGAGGCCAAGTTGTAGCAGGCACAACGACTAAAAATTAGTTTTTTTTTTATATTTTGGTAATACCGTTATGGTCCAAAGAAACTTAATCAAATGTTATTTTTATTAAGTATACAGTTGGTTTTAGATAAAGACGACGCATGAAAATGCAGATAAACATACCCAAAGTTTTTTCTATAAAATATTGCATATATTTGTATCTAAATCTTGCAGTTCTATTTATACCGTATAAACTTCTTGAAAGAATTGAAAAGAAAAAATATTTTTTCCTTTTAGTGATTTTTCTTCCAAACATTGAAAATTAAACACACATGTTGTAAAACGGGAAAACACGTAATTAAAAAATATATATTTTAAGTTGAAATTAGGCTGATAACACAGTTATACAAAATAAAAAATTCTCTGTCTTTTAAATGAGATATGTGTTTTCTTAAGTATTTTTTTATGCTGAATCCTAAAAAGTCATAAAATTTGCCAGAAAACTATCAAATTGAAAAAAATATATTTTAATAAATAATGTAAAACTGTGTAATCATTAAAATTATGGAATAAAAGGATTATTTCGGACATCTTTAAATGTTCTGAATCTACTTTTAACAAAGCTACGGAGCAAAATGCTGTTTTAAAATAAATATGTACAGGGTGAGTCAACGATAGAGTAAGGTTCATTATCTCATTTGTTTCGAGAATGACGAAAAAATGTTAAATACAATAGTTTTAGGGAATGTTAAGGTGCATAGTTTAAAATTATTTTTGAGTAAACAGGGTACTCCAAAAAAGTGTTGCTGATATAATATATGTTTTTTTAAATGGAACATCCTATTTTCTAATTTATTTTTAAATTCTGCGTAAAATTTTATAACTTTTTTATTAATAATGTTATATACCTAAACCTAGTAGTTTTTTTAATATTTCAATTTTTTTTAAAAAATACTAGTTTTAAGTTTTGTAAAAAATTGCCAGTTTGCCATTGTTTCTGAAGGTGGAATACTCGTAATTGGTACGAGCGTTCTATAGAGATGAAAAAAAAGATATATGTAAAGAAATTTGAGTTAGATACTACAGGGTGTTCAAAATAAATTTATACATTTCGATTAGTTTAATTTGGAAAACCTCAAATTTTTTAAATGGCACATCCTGTATATTATGATTTTTTTCTGATAGATTTTACAAAACCCTTCAACTTTTATTAAATATGTCATATACCTATTTCTAATAGTTTTCGATTTATTTTGAATTTCTCAATTTTTACCCTTGTTTTTAATACACTGTAAAATATTGTAAAAACATAAACAAATAGTTAATAATAATTTTAATAAGGTTTAACTTATTTAATGCTTAATTATTATGACGTAATACATGTTCAAATGTACAAAAATATACCCGTCTACATGAATACATGTTTAGTCGTTTTACTATATTTTCCTTCACTTTCCTTAGCATAAAGGGCGTTATTGTCCTGCACGCATCCCGTATCCTATTTTCCATATCTACTGGTGTTGTAGCGGGATTCATATAAACAGGAATTTTAACGTAGCCCCCACAAAAAGAATTCTAAAGGTGTTAAGTCACATGATCAAGGGGGCGACTGAATGAATCCATCCCTACCGATCCATTTTTGTGGGTAACGATAGTTTAAAAATTCCCGAACTTCCCGGTGGTAATGAGCAGGAGCTCCGTCTTGTTGAATCCATATTTGTTCCCTTTCAAAGTTATCAACTTCTTCAAAAAGCTGGGGTAATTTTTTTGCAAAAAATTTAGATATCTAAGCTCGTTAAGCGGTTTGCGGAAAAAATATGGACCAATAATTTGAAAATTTAATATTCCACACCATACATTAAGCGAACAATGGTTTTGGTTTTAAACTTCCCGGACCAAAAATGGATTAACTGTTGAATAATAATGCATGTTATGGCTGTTAACTGCTCTATTACTGCGAAAAGTAGCTTCATCAGAAAACATTATTTTGGATAAAAAATTTGGATCAGCCTCTATTGCCCCATTCATGGTGGTACAAAAGTTTACTCCTCGTTCAAAATCACGGTCTTGGTGTAATTCCATATGAAAGGGATCATAGGGATGATTTCTCGTGGTGCGATTAGCCGTAGATTGGGATATGTCAGACGACTGCTGATCTGGGGATTATCTTCAACATGAAGTAAAATCTCCATTTATTTTTCCTCACTGGTAGCATTCTGGTTTACTACTGTTCGTTTCGTATACTCAACGCTACCACTATCATCAAACTGTTCCATTAAGCACTGAAAAGATTTTCTAGATGGTATACGTCTATTAGGGTACTTCGCTCTATAAAGCCTTACTGCCAAAAGTCAATTTTTTTCCGCCTCGCCCAGTATGTAAACCATATCAATTAATTAATTTTTAGGAAAATGCATAACTATTACCTTTATACTTCACTTACGACAATAAATTAAACTATTTTTACTTGCTTAATAGATATGTCAGTGTTATATCATCTCATAAAATGCCTACATTTTTCTTTTGTCTTAGCAACTATGATGTTACAGCGTAAGTCTATTAAAAACAAGGGTAAAAATTGAAAAATTTAAAATAAATCGAAAACTACTAGAAATAGGTATATGACATTCTTAATAAAAGTTGGAGAGTTTTGTAAAATCTATCAGAAAAAAATAATAATATACAGGGTGTGCCATTAAAAAAATTTGAGATTTTTCAGTTTAAAATAGTCGAAATGCATAAATTTATTTTTAACACCCTGTAGCATCTAACTCAAATTTCTTTACATATATCTTTTTTCATCTCTATAGAATGCTCGCACCAATTATGGGTATTCCACCTTCAGAAACAATGGCGCCACTGCCAATTTTTCACAAAACTGAAAACTAGAATTTTTAAAAAAAAAAAATTAATTAGAAAAACTGCTAGGTTTAAGTGTATAACATTATTAATAAAAAAGTTATAAAATTTTTACCCAAAATTTAAAAATAAATTAGAAAATAGGATGTTCCATTTAAAAAAACATACGTTATATCGGTTACATTTTTTTGAAGTACCCTGTATACTCAAAAATAATTTTAAACTGTGCACCTTAACATTCCCTAAAACTATTATATTTAAAATTTTTTGTCATTCCCGAAACAAATGAGCTAATGAACTTTATTCTATCGTTGACTCACCCTGTACAAGCGCTATATTAAAAAATTGTTTTTAATTTTTATTAATATTGAACAAAACTTTTATTTCAAATGTTTTTTAATCCTGACTTGACATCAAAAAATAAAGTTTTATGTTCAGTTTCAACAAACAACTTAAAACTTTAAGACTTACCAGGTGCTATGTGGTTGGTAAAATGTTTTTTAAGTAAGTAAATGCAACAGCTAAACAAGAATTTTTTTTTCGAACAAAACTATTATTTCTAGTAGTTTTAAATTTGAATTTGATATCAAAACACGAGGATTAGTGTTGTGTTAAAGAAAAAATATCCGTTTATTATTTAGGAAAAAAAGATTGCAAAATGGAGTGTAATGTATATCCCTTGACAGTTTTAGAAGTCAATTTTATCGATAGATTGTTTGAGTGAATATGGGGGAATATGAGTGGGTGAGTGAGGTAGTAAGTGAGTAAGCGAGTGAGATAGTGAGTGAGCGAGTGGGTTCAGCATAAAAAAAATATCTAAGAAAACACTTGTCTCATTTAAAATAAGAGAGAGAGAAAGAATTTAAATTTTTTTCAAAAATGAAAATGATTTTTTCACCAATGTCTAAATTATGACGAAAAATAATAAAAATTTTAATTTTAAAGGCTTAAGTATAATTTTATCTGCCATAAAGTGGAAAAAAGTCTACGGATTTGCCATATAATAGTCTGATAACTTATAAAATTTTATTTTACATGTACAGGATTTATTTTCCATTCATTTAAAACGAAGATTATTTTAAAATGACTCTGATAATTAAACGGTTAAATGTGCTGAAATAATGATTTAATGTGATTTTTCGTAATTTGATTTGACAGCTACAAAAATGTCTAAATATTTTTTTAGCATCCGAATCGTTTTCAGAGACCTCGAAAACATAAGGGACAATATTTGAATAGTGTTTTAATGCGAAGAAATAAGGATTTAACGACATTTTAAGTAAATTGACAGCTCGTTTGACAGCTGTCAACTACTAAAAATATCTTTTTTTGTATCAGGATCGTACTCAGCAACCCTGAAAACATAAGGGCCAAGTTTTGAATAGTATTTTAATTTGATGAAATAATGATAAAATTTCATTTTTGGTAAATTGACAACTGGTTTGACAGCTGTCGACTACTAATTTTTTTTTTCATCAGGATCGTATTCAACGCCCTCGAAGACATAAGGACTAATGTTTGAAGTGTTTTAGTGTGATGAAATAACGATTAAATAGCATTTTGAGTAAAATGACAGCTCGTTTGACAGGTCCAATTACTAATATATATATATATATATATATATATATATATATATATATATATATATATATATATATATATATATATATGTATATATGTATATATATATATATATATATATATATATATATATATATATATATATATATATATATATATATATATATATATATATTGTAACATTCATTTTTTCCTAGATTTTAAGAGTATGTAATGTTACTGATTTTTCGCTTTATATTGTACTTCTTTTCATCTTTGTATCGAGCAGTGTATTTCAGCAGAATTTTCTAGCCGCGCAGTGCGGGTTTCCGACCGAATCTATCGAATTCGTAGTACGCCGGGATTGGTCAAATGTTTGTTTGTTCCGGCGTCGCCATTTTAGAGACGTAGTTCTCACGGCTTATTTAAGGGTCCGGAGAACGCACATCTAGGCTTACTTCCACCAAGCCGCCGAGAGGCTTACTTCCACCGAGCCGCCAAGAGAGTTACTTCCACCGAGCCGCCAAGAGGCTTACGTCCATCTAGCCGCCGGGAGGGCTCATTCTCATCAAGCCGCAGTAGAGGCTTCTGGCAATATTTACGAGAGCCAAGTTAAGTACGAGTTTTAACGTAAAAGCCGTAGTGGGCTTTGTGTGTTTTTTCTACATGGAGTAGCCAAAGTAGGCTCTTCTCATAAGTGACAGAATGTGTGAAATCGGTTTTGTGTTCCATTGAAGGCCTAGAAGCCCGTAGGAAAACCGTAAGTCACCAGAACATACATCAGTAGATCTATTTCCCGCAAATAATTGTTTTAACAGCAATTTGAACTGATAAATCGTGAAGTGAATATCACGACTCTTCGATTTCGGGTGTAGTAAAGTTTTAGAAGTAAAATGACTGATTTAGGAACTCTACTTTTAGTAACTAATTTTTAGGCTAGAATTTTTGTAATCCTTAAAACTGCAAGGGTTAGAACTTTTATTTTAAATCATTAATAAATTTTCTTTTTGTTGATTAAAGCTAGTGTTTCACTGTAAACCTATCTTTCTTTTCAGGATAAGGAGGGTTGTACTAGACTAATTCTTTTATTTAACAACTGTACAACATTTCAGTATTTTTTCATTTTTTTTTTAGCTGAAATTAGATCCGTTCTATTTTAAAATGAATGGTGCCCAAAATTCGTACAACTAAAGTTTTTTAAAAATAGAAAATAATTCCAAAAAGACGTACAACAATTATCTCTTACCCATATCTCTCTACCAAGGAAAACTGAGCTAGTGTTTGTTTAATTTCTTTAGTTCTTTTAAAATCATTATTCACTCAATTCATTCTCAGAAATTAAAAAGGGGCTGCAAGAAAATTGCGCCCAAGCGTGGGACAAACAACTTTTCACAGGGTACAAAAAATGACGCCACAAAGTGCGGGCAAGTTCCCATGTTACAAAATGACGCTGTCAACGCGGGGCTTTTGGAATTTTATTTTTTTAAAGGGTTCAGTGTACTAGCTTTCGAACAAAGTAAAAGCTCTAACTTTTCAGATATTTTTTATTTCATAATATTTATTAAACGAAACTACACTATAGCAATAAGGCAAAAGCAGGAAATTTGAAGGAATATTTATTTCAATTTATCTGATGGTGGTATAGATATTTGAATTTTGTTAATTGACTCTAATTTAAGTGATCCCTGCTTTTTCCTTAAAAGCTACCTTTATAGTTCAGATTGGCGGATGTGCTGGTCTACTTTAATTTTTGCACTGTTAGATTTATTTTGCGGTTAACCGAAGAAAAAACTGTACTTTTTTCTCACCGATGTTTTGCATGAATATTAAAAATACTTTGCTGATAGGAAACGGTATTTAGAGATTTTTTTTATAGGAAATTCTTAAAATATTTAGTAAAGGAATTTTAATACAAGGCGATACTTAGAAATTTTTTTTTTGAAATTGTCGAGGATTTTTTTAATGTTTAGTAAAGAAGTTTACATATTTTAGTTGCCTTTACATAATTTTATTTTGACTATTGGGAGCACAGGAAAAATATTTTTACGACTTTTTAAACAATTCTTTTTTTTTAATCTAAATACATTTATCATGGAAGCCTTCAATTTTAAAGTCAATCACCTACTGGAATATGAATTAGACTATGAACTGAAAATCCGTCGTACTTTCTCAGAACTCCGGTCGCGGATAAAAGAAAGATTCTAACGAGGATCTTAAGTAAAGAAATATTCCAATAGATCAGATTGGACTAAATAGTTACAAAAAGTTTCAGTTTTTTTTAAGTCTAATAAAAGTTCTCCTTCTCAAGTTAAAACTCCTGCTTCTCCAAATGGTCACATGTCTCCTTTATTCGTGCATAAATATTTAGATAACAGACCGCATATCAATATAAATCTATTAGGTGTCCATTTCTCGGCTTTATTTGACTCTGGTGCAAATGCCTCCGTTGTAGGTCAGAATGGTGTTAAAATTTTAAGTCGTTTAAGTATAAAAATATGCCATGTCAATAATAGAAGTGTTACCACCGCAGATGGGAGCCGTCTAAAAGTTTTAGGTACGGTTGAGTTGCCGCTAGTCTGCAATGGTCATTGTTTAGTAATCTCTGCTCTAGTAGTACCTTCTCTATCACATACTTTGGTTTTAGGATGTGATTTTGCACAAAAATTCGGAATTTTTGTAAATTTTAAAGATAATTCGTGGTATCCACAGTCCCTAGAAGTCAATTCTCATACAAGTTTTAAAGATTGTTATTCAGAAAGTTCTTTAGAAAACCTTTTCTCGCGTCTATGTACCGTAGATGATCTCTCGCGGACGGAACGCTTAAAGGCAGAAAAAGTAATAAGCTCTTTCAAGGAAATAAGTAGTAAAGATAGGTTAGGCCGAACGAATAAAATCACCATGTCTATAGATACGGCTGATGCCAGTCCTGTAAAGACAAGGCCCTTCGCCATGTCTCCGTACATGTCAAAAGTATTAAATAAGGAGTTAGACGAAATGTTGAAACTCGGAGTGATATCGTCTATGCTTTGACGGAAGAAAGCTCAACGAGGTCAGCAAATTTGATAACTATCCATTACCGAACATCGACAGAATTTTGACATCACTCAGGAATGCTAAGTATGTATCCTAGATAGATCTTAGAAAGGCTTTCTGGCAAATTCCTTTGGACAAATCCTCTAAGGAAAAGACCGCTTTTGCAGTAGTAGGCCGAGGTCTATTTCAGTTCGTCACTATGCCGTTTGGTCTAAAGAACGCTGCTCAAACTCAGCAACGTTTAGTGCACGCTATATTTGGTCCGAAATATGAGCCACATATTTTTACCTATCTAGATGATATTTTAGTAACATCGGAAGACTTCGAATCGCATATACGCTTACTTAAAGAAGTAAAAAATAAATTGAAAGAGGCCGGACTGACGATAAATTTGAGCAAATGTGATTTTTTCAAAACTTCTTTAAAGTTTTTAGGCTATATTGTAGGCTCAAATTCCTTGCGTACCGATCCGGATAAAGTAGCAAGCATGGTTAATTATGCGAGACCTACTAATACTACGGAAGTTAAGCGCTTCGTAGGAATGTGTTCATGGTATAGACGTTTTATTGAGAATTTTTCTACCCTGTTGTCGCCTATTCATGATCTTTTGAAAGGACGAAAAAAAGGACAATCGATAGATTGGACAAAAGCAGCAGAAGAATCTTTTATCAAGATTAAAGAGCTATTGGTTTCAGCTCCAATTTTATCCCAACCAGATTTATATTTCTAGTGATGCTTCTAATACCGGTTTAGGGGGCGTCCTAACGCAGAAAATCAATGGTGAGGAAAGAGTGATAGCGTATGCCAGTAGAACTTTATCAAAGGCTGAACGTAACTATTCGGTTGTTGAAAAAGAATGTTTAGCGGTACTCTTTAATATCGAAAAGTTTCGACCTTACATAGAAGGTGTTCCTTTCACGGTCATAACAGATCATTATAGTTTATTGTGGCTTAATTCTATTAAAAACCCTAGTGGCAAACTAGCGCGTTGGGCGATTAGGTTGAGACAACATACGTTTAATTTAATTCATAGAAAAGGAGTCCACAATGTTATTCCTGACGCTTTGTCAAGAATCCCAGATCATACAGTGGACGAAAACAGTCTTAATGCACAGATTGGCGTAAGAATTGATACAGTTGATATAGATCGCATTGATCCATGGTACGACAATTTACGGCAGCAAATCAAAGAATTTCCTCAAAATTTTCCGCAGTGGAAGGTGGAAAATGATTTCGTGTACTAGTTTTATCCCAAACCAGTTGCCTTTAAAAGTTAATGTACCCGAGTGGAAAATACTAGTTCCTAAACCACAGAGAGAGGAAATTATAGACATGTGTCACACTCCTCCTACTTCTGGTCATTTTGGTTTTTATAAAACTCTTCACAGGGTTCAGGAACAGTATTATTGGCCAAAAATGGGTTTTGATATCTTAAAGTTTGTGAGGACTTGTGAAGTATGTGGAGCGCAGAAATCTCCAAATACACTACCTATGGGACTGATGGGAAAAGAGAAAACGGTTAATTACCCTTTTCAAGTCATAGCAGCCGATCTAGTAGGCCCATTCCCACGTTCAAAAAAGGGAAATAAATGGCTTCTCGTGGTTTCTTGCTGGTTTACAAAGTATACCATGCTATTTCCTTTGAAAAGCTCTAAAGCTGAATATATAGAGAGAATTTTGGGTAATAATGTCTTTCTAATCCACGGTGTTCCATCGCTCTTGATATGCGATAACGGTACTTAGTTTTACCTCTAAGTGTTTTAAGAGCTTAAGTGAAACTTATGGTTTTAACATCCGTTTTAATCCCGTGTACACCGCAAGACACGAAGTAACAGGGTTCACACCGTCTTTCTTAGTTTACGGCAGACATATACCTCTATCTGGATCGTATTATAAAAATTTAGATTTGGATGTCAATGTTGACAGCGAAATAATTCCGAGTAACAGGGGTGCGTATGCCGAAAATTTAAAGGGTTTAAAAGATATTTTCACCGACGTGCGTAGTAGGATACATAAGGCTTATGAACGGAACAGTAAGTCTTACAACCTTAGAAAAAGGGATTTTTCCTTTAATATAGGTGATCACGTTGGCGAAAAAGTAAAATTCTTTCCAGTGCAGCTGCTAAATTCACATCTAAGTTAGTACCTAAGTATGTGCATTGCGTGATAAGAGAAAAGATTTCAGATTTAGTATATGGTTTAGTTAATTTAAATGGGACTAAAGTAGGACGATGGCATATTAAAGACTTAAAACCATTCAATGAACCTAGCCCTAGTGAAAGTTTGTCAGAAGAAGAATAATTTATATTTACATTATCTTAATTGCCCAATTTTTTGTTTATTCTTTTTGATGTTGCTCTGTAGAGGTGACGACCTCGTTTCTTTGACTGTTATAAAAGTTGAGCAGAGAATAGCTTACTTTTATTGTTTATTGCTAAGGTTTTGGGTACTGATCATATCCAAACTTAGGTTGATGGTGGTTGATGTTTAGCATCGACTCAGCTGTTGCGAGCTTGCGAAAGAGTCACACTCAGGATATATCATATGACTGGTATGTCGGTGGTCGCGGGATTTGATTTGCTTATGACCCCAAATAATATCCAGTTCTTGACACTTGGAAGCGAAATTTTGATTAGAGGCAATCCAAGGTGATCTTGAGTTAGGACAAGCGCAAGATGTAGCTCGTGTAGTATGATGTGGAGTCAAAAGATTTTTTTTGAGCAATTTCAAAGTTTGTTACCCGAGTGGGTGTATTTCTATTACCTCAGTGGTATATGTTGGGTGCAATTAAGAGTAAATTGATTTTGGTTTATCCAGTAAGTTTAAGACTAGGATTACTTTGATTTAGATCTTCTTCTGAATTGACAAACTGAGGGTATTTTCTATTCTTTTCAGAGCCGTTTAAACGTTACCTTTGAGTCACTAACTTTTTTAAATTTTTTTGCATAGACTCATAGGCGTATGATGAGTTTTTTCGGTATACTATCAGATTGATAGGAAATTGAAGTCCTGCAGGAGAACTAAAGGCTGATCATTTACAGGAGATGAGAGCAGAGTAAGACAGTCGTTTCACAAAGAAATGATCAAAATCTGATACCGAGATGAGAACCTTGTCAAGAGTGGCTAAGCGCAGTGAAGGAAGATTCCTAACCGAATTTTTAGATTTTCACCAGATAATCTAGAAGTTTGGGCTGACAGAAAACGGTTATGCCTGATACCTGTAGCAGTTTCTTCTAGAGGCTATTGTCTAGGGAGACGATTAACACCATGATCGAATATTTTAGCTGTCAACGATGCTTTCATCTTGTTTCTGATTAAGCTGGAAAAGCTCTTGTCGTCTTCAAAAGTTTTGTTGCATTGCCACCGAAAAATAGAGAAATTTTTGCTTCATGTAGCTTTTTAAGCTCATTTTAGTTTTTTGGAAATTTCCGCTAGAAGCTTGGTTAAGTCAACCTTGTAAACCTCTTAGGTTGTATCCCATGAGTTATCTGTTTTTACAGGCTGTGATGCACCGGGTGCTAACAGATGCCGTTACGACGTTTGGCAGGGAGTTAGTCTTCCTGAGGAACAGACTGATTGGAAGGGTAGTCTATGGGGGGCGAACGTTTGACCTTTGGGACCTTTAAAGGTTTTGTTACTCAATGGTTATTTCTATCTGAGCCAAAGGAGAACCTAGCTACTGTAGTCGACCTCAGCTCCAATTAGCCTATTAGTGGTGACAGGCTGTTGGCAGTAGTGTGTTTCGGAACACCCTATTGATTAAATTTTTTTTGACTTATGGTGGTGTGGTAGACACCGTTTTAGTTTAGTGGATGCTATAATCTACTCCCTTTTGTTGGTGGACACCAGGGTCACCATTTCCGTATTTTATTGTCTCCACCTTTCAGTATATCGTGGTGAGGTGTTTGTCTCCTGTTATGTGGGATGGATTAAATTCTTTTCGTTGTTGTTCTAGGGCGAGACCAGTACCAGAGGGTTCTTCATGCAACTTGAAGAAGCGCAATACTGGTTAAGTTTTATATCTCTGTGTAGCCACCCTGAAGAATGATGGAGGGCGTTTTTTCTGGCTCATGTTTCTAGGCAGATTTACCACTTTGGTGCGATGTGCCGAAGATTTGATTAGCTTTTGCTAAGAGCTTTCACCAAGCTTGATATGGAGTTATCATAACCAAGAGTTTGGGGTTTGAACTCCTGTATATATTTCTGTATATATTTCTGTATATATTTCGGTGTGTATTGGTTGCCTGAGGGCATGTGCTCAAAATGTGTGATTTTGAGTCGTTTTGTTTATGGACTCCTATATATAAAATTATGATTTTAGGGAGGTCCTATTTCGAGACTTGCTGTCTCATATCTGGGAATGTTTCCTTGAATGTTAGTTGCTCGCGGACTAATCATTCTGTTCTTAGTGAACATTGCTTTTTGAAGCAGGATCATTCAGTTTGGTGAATTTTAGCTTTTATAGCTATTCACTGTGTTTAGAGTGAATTTTAGTTTTTATAGCTATTCACTGTGCCTATAGTGATATTGTTAGCTTTTATAGCTGCTCACTATGTTAATGGCGAGATTGTTCTTTTAGAACGCAGACTTTGTGTAGTCGAGGACTATTTACAGAGTGTTTTCTTGGCGAGGAGCCGAGGTTTTTTCTGGCGATATACCAGAATCTTTTCTTGGCGAGGAGCCGAGGTTTTTTTCTGGCGATATACCAGAGTGTTTTCTTGGCGAGGAGCCGAGGTTTTTTCAGGCGATTTTTGCATGTCTGGATGTCTCAGGACGTCGACATTGCGCGATAGAGCGTTTTTTTCCTGGCGATTTTTGCATGTCTGGATGTCTCAGGACGTCGACATTGCGCGATGTAGCGTTTTCCCTGGCGATATTAGCATGTCTGGATGTCTTAGGACGTCGACATTGTGCTGTAGAGTACAATTATTTTCGGAGTGCGACTAGTAGTGATACTAGATTTGGAATGTTCTCTTAGCGATGAGCTAGAGCATTGATAGCGATTTTTCCCGAGCGTTTGTCTGGATATTTATCCAGATATATTTTTTTTTTGGCCTTGTGCTACATGGTCTGACAAGACTTTTTTCCTTTTAGTGTTAATGATTGCACTAGAATCATTTTTTTTATTTTTCTTTATTTAAGAATTTTTCTAAATTTCTTTTGCTGAAATAGAAAATTTTCTGACAATCCTTAAACTATTTTAAGGGGGGTGTTCATATTTTGTTTCAGTTCACTTTTTTTGATTTAGACAAGAGTCTAGACAAAGTTATATTTTTTTTTTTTTTGTTTTGGTAACAATAATAGAGCTGATTCTTTTATATAAGAAGACCACTATTGTTACTTTGGAAAGGTATTTCTTATGTTCATGCAAGGATTTTTATTTACTTTTTGCTGTACTTAACCTTAGTGCTTAATTAAGTTAAGTCTAGTTATAAGATTCTTGTGATCATGCAAAGATTTTCATTTGGTTTTCATTGTACTTAATATTAGTGCTTAATTAAATTAAGTCTAGTAGTAAGGTCCGAAGATTGTAATTTTGTTTTAAGTTTTGACCTTAGTATTAAGTGACAATGTAGCACTTTGTACCTTTTTTTGATAAATAGGCTTAGTTTAATAGACTAGTGTAGTCTATTTCTTTTTGGAAGGGGGTAAATGTAACATTCATTTTTTCCTAGATTTTAAGAGTATGTAATGTTACTGATTTTTCGCTTTATATTGTACTTCTTTTCATCTTTGTATCGAGCAGTGTATTTCAGCAGAATTTTCTAGCCGCGCAGTGCGGGTTTCCGACCGAATCTATCGAATTCGTAGTACGCCGGGATTGGTCAAATGTTTGTTTCCGGAGTTTGGTTCCGGCGTCGCCATTTTAGAGACGTAGTTCTCACGGCTTATTTAAGGGTCCGGAGAACGCACATCTAGGCTTACTTCCACCAAGCCGCCGAGAGGCTTACTTCCACCGAGCCGCCAAGAGAGTTACTTCCACCGAGCCGCCAAGAGGCTTACGTCCATCTAGCCGCCGAGAAGGCTCATTCTCATCAAGCCGCAGTAGAGGCTTCTGGCAATATTTACGAGAGCCAAGTTAAGTACGAGTTTTAACGTAAAAGCCGTAGTGGGCTTTGTGTGTTTTCTACATGGAGTAGCCAAAGTAGGCTCTTCTCATAAGTGATAGAATGTGTGAAATCGGTTTTGTGTTCCATTGAAGGCCTAGAAGCCCGTCGGAAAACCGTAAGTCACCAGAACATACATCAGTAGATCTATTTCCCGCAAATAAGTGTTTTAACAGCAATTTGAACTGATAAATCGTGAAGTGAATATCACGACTCTTCGATTTCGGGTGTAGTAAAGTTTTAGGTAAAATGACTGATTTAGGAACTCTACTTTTAATAACTAATTTTTAGGCTAGAATTTTTGTAATCCTTAAAACTGCAAGGGTTAGAACTTTTATTTTAAATCATTAATAAATTTTCTTTTTGTTGATTAAACCTAGTGTTTCACTGTAAACCTATCTTTCTTTTCAGGATAAGGAGGGTTGTACTAGACTAATTCTTTTATTTAACAACTGTACAACATTTCAGTATTTTTTCATTTTTTTTTAGCTGAAATTAGATCCGTTCTATTTTAAAATGAATGGTGCCCAAAATTCGTACAACTAAAGTTTTTTTAAAAATAGAAAATAATTCCAAAAAGACGTACAACAATTATCTCTTACCCATATCTCTCTACCAAGGAAAACTGAGCTAGTGTTTGTTTAATTTCTTTAGTTCTTTTAAAATCATTATTCACTCAATTCATTCTCAGAAATTAAAAAGGGGCTGCAAGAAAATTGCGCCCAAGCGTGGGACAAACAACTTTTCACAGGGTACAAAAAATGACGCCACAAAGTGCGGGCAAGTTCCCATGTTACAATAATATATATATATATATATATATATATATATATATATATATATATATATATATATATATATATATATATATATATTGTAACATGGGAACTTGCCCGCACTTTGTGGCGTCATTTTTTGTACCCTGTGAAAAGTTGTTTGTCCCACGCTTGGGCGCAATTTTCTTGCAGCCCCTTTTTAATTTCTGAGAATGAATTGAGTGAATAATGATTTTAAAAGAACTAAAGAAATTAAACAAACACTAGCTCAGTTTTTCCTTGGTAGAGAGATATGGGTAAGAGATAATTGTTGTACGTCTTTTTGGAATTATTTTCTATTTTTAAAAAACTTTAGTTGTACGAATTTTGGGCACCATTCATTTTAAAATAGAACGGATCTAATTTCAGCTAAAAAAAATGAAAAAATACTGAAATGTTGTACAGTTGTTAAATAAAAGAATTAGTCTAGTACAACCCTCCTTATCCTGAAAAGAAAGATAGGTTTACAGTGAAACACTAGCTTTAATCAACAAAAAGAAAATTTATTAATGATTTAAAATAAAAGTTCTAACCCTTGCAGTTTTAAGGATTACAAAAATTCTAGCCTAAAAATTAGTTATTAAAAGTAGAGTTCCTAAATCAGTCATTTTACCTAAAACTTTACTACACCCGAAATCGAAGAGTCGTGATATTCACTTCACGATTTATCAGTTCAAATTGCTGTTAAAACACTTATTTGCGGGAAATAGATCTACTGATGTATGTTCTGGTGACTTACGGTTTTCCTACGGGCTTCTAGGCCTTCAATGGAACACAAAACCGATTTCACACATTCTATCACTTATGAGAAGAGCCTACTTTGGCTACTCCATGTAGAAAACACACAAAGCCCACTACGGCTTTTACGTTAAAACTCGTACTTAACTTGGCTCTCGTAAATATTGCCAGAAGCCTCTACTGCGGCTTGATGAGAATGAGCCTTCTCGGCGGCTAGATGGACGTAAGCCTCTTGGCGGCTCGGTGGAAGTAACTCTCTTGGCGGCTCGGTGGAAGTAAGCCTCTCGACGGCTTGGTGGAAGTAAGCCTAGATGTGCGTTCTCCGGACCCTTAAATAAGCCGTGAGAACTACGTCTCTAAAATGGCGACGCCGGAACCAAACTCCGGAAACAAACATTTGACCAATCCCGGCGTACTACGAATTCGATAGATTCGGTCGGAAACCCGCACTGCGCGGCTAGAAAATTCTGCTGAAATACACTGCTCGATACAAAGATGAAAAGAAGTACAATATAAAGCGAAAAATCAGTAACATTACATACTCTTAAAATCTAGGAAAAAATGAATGTTACATTTACCCCCTTCCAAAAAGAAATAGACTACACTAGTCTATTAAACTAAGCCTATTTATCAAAAAAAGGTACAAAGTGCTACATTGTCACTTAATACTAAGGTCAAAACTTAAAACAAAATTACAATCTTCGGACCTTACTACTAGACTTAATTTAATTAAGCACTAATATTAAGTACAATGAAAACCAAATGAAAATCTTTGCATGATCACAAGAATCTTATAACTAGACTTAACTTAATTAAGCACTAAGGTTAAGTACAGCAAAAAGTAAATAAAAATCCTTGCATGAACATAAGAAATACCTTTCCAAAGTAACAATAGTGGTCTTCTTATATAAAAGAATCAGCTCTATTATTGTTACCAAAACAAAAAAAAAATATAACTTTGTCTAGACTCTTGTCTAAATCAAAAAAAGTGAACTGAAACAAAATATGAACACCCCCCTTAAAATAGTTTAAGGATTGTCAGAAAATTTTCTATTTCAGCAAAAGAAATTTAGAAAAATTCTTAAATAAAGAAAAATAAAAAAATGATTCTAGTGCAATCATTAACACTAAAAGGAAAAAGTCTTGTCAGACCATGTAGCACAAGGCCAAAAAAAAAAATATCTGGATAAATATCCAGACAAACGCTCGGGAAAAATCGCTATCAATGCTCTAGCTCATCGCTAAGAGAACATTCCAAATCTAGTATCACTACTAATCGCACTCCGAAAATAATTGTACTCTACAGCGCAATGTCGACGTCCTAAGACATCCAGACATGCTAATATCGCCAGGGAAAACGCTACATCGCGCAATGTCGACGTCCTGAGACATCCAGACATGCAAAAATCGCCAGGAAAAACGCTCTATCGCGCAATGTCGACGTCCTGAGACATCCAGACATGCAAAAATCGCCTGAAAAAACCTCGGCTCCTCGCCAAGAAAACACTCTGGTATATCGCCAGAAAAAAACCTCGGCTCCTCGCCAAGAAAACATTCTGGTATATCGCCAGAAAAAACCTCGGCTCCTCGCCAAGAAAACACTCTGTAAATAGTCCTCGACTACACAAAGTCTGCGTTCTAAAAGAACAATCTCGCCATTAACATAGTGAGCAGCTATAAAAGCTAACAATATCACTATAGGCACAGTGAATAGCTATAAAAACTAAAATTCACTCTAAACACAGTGAATAGCTATAAAAGCTAAAATTCACCAAACTGAATGATCCTGCTTCAAAAAGCAATGTTCACTAAGAACAGAATGATTAGTCCGCGAGCAACTAACATTCAAGGAAACATTCCCAGATATGAGACAGCAAGTCTCGAAATAGGACCTCCCTAAAATCATAATTTTATATATAGGAGTCCATAAACAAAACGACTCAAAATCACACATTTTGAGCACATGCCCTCAGGCAACCAATACACACCGAAATATATACAGAAATATATACAGAAATATATACAGGAGTTCAAACCCCAAACTCTTGGTTATGATAACTCCATATCAAGCTTGGTGAAAGCTCTTAGCAAAAGCTAATCAAATCTTCGGCACATCGCACCAAAGTGGTAAATCTGCCTAGAAACATGAGCCAGAAAAAACGCCCTCCATCATTCTTCAGGGTGGCTACACAGAGATATAAAACTTAACCAGTATTGCGCTTCTTCAAGTTGCATGAAGAACCCTCTGGTACTGGTCTCGCCCTAGAACAACAACGAAAAGAATTTAATCCATCCCACATAACAGGAGACAAACACCTCACCACGATATACTGAAAGGTGGAGACAATAAAATACGGAAATGGTGACCCTGGTGTCCACCAACAAAAGGGAGTAGATTATAGCATCCACTAAACTAAAACGGTGTCTACCACACCACCATAAGTCAAAAAAAATTTAATCAATAGGGTGTTCCGAAACACACTACTGCCAACAGCCTGTCACCACTAATAGGCTAATTGGAGCTGAGGTCGACTACAGTAGCTAGGTTCTCCTTTGGCTCAGATAGAAATAACCATTGAGTAACAAAACCTTTAAAGGTCCCAAAGGTCAAACGTTCGCCCCCCATAGACTACCCTTCCAATCAGTCTGTTCCTCAGGAAGACTAACTCCCTGCCAAACGTCGTAACGGCATCTGTTAGCACCCGGTGCATCACAGCCTGTAAAAACAGATAACTCATGGGATACAACCTAAGAGGTTTACAAGGTTGACTTAACCAAGCTTCTAGCGGAAATTTCCAAAAAACTAAAATGAGCTTAAAAAGCTACATGAAGCAAAAATTTCTCTATTTTTCGGTGGCAATGCAACAAAACTTTTGAAGACGACAAGAGCTTTTCCAGCTTAATCAGAAACAAGATGAAAGCATCGTTGACAGCTAAAATATTCGATCATGGTGTTAATCGTCTCCCTAGACAATAGCCTCTAGAAGAAACTGCTACAGGTATCAGGCATAACCGTTTTCTGTCAGCCCAAACTTCTAGATTATCTGGTGAAAATCTAAAAATTCGGTTAGGAATCTTCCTTCACTGCGCTTAGCCACTCTTGACAAGGTTCTCATCTCGGTATCAGATTTTGATCATTTCTTTGTGAAACGACTGTCTTACTCTGCTCTCATCTCCTGTAAATGATCAGCCTTTAGTTCTCCTGCAGGACTTCAATTTCCTATCAATCTGATAGTATACCGAAAAAACTCATCATACGCCTATGAGTCTATGCAAAAAAATTTAAAAAAGTTAGTGACTCAAAGGTAACGTTTAAACGGCTCTGAAAAGAATAGAAAATACCCTCAGTTTGTCAATTCAGAAGAAGATCTAAATCAAAGTAATCCTAGTCTTAAACTTACTGGAAAAACCAAAATCAATTTACTCTTAATTGCACCCAACATATACCACTGAGGTAATAGAAATACACCCACTCGGGTAACAAACTTTGAAATTGCTCAAAAAAAATCTTTTGACTCCACATCATACTACACGAGCTACATCTTGCGCTTGTCCTAACTCAAGATCACCTTGGATTGCCTCTAATCAAAATTTCGCTTCCAAGTGTCAAGAACTGGATATTATTTGGGGTCATAAGCAAATCAAATCCCGCGACCACCGACATACCAGTCATATGATATATCCTGAGTGTGACTCTTTCGCAAGCTCGCAACAGCTGAGTCGATGCTAAACATCAACCACCATCAACCTAAGTTTGGATATGATCAGTACCCAAAACCTTAGCAATAAACAATAAAAGTAAGCTATTCTCTGCTCAACTTTTATAACAGTCAAAGAAACGAGGTCGTCACCTCTACAGAGCAACATCAAAAAGAATAAACAAAAAAATTGGGCAATTAAGATAATGTAAATATAAATTATTCTTCTTCTGACAAACTTTCACTAGGGCTAGGTTCATTGAATGGTTTTAAGTCTTTAATATGCCATCGTCCTACTTTAGTCCCATTTAAATTAACTAAACCATATACTAAATCTGAAATCTTTTCTCTTATCACGCAATGCACATACTTAGGTACTAACTTAGATGTGAATTTAGCAGCTGCACTGGAAAGAATTTTACTTTTTCGCCAACGTGATCACCTATATTAAAGGAAAAATCCCTTTTTCTAAGGTTGTAAGACTTACTGTTCCGTTCATAAGCCTTATGTATCCTACTACGCACGTCGGTGAAAATATCTTTTAAACCCTTTAAATTTTCGGCATACGCACCCCTGTTACTCGGAATTATTTCGCTGTCAACATTGACATCCAAATCTAAATTTTTATAATACGATCCAGATAGAGGTATACGTCTGCCGTAAACTAAGAAAGACGGTGTGAACCCTGTTACTTCGTGTCTTGCGGTGTACACGGGATTAAAACGGATGTTAAAACCATAAGTTTCACTTAAGCTCTTAAAACTCTTAGAGGTAAACTGAGTACCGTTATCGCATATCAAGAGCGATGGAACACCGTGGATTAGAAAGACATTATTACCCAAAATTCTCTCTATATATTCAGCTTTAGAGCTTTTCAAAGGAAATAGCATGGTATACTTTGTAAACCAGCAAGAAACCACGAGAAGCCATTTATTTCCCTTTTTTGAACGTGGGAATGGGCCTACTAGATCGGCTGCTATGACTTGAAAAGGGTAATTAACCGTTTTCTCTTTTCCCATCAGTCCCATAGGTAGTGTATTTGGAGATTTCTGCGCTCCACATACTTCACAAGTCCTCACAAACTTTAAGATATCAAAACCCATTTTTGGCCAATAATACTGTTCCTGAACCCTGTGAAGAGTTTTATAAAAACCAAAATGACCAGAAGTAGGAGGAGTGTGACACATGTCTATAATTTCCTCTCTCTGTGGTTTAGGAACTAGTATTTTCCACTCGGGTACATTAACTTTTAAAGGCAACTGGTTTGGGATAAACTTGTACACGAAATCATTTTCCACCTTCCACTGCGGAAAATTTTGTGGAAATTCTTTGATTTGCTGCCGTAAATTGTCGTACCATGGATCAATGTAATAGTAAAATGACTGATTTAGGAACTCTACTTTTAATAACTAATTTTTAGGCTAGAATTTTTGTAATCCTTAAAACTGCAAGGGTTAGAACTTTTATTTTAAATCATTAATAAATTTTCTTTTTGTTGATTAAAGCTAGTGTTTCACTGTAAACCTATCTTTCTTTTCAGGATAAGGAGGGTTGTACTAGACTAATTCTTTTATTTAACCACTGTACAACATTTCAGTATTTTTTTCATTTTTTTAGCTGAAATTAGATCCGTTCTATTTTAAAATGAATGGTGCCCAAAATTCGTACAACTAAAGTTTTTTAAAAATAGAAAATAATTCCAAAAAGACGTACAACAATTATCTCTTACCCATATCTCTCTACCAAGGAAAACTGAGCTAGTGTTTGTTTAATTTCTTTAGTTCTTTTAAAATCATTATTCACTCAATTCATTCTCAGAAATTAAAAAGGGGCTGCAAGAAAATTGCGCCCAAGCGTGGGACAAACAACTTTTCACAGGGTACAAAAAATGACGCCACAAAGTGCGGGCAAGTTCCCATGTTACAATATATATATATATATATATATATATATATATATATATATATATATATATATATATATTCATTATATATATATATATATATATATATATATATATATATATATATATATATATATATATATATATATATATATATAAACTAGTTGACACCATTAAGAACAGAACTATTACAAGAGATTAAAGATAATACAATCATTGAAGCAACCACAAAAGCCTCTGCTGCATTAGCCACAAAAACTGGAAAACAAGAGGGCAAGATAAGTGAGAATACGAAACTCATGGAAAGAAGAAGAAATATAAACAGAGATGAGCACAAAATAGAGCGGTCGGAGCTTAACAAGTTAATCAGAAAAGAGATCAGAAAATATATAAAAACGCACAAGCATAAAATAATTTTGGAAATCATTTTAGGAAATAAAGACCAGAAAGTAATAACCAAGAAACTGAATAACGAAAGAAAAGAGATCATTAAGTTGCAAAATAGTGAGGGACAGGTAATAATGAATAGGGATAAAATAAACTATAATGAACCCTGCGGGTTCAAAACAACACCCAATGAAGAACAAAGAAAACAGACTGTAAAGAAAATACAAAATATAGGTTCGGAAGAACTGCCAGAAGTTACTGTAGAGGAGGTTAATAATGCACTGAAGGAAGTGAAGCGTAACAAAGTAGCAGGCTCTGATGGTATTTTATCGGAAATGCTATTGGAGGCCGGAGAGGACTTAAAACAAGAATTAGTCAAACTTTTCAACATGTGTCTAAAACTAGCAAAATACCAACATTGTGACATACATCAGAAGTAATACTTCTACACAAAAAGGCAGATATCAGAAAGTTAGACAATTACCGCCTGATTAGCTCCATATTCATAAACTTTTGACTAAAATTATCGCCAATAGATTAAAAAATAAGCTAGATTCCTACCAACCATGCGAACAGGCTGATTTTAGATCCGCCTATAATACATGAGAGCACTTACATACAATGAGAAATATCTTAGAGAAGAACAATGAATACAATTTTGAACTCTACATAGCCTTCATAGACCATGAGAAGGCTTTTGGTTCTGTCGAAATGTGGGCAATCATCAACGGCTTGAACAACTCTAGAACGATATTAGTCATCAGTAGTAATCCAAATGAGTTACAAGAAATAATAAATGAGTTAAATTACCACTGAAAGCCAATTGGCCTTAAGATGAATGAAAGTAAAACAAAAATATTAACAAACTAATAACAACATAGTTAAAAATTTAGAAGGAACATCTCTCGAGATTGTTAAGGATTATGTGTATCTAGGGCAAAAAATTATTACGACGAGAGACAGTATCTCGAATGAAATTTCAAGAAGAATAAGGCTTGGATGGTGTGCATTCGGGAAATTAAGTTATATATTCAAAGGTAAAGCCATCCCAAAATAAATTAAAGGCCAAAATTTACGATCTGTCCTACCCGTCTTTACATATGGCGCTGAAACTTGAACACTGAATAAAGCCTATATACAAAAACTATCTAGGATCCAAAGAGCACACGAAAGACAGATGATCGGGATAAAACTTAAAGATAAAAGAAGAAACAAGTGGATACGTGAACAAATGAAATTGAAGGATATTATAGAGCACGTAGCCGAAAGAAAGTGGCAATGGGCTGGACATATAGCATGCACGAATGATGATCGATGGACCAAGCGAACATTAGAATGGAGACCACGAGAACAGAAAAGGAGCGTAGGACATCCCAAAACAAGATGACCGGATGATATACAGAGGGTTGCAAGCATTGGATGGATGACAACAACTGCAAATAGATTGAGATGGAGATTCAGGGGAAAGACCTACATCCAGCATTGGATAAAATTAGGTTTACAGTTATATGCAAAACTGCATTGTCATTGTACAAACTAGCTTAGGCGCAGGCTTGTGTTGCCAAACATATAATTTTCTTCGACAATTAGAGATTTTCAAATTTCAGGTAAAATTAATCTAATAACAAATGAAAATAATAATAGAAAACACCTAGTAAAAATATTATTTAACAATATTTAACAAACTTTTTAACCTATTATTTGAAAAAAATAGTTCCTTGGTAACGCGCGAGAACAACTGGATTATTGCCCCTTAACAGCTGATTTTGACTTTTGTATTAACCAGTTGGTTCGGTTTGGGAAAAATGAAAACGGAATTTTAAAATTTTTTGTTAACTTTTCCAAGATTAATACCGAAATGGTAAACGATTTTATTGTAAGAAAAATAAGATTCTTTTTAGTGTTAAAGTGCAAAACGTATTTGTTTATTATTTTTATGTACCTTATTAAATGTACAATCGATCTCCATATAAGTAATTCTAATTCTAAGTTGTGCGCGACATATTTATAACTCAACCAACTGTACCGAATCTATCACACTTGCTACTATATTCTACACTTTCTACAAATTTCCTTATTGTCATCACTATATTAGTCTATCTTAAAAAAAAACCTGCCTTTACTCACGACATATTGTAAAATTTGTAAACGCTCGCTGTAAATAAACAAACTCAAAGTGAATTTGACGTTTTGATAGAGGGTGCTCTCACTTGGCCATCGCCAAACAGAGAGCTACTAAGCTGCTGACACAGCCGCTGGCGCCGGTAAGAAATCGTTTGTGGTCGGCCGACAAGAGATCCTTTGTCGGCTTTAGAAAAAAGTAAAGCTGGCATTTTTACAACGAAGCAAATAAAATTTCTATGAATTACTTCTTATAATCAAATATTGAAATATAAAACATCGACAGCGATGATTGAGTCAATCATCGCTCCTGATGAATTTAACATGGTTACCAAAACGCGCGTCGAGTGCAAAAAGATTCAACACAAACAAAAAAAATCTTGTTGATCGGTAATAATAAATAATACAGGTTTAACAGACAAAATTTTAGATAAAATGTAATTATTAAGAACAATTTTACTTTGCTTTTTACTAAGGTTAGTGTTATTTTCATTTCACATTGTATTTGAATAATATGCAAATTATTTTTATCTTAACTACCGAGAAAAACCGCTGTAAAACTAATTAAACTTTTAATTCCATGTTTGGAAATCTAACTGAATAAAATCTGAATAGCATTTCACGAAAGAAAGCTCGTTTAAAACTGCAAATAAGAACTCACTACATTAGGAGTATGTCTTAAATATCTTTTCCAGAGGGTTTTATTTCTAATTAACAATTAAATTTACATGGCCCAAACAGTAGACGATTGCAAACACATCCAGAAGGCATCACTACACTATATTTTACCCAGAAAACTTGCTTCCCATATCGTTTAAATACTAAACTGCAAAAAGAATGTAGTCTCATATTTAGAACTCAAAATATAGTATTACAAATTTCCAAATGAAAACATTCTTTATTAATGTTTTTTTATAGAAAATCAAGAAAAATGCACAACATTTTCTAAAGTATGTAAAGTCGGTAAACTACTATATGTCAAATTGGTGAAACTGACATTCTAAAAAAGGGTAATATCAGTAGGTTGCTTAAGATGGCAGGTGACCGCAATTTGTACTTTTGTTATGGCGAATCCAGGCGGGCAAAAGTTCTTAAACATACATAGGATCGTGTGTAACATCGAATAAAATTAAGACATGCTGAAAGAACAGGCGACCTTGTTCGAGCTAGTAATGGCATTTAGTTACTTGAATCAATTTTAGAAGATTATTTTTAATTTTGCTATCAGTTTGAGTAAATTCTAACTTTCTAGCTATGTGACAGTAATTTGTACAAGCTGTTTTAGTGGACAATAACTAGTTCTAGTAAGTCGAAATTTTCAAGTAGATGTTTTCAATATACGAGGTTTAAACTCGAATATAAGGACAGTGCAACAACATCAACGAACCAATACTGATTCTTGACCATGATGAAGAGTTCACCAGTCTCCTTGACATGTTTTTAACAATTTAGCCAGAGATTTGCACTGTTTTCGTAAATTTGCCGTTAGATCATAATGTCATAAACTAGTTTTCTATCTTGAGATACCAATAACCATTTAAAACTGAACGCTACAGAAACCCAGGTGGCAGATTTTTCTAAAGAAAGTTCACGTTGTAAAACCCGACCTAGTTATGTCGACACATTCTATTCGACTAGCATCGTCACTCAACTTGCTGGGCATTCACTAGAATGCAAATATGTCTTGGCATGACCATGTTGCATGCATAGTATAGCAGAACTTCTCAAAAGCTGGGAATAGTATTTCGTACTAAAAACCTTTGCACTTTACAACTTTTAATCTTGTTCAAGGCTTAAATTTGCAAAACGGTGGAATACTACTCCCATGTTTAGGTCTTTGCTTCCAAATATATGCTGAGTTTGTTGGATTCTATTCAGAGAGATATATTACATTCTTATGACGTTCAGCTTCACTCCTTTCACAACCCTTTTCAAAAAATGTTTTAACGGAAAAACCTCTTCCTTTTAGAATGATTTTCCCAGGACTGTATTTTTTGCAATAATTCAGGCTCAACGTGGATCACTCTTTTCGGACATGTGTTTCTCCTGTAGAGCTTTAGGGATTTCCCTGCAGCTGCATTAGAGTTAATAAGATACTATACTTGAAAAATGTGTCATTTTATTTTCAAGTTATAAAAAATGTTGTGTAGAAATCCAAGTGCCAAAAATAAAAATAAAATTTAGTAGTACACTGGAATACAGCTCAAGTTTACCATACGACATAAATAAGACAGCAGTAATAATAATAAAACAAAATCTTTAACAAGCAGCGCATTTGATTGCAAAACATTGCATAGCACTAAACACGTCAGTGTTAATATCAACTGGTATATTGAATGAATACCTCTTGGCACCTGTATATGTGTATAGAGCTATAAGGAGACACGTGATTCGCAAGATTAAAATTTATAAGCGATGTTATCACGTCTACTAAATTATAATACACAGATTTCTTGCAAAAATCCGGACAAATGATTTTTTGCTTCAATTTTTGTTTTGTATTCTATTTTAAAGGAATCATTAAAATATTTATTACGCTGGAAGTTTAGCGAATATTTCATTCGATTTTTCAATATTCTTCATTTACTTCTTTCTTAAAATAACAATAAACTCATTTCTTACATTTCATTGTGTCTTCAAATTTGAAAAGCTAATAAAAAGATAATATAAATTTCACACCATAATAAATGCAAGGAACTAATGTGTGCCAATATCTCGTAATGGTCATACCAATTCTAACAATTAAATTATTATATTATTTTTAATATTTATTCGTACAAGTGTGAAACAATTTTATTTTGCGTTTTGTAGGCAAGTTTTATTATGTTTTCTAAATTCTGCTGCTATATTTACAAAAAAGAATAATAATTTATGGTTTTAATTACTTTAAAGCAAGAAAATGAACAAATGAAAAAATGCTTTTTCATTGAAATAAAGCCTTATAAAATATTTTGACATACTTACATGGAACAATTCCTGGCGTTCTACCAAAATCGGAAAATGATCTGGCAACTCTGATACAGGCAGTATCAGGTCCTTGCCCTAAAAATTATGTTTGTTTATTTTGACATCTTTAATCGTTTTTAGAAATAATAGGAACAAAAATTGATGCAAAAGATTATTCTTCTAAAATAATAGTGTGGTTGAATAAAAATATACAAAGTAAATAAATGTGGATGTATTTGCTTTTCTCTTGTCGGGCAAAAATAATATGTCTTGCCCGCGACGTGTGTTGAATTTTACAAGCGTTTAAAAAGTAATATTTTAAATTGCAGTTTATAAAGGCTTTAGTACTTTTTACGACATCAATCCGTAATGCCGTTTTCATTTGCACTCATGGTTAATTGTTATTAGGCATAAGGTAAAATATCAATTTTTGTATTACCAATTAAATGTATGGGACCTTGTAAATTTGGCTACATTTTTTATATAACTGAGTGCCCTGGTAAAAATCGAACAAACTTTAAGGTCGATTTTTTACTTTTTTTTTATTAAGATCCACTATTTAAGAGCGATACTCTGCAGTTTTCGCGTAATATGCGTTCAGTTCGGAGTTTTCACTGGTGTGCTCTCAATTAGCAAAAAATTGATTACTTAGTTCATAAAAGAATTCAGTACAGATAAAAAGATTCTATATTAACAATAGAATTGATTGCTGATGATAAGCATGAAGTTTAAGTTTGACTTTATTAACCCGCAGTTATCTGAAAATTAACTATTGATAAATAACCGGCAAAACTAAAGTTGTTTACTATCGCTGTTCAAAATGGGAGAGCTCTGTGTAAAATGCAAATTTAAACTAAAAACTGTATTCATAACATGTAGTGGATTGGGTGGAGAGACACTACATCCAAATTGTGCAAAAGTTCCCGAAGAAGATTGCAGAGTAATTTAAAAACTAGCCAATATAAAATGGTACTGTGATGGTTGCCTTCCATATTTATAATTCAATTTAGCAGCAAATCACGAATTGCATCAAGTAAAACAGATGATGGTAGAAAAAATGGGTGTCTTGGAGAATATCATACGTAACAAAGTAGCAAACGGACCTGAAAAAAGTTATGCAAGTATAGCTGCTGGTGAAGTAGTAGTAATCAAGCCAAAAACGATACAAGATAGCAAAACAACTAAAGAAGCAATTAAAAAGTCACTTGATCCTACAAAATTAGAAGTAGGTATTACCGAAATGAAGGAATGAAGGAATTAAAACAAGGAGGAGTAATGATTAAATGTCAAAGTAGACATGAAATAGAAAAAGTTAGAAATGTCGTTGAAAAAAAGAATTATGAGCATAAAAATCCAAAGGTAAAAATTGTAGGGATCGACTATGACAAAAATACTTTGGAAGAGGTTATTAGAAAACAGAATACATATCTAAAGGAATATCATCTGGATATAAAGATAAAAAAGAAGATGAAAACCCGGTATATGGCCATAATCGAATGTAACCCGGAAAGCTTACAATTACTCTTAAAAAATGGTAAATTGAGCATCGGATGGTCAATATGTCGGATGTATGAATATGGATCAGTGTTCAGATGTTTTAAGTGCGGAAATTTTGATCATAGGGCTGAGGAAAGATGTCTGCGTTGTTCCCAAGTAAGACATAACCTTCTATAAATGCTGTCACTGTTTATTTGCAAATGAAAAACTAAAATTGAATCTGAATGTGGATCATAATATTTTCGATGTAAACTGTCCTGCTTGCTTAAAAAAGTTGAAGCTAAAAAGAGAAATATTCAAATGACATCTACAAACACAAACACTGATGATGACAGTAAATAGCAATTAGAAAAGGTAAATTATTTCTCTCATAACGGGCACCTCAGAATTATGCATCAAAATGTTGATTCTATTCGTAACAAAACAGATATTTGCAAGGTAGAACTAAGAAATGAACGTGTTGATGTTTTATGTCTAACTGAGCATTACCTTACTGATAATGAATATCCAAAAATTAATATAAATGGTTATACATTGTGCAATATCTTTTGTAGAAAAGAGACGTCTTGCAGAGATAGTGTAATATTTTGCAGAAATGATTTAGTTTCTTATGTGCTAAATATGACAAAATTTATTGAATTGTCAATTGAAGGTGTAATTGAACTATGTGGAGTAAAAATAACTGGACAGGAAATTAGTTTAATTATTGTATCGGTGTATAGACCTCTAAAAGGAGATTATAGGATAAAACAGAAATTATAATATATGGGGATCTAAACATTGATAACTTATTTATAGCCTCAAAGATAGATCTAATAGATCTGTTCTCATCATATAATATTAGAAATTTAATCAATTTGCCCACGAGAATTTCTAGAACGTCAAAAATCGGTATTGATTACATAAGCACAAACAGTGCGGATAATAACTTGACTGGCACGGTATTGTTTATTTGTTTATCAGATCATTCCGCACAAACTGTAACATTGGGCATTACAGTGCCAGAAACTAATAAAATAACTTATCAAAGGTCGTATAATGAAAGAACTTATGAGACGTTTGGGAAGTATCTTAGGCAGGAAACTGCTAGGGTAAATGAAACATTTTCCTATTTTATAAATCTTTAATGTATTATATTTCTTTGGCATTTCTAGTAAAAAGAAATTGTTCATGTAAATATCAGTCACAAAAAAACCTTGAATTACAAGAGGAATTTGTACATCATCACAAAATCTGAAATGTTGGTATAAGATATTAATAGACAATAATCATAATGCAGTTATCTTAAGCTATTATATAAAAGCTACAAGAAAATATATCGAAAAGTTATTTTTGAAGCAAAAAGACTATATAACATTAAAACATATTTTGAATCATTTTGAATAGAATTACCAAAATTGTTAGTAATGATGTAGTTGTTGAAAATCCTTCCGAATTAGTAACTTTTATAAATATTGCTAAAAAATTGACATTACCCAATGTTAAACCTTGCTGTTCACTGCCCTACTTGCAGGAGCTTCATACCATGTTCCTAACACCAATAAATCAGCAGGATGTGGTGGATTTTATAGATAACCTAAAAAATTCTAATTTCGTTGGAGTTGATGAAGTTCATACTAAAATGCTAAAAACTTGTGTTCATCTTATAGCAAGTCCATTAACATTTTTGATAAATATGATACTATCCGAGGGTGTTTCTTGAGACGTTGAAAATTGCAAAAATTATTACGGTATGCAAAAAGGGTAAAAAAGATTGTATTGAAAATTACCGGCCTATCGCGCTGTTCTCTATATTATCAAAAATTGTAGAAAAAGTAATGGTTAATAAAATATTAGCATTTGTAATAAAATACGGCATCTTGCATGGGGCACAAAATGGATTTCTCAAGGGCAAATCCACAATATTGGCAATTTTCGAACTTATTAATAAAGTTTACACAAATTTAGATCTGAAAATGAAAACATTAGGCCTATTTATGGACTTAAGTAAGGCGTTTGACCTTGTAAATCACGATTTTCTGCTGGATAAGTTGAATGCGTATGGGTTGAACTACTTAGGAGTTACTTAACTGGAAGAACTCAATTCGTACATGTAAATACAGCAAAGTCGAACATATTAAAGACAAATATAGGTGTACCGCAGGGATCTGTCTTAGGACCTCTGTTGTTTTTGCTTTTTGTGAACGATCTGCCTAATATAGAACAGCAACATAATCTCATCATGTTTGCCGATGATAATAGTTACGTTTACTCTTACAAAAGTAAAGGAGAAGTGCTAGTGTGTGCACAAGATATTTTAAATAAATTTTTAAAATGGTTTAATGCAAATAAATTTTGTATAAATACACAAAAGACTGTATTCATTGATTTTACTCCTCGATCTAAAGCAATATCTGAAAGTTATTTATTAAAAATTCAACGGAAAAGTAGACGAAGTAAAATTATTAAGAATACATTTGGAAAATAGCTTAAGTTGGGAAAACCATTTTGATGCTCTTTGCAGGACTTTATCATCGTCGTGTTTTGCATTATATAAATTGAAAGATTTGACCCATAGAAATGTTTTGTTGTCTTATTACTCTGCACATTTCTATTCAAGAATTAAGTATGGCATACTTTTTTGGGGTTGTTCTTCTTATAGCCTCAGGGTTTTTCGGCTACAAAAGAGAGCTATGAGAGCGATAGTTAGCGCTCAGAGAAGTGCATTCTGTGGGAAGATTTTTAGAGATTTAAGGATCCTCACAGTACCATGTATTTTTATGGTTGAAATTTTGTTATTTGTGAAGCAAAACCACAGAATTTCGTTACTAACAATTATTATCACGATTGTAATACAAGGTTTGGTGATAACTATGCTATTCCAGTCCATAGTTTGCCCACAACGGAAAACAGTCTCCGTTATATTGGCATTCACCTATTCAATAAATTGCCTCCCGTTTTGAAAATACTGGTGATATAAAATTGTATAAAAGAACATTAATTTTTTTTTTTTTGGAAAAAATGTTACTATAGTATAAGCGATTCTTTAAAAGATAGAGGCTACTAATGTTAAGTTGCTAACTTTTGTTTGCTTTATTACATTTATGCAAATTCATTTATAATACTTCTTCTCATTCATTTAAAATAGTGCCTGACTTGTCTTATGCTATTGTGTATAGACTCCTGGATTAATAAAGTTTATTTATTTATTTATTTAATGGGTATTTTAACAAGATTATACCAGTTTATGATTTTCACAACATCCTGTGTGTATATATACATACATATTTATTTATTTATATATATATATATATATATATATATATATACATATATATATATATATATATATATATATATATATATATATATATATATATATATATATATGTATGTATATATATATATATATATATATATATATATATATATATATATATATATATATTCATATTTTAATACTTTTAGGACTATACTGAGTTACAAGCCTGATACGTAAATTCGTAGAGATTAATGTATGCTTTATTTTATCTTAGTTTCTTTGTTTTATTGTTTAGTATAATGAAACCTCTGTCCTGTTTATTTTAGCGACATTTATATATATATATATATATATATATATATATATATATATATATATATATATATATATATATATATATATGTATATATATATATATATATATATATATATATATATATATATATATATATATATATATATATATGATATTGTCTTAATAGAGAAAAACGTCGAAGAACTTGAAACAATGATAACAGAAGTAGAAAGAAAATCATCCAAAATCGGTCTGAAAATGGATATACAAAAAACCAAAACTATGTGTGGAGAAAATCCACATATTACAGTTAGACAAAAAGAACTTGAAAACGTTGACAGATATGTTTATCTGGGACACATGCTGACTCTAGAACACGAAAATAAAACTATAAAGACCAATAGACTAACAATTATTATCACGATTGTAATACAAGGTTTGGTGATAACTATGCTATTCCAGTCCATAGTTTGCCCACAACGGAAAACAGTCTCCGTTATATTGGCATTCACCTATTCAATAAATTGCCTCCCGTTTTGAAAATACTGGTGATATAAAATTGTATAAAAGAACATTAATTGATTTTTTTTTTTTGGAAAAATGTTACTATAGTATAAGCGATTCTTTAAAAGATAGAGGCTACTAATGTTAAGTTGCTAACTTTTGTTTGCTTTATTACATTTATGCAAATTCATTTATAATACTTCTTCTCATTCGTTTAAAATAGTGCCTGACTTGTCTTATGCTATTGTGTATAGACTCCTGGATTAATAAAGTTTATTTATTTATTTAATCGGTATTTTTACAAGATTATACCAGTTTATGATTTTCACAACATCCTGTGTGTATATTTATTTATATATATATATATATATATATATATATATATATATATATATAATTTATATATATATATATATATATAATTTATATATATATATATATATATATATATATATATATACATATATATATATATATATATATATATATATATATATATATATAATTTATATATATATATATATATATATATATATATATATATTCATATTTTAATACTTTTAGGACTATACTGAGTTACAAGCCTGATACGTTAGTTCGTAGAGATTAATGTATGCTTTATTTTATCTTAGTTTCTTTGTTTTATTGTTTAGTATAATGAAACCTCTATCCTGTTTATTTTAGCGACATTTATATATATATATATATATATATATATATATATATATATATATATATATATATATGATATTGTCTTAATAGAGAAAAACGTCGAAGAACTTGAAGCAATGATAACAGAAGTAGAAAGAGAATCATCCAAAATCGGTCTGAAAATGGATATACAAAAAACCAAAACAATGTGTGGAGAAAATCCACATATTACAGTTAGACAAAAAAGAACTTGAAAACGTTGACAGATATGGGACACATGCTGACTCTAGAACACGAAAATAAAACTATAAAGACCAATAGACGAAGAAGATTGGCATGGGCCTCTTTTGGTAAGCTGAGCCGGACTTTGAACGATCAAAACAACCCCATCAGATTACGTAGTAAAGTGTTCGAGCAGTGTGTTACTCCAGTTCTAACGTGTGACTCTCAAACATGGACGCTAATAAGGTAGTCAATGGAAAAACTTCAAGTGACTCAAAGAGCCATAGAGAAACAGATGTTGGGTATATCGTTAAAAGACCGTAAAAGAAATATTTGGATTCGCTCCATAACTAAAAGGATGTTGCTGAGGTGACAGCTGACTTGAAGTGACACTATGCCGGCCATGTTACCAGATACACAGATGAAAGATGGTCTAACAACATATTAAAATGGCGCCCTATTTGGAGAAAATATCTAGAGAACGTCCGCCGATGCGCTGGACGAACGATCTTAAACGAAGAACGGGACTCAACTGGATGTGTGAAACTAGAAATAGAAGCGGGTTGCGAAGCATGAGGGAGGCCTATGTCCAGGAATGGACTGGAGACGGCTGAAGAATAAGAATTTAAGTATTTAAAATGATAGTTAATTTATTTTTTTATGTTTAACATGTAATTTCTTAGAAGTAAAAAAAATC
The DNA here is from genome assembly GCA_019049505.1 of Pachyrhynchus sulphureomaculatus. Taxonomy (NCBI): domain Eukaryota; kingdom Metazoa; phylum Arthropoda; class Insecta; order Coleoptera; family Curculionidae; genus Pachyrhynchus; species Pachyrhynchus sulphureomaculatus. Next base: position 113,738,610 of record CM032446.1, on the reverse strand, counting down.
CTAAAAATAAGTTCCTTTTACCCAAAACATATATTGTTTTTTTTATGGGTATAGCACACGTGCTGCAGGGAAGTCCTTAAAGCGCTATAGGAGTGACACGTGTGCGGAAAAAAAAAAAGCGATTCACGTTCTTAAATCGCTGTAAATTGTGCTCGGTGGGAAACACAGTCCTGAGTAAGCCATTCCAAAGGGATGATGTTCTCCATATAAAAGACTGCTTGAAAAGCGTTGTACGAGGAGTAACGAGCTGAACCTCATACGGATGTGAAGTATCAGCGTGACGTGTACTTCTAACATGCACCGCTGTGGGAGGCATTAAGCGGGCTACATCCTTCGAACACTCTCCATGAAAATACTTATAGAATAGACTCAAGTCGCCAACCGTTCTTCGATGTTCCAGCGAATCAAGACCGCCGGTCAGTTCTGGGTCTCCAATCAGACGAACAGCCCTTCTCTGAACAGAATCCAACAAATGCAGTGTATGTTTGGGAGCGGAGCCGCAAACATGGGAGCAGTATTCCATAGTTAGTCGAATTTGAGCTTTGTAAAGAATGTATTACAGTATGTATCTCTTATAGAATGATTATATGTAGAACAAATTTAGGATATTTACTATCTCTAATAAAAAAGACTCACCTTGTGACGCCATTGAGAAACAAAGTGTTAAGATAAAGTACATGTGGATTTCCACACTTTATTAACAAGCACTAAAAACATGCAAAAAAAACTGTTGTTCTTAAGTACACATCAACACTAAAAGTAACTAAACCCGCGATGTTATTACCCCTGAATTGCGTACGGTGTTCCAAATTCATGAAAATAAAATGCAAGATACGAACCATGACAGGGAATGGTTAAAGTATCGATAGAGTAAAAATAAAATTTGCATTCGAATATAAGTTTCTCTTATCGTGTAAAAAATTTGTTGTTTTTGTATTAACTAAAATGAAAGATGAGAAACTACAAAAATGATTTATAACACTACATTTAAGTAATAATAATAGGCTTGAAACATAGGCTAATCAGTGGACGTAATAACAATGAATTTTAGCTACAAACATAACTACCTTTTTTGTAACCGATAAATATAGAGATATTCTATATTGTTCTACACAGTGAACCACCTGAGCTTCAGTATTCAATATTTTAGATGTGTTCATAGGAATATTGAAAAGATACGTCAGTAAATAGGTTTGCGTTTAAAGGCACGACTGTCACAGACTGACGCATTCGTTATGAGAATTCAATATAAGATTATTAAATCCATGAAAAAGTGGTGACATCAATCATTGGCTCAACACTACAAAATATGATAAGTGAAATGTAGATCAAGCATATAATTGTCAAAAAGAAATCACTTACCTTATTCAATAATGTATACTACTATTTAATAATAAGCTAAAAAGTATCCTGATTATTTGAATCAGATATATTTTCTTTATTTAACTTCCACATTTACTAAATATGTTTCAAAAATTATTATACTAATATTACTTACGTCTACAGTTACATCTAACCTAAGCTGTTTAGATATTCCTGAAGAAAAAAAGAAAAAATAATTATTTATATATCTGTCTAATAACATAACCTAAATTTTTTTTTTTTTTTTTTTAAAACAATTTGCATCTGCATACCAAAAAAAACTTTTTATACTTCAATTTTTAACATAAAAGGGCAGAAATAAAACTAAAAGTAATGACGTCATGAATCGTAATAAAAACCGGTGCCGTGATACTATAACCGCGAAGAGCTACTTTTACAACGCAACATCTTTCATCGACAGTTGACAACTCTATGAGTTTTGTTGATTATCGGGAAAATTTTTTAAGAAATTTTGAAGTTTCACAAGAATAAATGTTTATTTTATGTAGAAAGTGTTTTCATTTTTCTTTTTCCAGAAGTTACATCACAATTTATATACTACCGGATTTACCATTTATTTATAAAAATGATTTTTACTCAGTATCGTGTTATTAATGAAATTTTAATAAAAGCTAAACAATTTTTTTAACAGAAATATAGTAATTCGTGGTATTACCAAAGATTTCGGCTTTAAATAGAAAATTATTTATGTAGGTTAGATTTCAGCTCATTTATGCTCATGAATTTTTTTAGTAAAAACACTGAACTTCAAATGTAGTTTGTTTCTAGAGAATAAAAAGTTTTTCTGAACTGAAATATGTATATTCATGTTCATTAACTATTGCATGAAATAATAATAAAAAAAATATATTAAGCATAGCAACGCTGTAAAAGTACAGGTTATTATCAAGAAACCAGTCTCTTGTTTCTAATATAAATTCATTAGCGTAACTACTGAAAAACCATAAAACTTCAGGATCTATTTCCTCATAAATTATTGAGAAGCGATTAGCAGTGATTGTGCAGTTGTCATGTTATTAAGAAAATAAAATTATGTGGTATTTTTATATTTGAAGTAGTACTATGTAAAAATGGATGCAGAATTTATATCGATGGAGAAAGAAAAAAATAATGTTAGTTTAGGTTAGTTCAGGTAACATGTAACTACAGCTCCATGAAAACGAATTCTGTAGGTGAAAATTGGTCATTTTCGAGGCCCACATTTGTATAATTTAGTTGGATTCTTTGGGAAACAATAAAGACAGCGTTATAAAATCTAAAGTAGTTAATTTTAAGCTTCATGGCTTCCGTCACCTTCAAGGTGATCATGGTTTTTACGTTTTTACACTGGTCGAAACACTCGAAGAGCCACTCTTTTACTTCATCTTTATGTATGAAAACACCCCAAAGTTTCAGGGTGCCAAATCAGGCGAATATAGGGAGTAGGGAAGTAGGAGATGACAGTCATGGAGTTCTTCACCAAGAACTGTTGTGTACCGAAAGAACTATCGGCTCGTGCATTGTGGTGATACAGGACATGTTGAATAAACGACTGTCTCAGATGCTCAAAATTGTCCGACGGCTGTCTTCACGAATGATTTATTGGACTTTGGCGATGATTTTAGGTGTAGTTCCAAACAAAATTTCACCCATGCTCTGCTCTTTTTCCGTATAAATTGCAATAATCGCCGAGGGGCAAAATTAGGCCTTTACTCTAATATGCATACAGAACAAACTTAAATAACCAGCAAGTAGAAGCTCCTCACGCAGCATTGCTAGGAATATCTTTACACTTAGTTCCACTTAGAAAAAAATTTAAAATATAGTTTGTTCAGTCGCCGTATTGAAAACTCATTAAGCCATAGTAGTTTTAGTTATAAAATAAAATTTATATATTATTTCAAGTATTCTAAACTTATTTTTCTTGAGGTATAAAACATAGGACGTTTTATCCTTGCCTTCATGAAAAGAAGGCATCTAATTTTACCTTTATCAAGAGAATGATAGCATATAAAATGTTAGATCGATTTACGTGACATATTCAGATACTTAGTATTCCCATATTGTATTCTTTAGCCCCCTTTTATAGACATCAATTCAGGATAGTCATCTATCTACTTCAAAGAACTCGTATAATAATTCCATATAAAGTTTTTTATTTGTCTACCATGGTATTCTATCAACTCTACATGACATAGTTAGAGAAATATATAAGAATTGGTTATTGAAGCTGCAGAAGAGTCTTGTTAAATTATATTATTTATGCAAATTTTAAAATGTACGAGTATTATATTTAGGAACTGTCTGTAACACCTTCGAGGGAATCGCTTATCGGTACATTATCAAGAAAGCGGCAACCAGTCTCCAATATTACTATAAAATAATTTAATCAATAAAATAGATTCCGCTTCATCAGATTATGTATCCGTACAAATAAAATCTCAGGAAAATATTAACTGTTTTTAAGTAATATATTTATTTCGTCAAAATTCATATTAGCTTTATGTAACAAACTAAAGTAATAAACTGCTCTAAAACACATGCTCTGTTTTGATTGAAGATAGCTAATACTAGCCAACATATCCACAAAGGTCATAAAATAGCAATGACAAAGACTATAGAAAGGATAAAAGTCACATACATTATATATATATATATATATATATATATATATATATATATATATATTATATATATATATATATATATATATATATATATGGTTGAAAACTTAGAAAATCACTAACTACGTAAATTAAAATATTTTTGCGCCTCCCTTGCCACTGATAAGTTAAGATAAGAGAGAACATGAGTTTTTATGGCAAGATAAAAGGAAATGGCGCACCACTAGCAGCAATAAACTAACGTCGAACCTCTTTGACAATACGATTTGTTTACGTAGAGAATAGTATTAAGTAAAAAATGTATTTCTCTTAAAACACTTCAAATGGGTAATGGAACAAGTACTTTGAATGTTCTGTTGATGTTGCCAAAGTTTAGTGACCTATATATATATATATATATATATATATATATATATATATATATATATATATATATATATATCATATATATATCAAGATCGATTGCATAAAATTCATCTTAAATTGCGGACCTTAATAATAAAGGAAAAAATCGACACTAAAGAAACAATATCATGAATATTTTTTGTGAACCCCACTGATGAACGCTGAACTCCACAATATCCAAATACGTAAAACCACAAATGGTCGTTTTTTTTCGATCCCGTCAATTGGCTTTCTTCAAATAAATTTGATAAAAAAAATATTAACATATTTCTATATCCTAAAGATTTGCGGCTATTCACATTCGAGAGATTAAAGTATTTATGCAGCGACTGCCATATTTTCTTTTCAGTGAATGTTTACCAATTACGGAGGTAAGGTATCGTAAAGATTAATGTTTTTTTAAAGAGAGATGGATTCACATAATGATTAAGAACCTTGCAGAAAGTGTAGAATATAGCAGTAAGTGAGATAGATTGTATCATTGGTACAGTTGATTAAGTTTTAAATTTGTCACGGACAACTTAGGAGCTCCATTGCATAGTTAAAGTAAATTTATTTATTTATTTCATCTGGATGTACATTCCACACAGCACAATAGAAGTTAAAGAAAATTACCCAAATGAATTATACAAAAATATAACCAACCATCCGATAAGTTACTTAAAAAAAAATGGTTTACCATTTAGGTATTTATCTTCAAAAACTTCAGAGAAATATCTATTTGAAATTCTGCTTTTATTTTGCCCTCAAACAGCTGTCAAATAAAAAATAGTGGCTCTCAAAAATAAAGTTCGTGGTAAATATTTCAATAGTTTAAGAAGTAAAAATTTTAACAGGTAATTCACTAAATTTTATTTGCTTCCTGGTAAAAAAGATACAAAAATAAATGTTAGGATGGACTGTTCCCTTTTATTTATTATAGAGGCCTAGAAAGAATTTTTTTGTGAGACGTTGTTAAAAAATTGTTTATCCCCGACATCCGGCAGCTTCTACTGTAGGAGAGGCTAGTGTATATTATATTACACTTATTTTGTTTACTGATTTTTTTTTTAAGGACCACATTTTTTGTAGTATTGGACATAAAGATCACACAATTTTTTTAAGGCGTTAATGTTAAATCCTTAAATAGACGTTTCACTATTGATAATAATAGAAGCGTTATGTAAGATCCGATGTGTTTTCATTATTTTAGTTTGTTTGAGAGGGAGAGTATTTATATTTTCAGCTGCTTTAAAAAAAATGTTCGTGAAAGACGTTTTTATCCATAGGCCGCTGAAATTCGTTCACAATGGTGTCAATGATACCAGCTCTTTGGTAAACTTCTGCAAATAAACTGACAACTTGATATTGCGTTACTTGACGGCCTTGCTTTGACCTCAATAATTTTTTTGTTGCTTGCAAATAATAACAGCTCATAAGTTTAAAAAAAAGACACGTCAAGTGGCTGAAGCCGGTGAGTAGTAAGGCCTAGCAGTTGTAACATTAGCCTTTGCTATGTTCCTCGCTTCCAGGTTTTTAGAATGCTTTGTGTTTCCATCAAGCAGAAGTAACAATTTATTATCAGGGGCTGACTTTACGACGCTTATAAAATGTTTTATCCATTTTACAAATAAGTTTGAGTTAATATAGCCAGTGCCTGAAATGGTACTCTCAGAAGGTGTGCCATTCCCCAGTATTTTGTCTCAATCTGTTCAATATTTAATTCTAAAACTTTCATTAACGTTAAATATTTTTGTGGGCGAAAATTTATTTTTATCTACGATTTGCCCTACTCTCCGTACTTGAAAACAGCTTTTAGGAGGAATGGTATAGTTGTTACCAAAGCCAAGGTCGGTCTTTCATAGGCGGGTTGGTTTTATAAATATTTGGTAAATAGGACTTTTGCCCTTTTTTAAATCTTTTTAAAAATTTTTGAATTTGGAAAAAAAGTATTGAATGTGCTTCTACATGGCCCCACGAGTCACATATTTCAATATATGCAGTGAATTTTATAACACCATATATATATATATATATATATATATATATATATATATATATATATATATATATATATATATATATATATATATATATATTTCCAGTTTTTGTGGCTAATACAGCGGAGGCTGCTTTAATTATGGGGGTAAGTTCTTCAGCTGTTGGATCTATTGCGTCGATGATTGATTCTTTAATCCCTTGTAATAGTATGTATATATACATATATAGCAGTATTGTGTTCTTGGGGTAAGCGGTCTTTGGAAAAGAACTAAAAAGTTTTGGACACCTTTTTAACTATGCCAAGCTTTCGAAAATATTTCATTTTCTTCATCAGGGCTACAATTACAGTAGAATATCAGTATTTTTAAGATTAAAAGTAAAGAATAACCCTATTTTATATGTAACATTAAAGTACTTACTGCTAAGTGGGTGTGTTCAAAATTTGTTGTTTCTGGGGGCACTTTATTGCACTTATTCATCAGAAAAAACAGAGAAAAACACAAGAAAACTCGACATATTCATCTCTGGGAATATAATAAAATTTTACTTCATTTTGTTGGAAGAGTACAGAGAAATTTGGGGTCGCAAAATGATTTTAATTTATAAAGGATTTTTTTTGTTATTTATTTCTTGTCATTTTGCTAAGGGCAGTGTGTTTCTAGATAAAAACACACACGCAAACACACATATATATATATATATATATATATATATATATATATATATATATATATATACATATATGAAAAGTCCGTACAAAGTCCGAAAGATGGCACCACCGGCGCGTATCGAGGTCATGTTTAGTTAGTAGCATCTCTTGAATGAACGCACACCAAGTTTCAGCCATATCGGTCTATTTCTTTGTGTTTGGCATTCGTGTGAATCAAGGAAGTCGAGTGATTTTCAAGAAATGGGGGCGAAAAAGAATTTCGTGTGGTGATTAAACATTACTTTATGAAAGGCAAAACGCCTCAGGAGACTAAAGAGAAGCTTGATAAACATTATGGTGACTCTGCACCTTCGATTAGAACAGTTTATAAGTGGTTTCAAAATTTTCGGACTGGTCATATGGGCACAAGTGACGCTGAATGTTCTGGACGGCCTGTGGAGGTTACGACTCCAGAAATCATTGATCAAATCCATGATATGGTGATGGATGACAGAAGAGTTAAGGTGCGTGAGATTGCTAGTGCTGTGGGCATCTCGACTGAACGGGTACTTAATATTTTGCATAAACATTTGGACATGAGAAAGCTATCCGCAAGATGGGTGCCGCGATTGCTCACGCTTGACCAAAAACGGAATCGTGTGAAGTGTTGCAAGGATGGTTTGCAGCTGTTCCAGAAGAATCCGGAGGACTTTAAGCGTCGTTTCGTCACTGTGGATGAAACATGGATACATTACTATACTCTGACGCCACACAACAATCTAAACAATGGGTTACCAAGGGGGAATCTGCACCAAAAAAGGCGAAGACCGTTCCTTCGGCCGGAAAGGTTTATGGCGACTGTCTTTTGGGATTCGCAAGGGATAATCCTCATCGACTATCTGGAAAAGGGTCAAAAAACTATTACAGGTGAATATTATTCATCGTTATTGGACCGTTTGAAAACCGAGCTGCAAGAAAAACGCCCGAGATTGGCCCACGAGAAAGTCCTTTTTCATCACGACAACGCACCAGCACACACCTCAGCAGTTGTGGTCGCAAAATTAATGGAAATAGGATTCCAACTCGTTTCACATCCCCCCTATTCTCCAGACTTGGCTCCCTCGGACTACTATTTGTTCCCCAATTTGAAGAAATGGCTGGCGGGACAAAGATTTTATTCAAACGAGGAGGTGATTGCAGACACTAATGGATATTTTGC